>CM043123.1:22919133-23276633 GCA_023701765.1 Hylyphantes graminicola | reverse complement strand
AAGCAAAAAATATTAACAATTTATTTCGTAATGAAAAACAATCTTCAACAAAACTTCGATTAGAAAATCTTACTTTCACGCTCTCTATAGGGAAATGTTTCATATTTTATTATGTTTCATTCATTGTTTTTTGTGTTTCATTTAGTAAAAATAAATTATTCTTCCCAGGAAACTTTTTTTATTATTCATAAGATTTTGAAGTTTTATAGAAAAAAAACTCGAGCAAAGAATTGAATATTTAAATGTCCATAAGCTTCCATGTTAATATTTGTTTTAAAACCAAATTTACTTAAAATCAGCCACCTACGCAGATATCATTTTGCCAAAACAACTCAATTAATTGGATCTTCATCAAAAGCTTTTACATTTGTCTGCTATTTTATAGAAATTTCTTTATTAAAACCACAGTTTTCGTAAATTCTATTGGTGAATAATTGATTGATGAAATATTTTGTTCAGTTATATTTTAATGAAATAAATAGTATGCAATTACTTTAATTGTTTAAAGCGACTTAATACTTTTAGTCATTTAATATATTTTCTTCAAAACATATCAAATGTCTTTTTGTAAGTATAACACAATACATCGCGGACCCGGCAGCACAACGGTTAGGGATCTAGCCTTTGGAGCTTCTGGGCTCGGGTTCGAATTCCGGTAAGGCATGGATGTTTGTGTTTGTCAATAAATGTAGTTATTTTTCTATGTGTTTGTGTCGTCATTTCTATGTGTGTCTCTTGTGTCTGTGTCACTTCTGGCGAGTGCGGTAACGGGCTATAAAGCCTATGCTATTCTCTTCTAGAGGGCGCATTCCATGTCATTTGTCATAGCACAATACATCATAAAACATACAACTACATTTCAATACCGTAAACTTACACTCTTAAAACAAAAGAGTGAATTCCACTCCAGTTGGAGAAGTACATTTTCGACACTGGAAAGGAGTGAATATTATCTCAGACTGAGTTAAAATCACTCATTTGGAGTTATCTTGTCGGAGGTTTAACACACAAAGGATCCACTCCAAAAGGAGTGCATTTTCCAGACTGGAGGAGTGAAAATCAATCAGACTGAGTTAAAATCGCTGTTTGTTTTAAGAGTGTACTGCAACCTCAAACCTGAGATTTTCAAGAAATTAAGAATATATGAAATATTTTATAGACAATTCACTAATATTTTTCCTTATTTCCAGGTTCTGTGGACACCAGTGACAGGAATAAATCAAGCACCATCACATACGATAGAAACCACTGCCGAAACTGTGGAACTCAGACCACCAGCTTTTCGCCCGAGACGTCACTAAAAGAAAAAGATCCACTTCTCTCAAAACGAAAAATGGTCAAGTGCGTAAGCTGCACTTTCATAGACAGGCGCTCAGGGGCTAATATTAAGGAGGTCCAATTGTAAACTAGCCATGCATACTTAAGGAAAAGTTGACTAACTTATATGAGGCATGTTGAGGAAGTTCTATTGCGTGATTATATGTCGACTATTTGAGAATTCTTTGATGTGGTATTTTAATTGTATGCTTTTGTTTATGGTATGGGCACGATACATATATATTCCAGCTTGTGTGCTTGTTCAGAGAACCGCTTATAAGCTTTCGTCAAATGGGACAGACACAGAAAGAATTTTTACAAGCACAAGAGACACACAGAGAAAGGACAACACAAACGCATAGACAAAAAACAACATTTATTGACGGTCGCAAACATTCATGCCTGACCGGGATTCGAACCCAACCCCAGCAGCTCCAAAGACTAGCACTTGTGTTTATATTTCTATGTACTTTTAACCTAATCAAAATATCAAAAATTTAGGGGCCCTATATTTGGCCGGCTGGTAGTAACAATGTCCAACCTTTCAAACTTGGTGTCCAGTGTAACGGATTATTGTACGAGGTCTGATTTCTTTTTAAAAATGGAATCTAAAGAAATTTGAGAACGTTCGCAAAGATAAATTCAGAACTAGTATTTGTAAAGGTAATACTACTATCCTAGATACTTTTCAGTGGAAACTTGCTACAATTTAAAGGCACATAAAATATTAAACTTAATAAAAATGTTTGCAAAAAATAAAATTGTGGATATGTTTGGCATAATACACCTAAAAATAATCACAGTTTGTCCACAAATGAAACTTTGTTTCTTTGTTTATTAGATTTTAACTAATCCGATTGCTCTCCTTATGCGTGGGCTATTCAGTTCCATAGCCCTATCTTTAAAACTGTCAGATTATGTGAAAATAGTAAAAATGCCGTTCCAGTAAGTTTGTAGGTATAAATTTAATATCTAATTTGACAAAACGCAGTTCAAAATCAAATCATAGAGCTCTAAAATAAACCAATTAATCATTCGGAACATAATCTATGTGGATGGAGCAATTAAATATACATTTTGTGCAATGAAAATTCTTCTAAAGTTTTTTTTTTTTATGTAAACTTAGTCAACTGGAAAATGAATGCCTCAGTCATAAAATTAAATGAATGCTAAGTGCTTTCTAACAAAAAAAATATATTCTTAATATTTCTTATTATTTGCTAAATAAAGTTATTGCATTATTGGTATGACTGGTTAATGCACTGTAAATCATTTTTATAAGAAAAGTCATTAGTGTTAAATATTTTAGAAGGGTAACAACTCCATTTTATTATATTGCATATTATCTTGCATATATTTTGTATAAAACGTTAATGTAATATTTAAAATAAGTAGGTGTATCTTTAAGTTTTCCAATGTAATGTTCCGTGTAATTTTGGTTAGTCAAGACTTGTCTTATGGTTCATTAATTACTATACCAATTTTATGTTTCATTTCAGGTTTTTGATTGTTTTTTTCTAACTACAAATAATTTTAAACATACATTCATTATGTACAGAAAAATTATTTCGGAAATTTAAGAAGCAGTGTATGGAAATATCTGCTTTTGCGCGCTCTCAAGTACCTGGTAGTTAGAATATAAATTTACTGTTTGCACAATGGTCCAATACTTTTTCCCAACTGTATTTAAACTTTTAGTTTATGCTATATTTTTGATTGATTTTCACGTTTAAAAAATCAGTTGAAAGAAAAATAAATAAGTTTATTTTATAATATTTAATCACTTTTTAGCGCTTATAATATTTAATCACTTTTTAGCGCTTTCTTTTTAAGACGTTAAAATAAAGTTAATAAAGATTTAAAACATCAAATTAACGTTAAAATATGCTCTTTTTAAAATGTTAAAGTAAAGTTGTATATCTAAAAAAAAGACTCTTAAAAATAAGTTTTAGAAACCACGGTTAATTCTCTTTAAATTGCATTTTGTCATAAATTCATGAAAAAAAAACTTGTGCTCAACTATGAAAAAATTCTTCAAAAAGTGTTCGCAAAAGTATTCAAAAATTCAACTGCACGAAATAACATGCTTAGTAGAAATAAGTAATTAAGTACAGCAGTCAAAAGGCATTAGCAAAATTGAAACTAGTTAAAATTCAAATACCACACACGAAGTTATTAGAAAATTTTAGAAAAGAAGTGTAGGCACTCTACTGTAACGAAGTTAACTAAATTTTGTCTAATTCAATTATATCTGAAAACATTTGAGAAAATAATTGAATTCAAAAACGAAACGGTACTATAGTTAAAAATTAATTGTACTAACAAATCTAAAGATACATTTCATATTTTCTTCTGAAAAGAGGATTCAATTAACTTTTGGAGCAAATATTTTTTACTGTAAGAATACATACAAAAATTGGAATGTTTTACAGTGCATTAAATATACCTGATTTTACCTTTAACTCCCTTGAATACAATGTATGTGTATGGCATCCCAGGTAAAATGTTTAACTATTTTTATTTTCACAATTACATGCAATTCTATGCTAAAACTCTAACTTCTAAATATTCATAAAGTTTCCAATATTGATTCTCATATTTTTTTAATGTTTTAAAGTATAATTGTTTATGAATTTCGCTTGAGGCATGTTAGAATTTCCATGTTTTTTAATGATATGCACTACATCAAGTCGATTATTTATTCATTAGTTTTTCAGCAGGACAATTAACTATCTGTAGGCTTTTTGGCTATATATCTTTAAACAATCATTTATTTTTTTATGGGAAAACTCAAAAATAAAGTAGGGTTTTTTAAGAATATTTTGCGTTACTTAATTTTTTCTTTAAGTTTCAGATTTCTTTGAAAACTTCTACTGTGTAATTTTTCCCAGTATGAAATCACTTTGACATCGCAATCCAGTAAAATTATTTCAGATCAAGATTCTAAAATTCCGACTTGAGAAGTAGAACTAATAAATTTAATGCCACTTGAGTTGAACTATTTTTATTTAACACTTTTGACTTTTTGCACTTTATTATTACGAAGCTAACTTCTTGACAGCTTAATTTATAAAAAATTACAGAGGGTATTAACAAATTTTTAGAACGATTTCGGAGCCGTTTAATTAATGTTTAAAATGTAAAAACTAATTTTTTTTAATGTTCGATCTGATAACCTTTTTTTCTGGACTATAAGTCTTTATCGTGGATAGAAGACCTTTCCATTCCTCTTCCACTACTTTCAAAGTCCATCTATCGTAGAAGGTTTGCGTTTATAAAGAGATCTTTTTAGCTAACCAAAGGCACAATAGTCCATAGGTGAACCTATGGGGACTTCGCAGGAATATGTTGAAAAGGTATATATGCAATATCTGTATTAGTCTTCATTTTTTGTCAGGGAAGGAGGTGGTACTTTTCGAAGTATGACTTGAAGCTTTGTCTTGAAGAAATTTCACTCTTTGAAAGTCATTGGAAAAAAGTGGAATTTATTCTGTATATTAGACGTAAAACCTTCTCCTGATAATATGATGAGTTGATTTTAACATTTTTTCCACTCTTCTTATTTTTAATTTCCCATTGTAGGAGAAACCTGCTACAATCATAAACCCCTTATTGAAAACATTCTTTACATTGACGGAACCAGGTTTGTAATTTTTTTCCAACCGTTTTCTATAGTAAATAGACCTTTTTTTGTTGCAAGCACTTAGGTAAACCCATGCTTCATCAAGGGTCACAAGGTATTTCCATTTATCTGTTGCTAAATGGTTTTCCTACAGGATTCTACAAAAGGTTTTGCGTTGAGCCACGTGTCTCGACAAAAGCTTGTGAACATTGTTTTTTTTAAGTTGTCAATCTTGGTTTAATATTTTATTTATAGTTGCTACAGATGTATTTAAAGACTGTTTAGAAACATTTGAAACGGTACGTTTTTTTTTCGGATATTTGTTTGGAGTCTTTTTTCCATGTAGAAATAATGATTGACGGTTTTTACCTTTCCGATTTATATAGTTGCTTATTTTGCACTTAGAAATTTTAATACCATGCATTTCACAACGCTTTTGAATCCTGGAATAAGAATATTTCTCTTCGGAAAGCGCAAAAATATATCCTTCAATCCATAGCTTGTACATGCGACATTTTGAACGAAGAATAAATTTAAAAGTAGCAGACGATATTTCTCATTTCAAATAATAAGCTGCTGCCATTTTTTTTTTCTTCTAAAGCAATTATTTTTTTAATTCGTTATCGAAATCGTTCTAAAAATGTGCTAATAATCTCTGTATAATCATCTTTCAGTAGAAAAGTGTCACCTCCAGTGATTAAATGATAAATTAGTTTATCTTTAAAAAAATAACACTCTCATTATGGCCAAGAATTAAAAGTCTCAGGGCGATTTATTAATTTTAAACACGTCGAAAACGCAAGAACTGCCTCTAATAGTCGGTGTTCCAAAGCTTCACCTGATTTAATGACTCCAAAAAACATGATTTAGGGGTTAAAATGAACACACGGTGTCCGAGTGGTATGGATTTTGAGTCTTCTCAAATGGATATGACTGCAAATTCCCCTTTGGAAAAGATGTCAATAGCCATTCGGAATTAGCTTTAAACAGAAGGTTCTATTCCAAAATGTCCTCGTTTAACTGAACCGTAATGCTATACTTACTAAACCCTAACACGAAAATAACCGTTTTGATGATATATGCCACCGATTGAGTGGTGATACGGCTAATAGGATATTTATGTTTTCATGAGAGAACAACACAGCAGCATGCTTAAAACGCCTACGGCTCATAACGACCTAATTTGACGTAATAGTATTACACGAAATTATTTTACTATGAATTTTAATTTCATCGAGACACCAATATTAGAATAGCTGGGCACATTGATTAATAGATTATTAGTTGCAAAATTCAGTATAACTAGGTTATGGGGTCCGGCCCGTACGTTGGCAACTTTTGATGACTCTTTTAAATCCAATTTGAGTCTCCAGTGGACGGATCGGACCTCGAATCTTAGTCACACTTTGGACTTTTTTGAGAATGAGAGTTTTGCAGCTACACGCTTTACTTGTTGAAATTCCTTCTGGACCAATTGGGTCTGAAAGAAGGAATTCAAATGGAAACTTAGTTGGTTAGAAAAATGCGTTATTTCTAACATTTGTTTTAACTGTCAAAACTGGTTTATTTAAAACGGTGTTTATGTGTTTCAATGCAAGTCTATAACTACGTTGGAGAATAATGTTTCTAACATTTGTTTTAACTGTCAAAACTGGTTTATTTAAAACGGTGTTTATGTGTTTCAATGCAAGTCTATAACTACGTTGGAGAATAATGTTACCTAAAGCTAATTTTCAAATGAAATTATAGCTATTCATCAAGTAAACTGTTATTGTTTATATGGTAGATACACAAGTAGTTTATTTATTCTGTGTGGAATATAGCATAGTGTGACATTTAAATTTATAAAAGCGATAAAACGTTAATGATGCCTTTTAGTTAGTTTTTAAGTGTCCAAATTAGTTATTTTTGTATTGGTATAATTATATTATTAAATAATATCACTGCGTTAAACACGTGGAAAGCTTATTTTATGACTTCTTGCATAAGTTTAATTAGCAAAAAAATATTTTTGGACAGTGCATGGAAAAATGAATATGATCTTCAAAATTATACGTGTTTTCCATTGTTGATATTTTTACAATTTTAACATTATGTGCAGCTAAAGATAACTCACTAGCTATGGATAGAAAGTGTTTTTGTATAACTAATGTATATATTTATAAAATATTATATTCAATGTAAAACAACTAATCTTTCTTTTATACTATAAAAGTATAATTGTGTTACTTAAGGTATGTGGTTATGGGTAGTTAAGAATAACATTTTCAATTTACAATATCGTAAATATATCATTTTACTGTTTATACTGCTTCATTTGTATACATTCAATTACCAAATAAGTTTGTCTAAACAAACATTTAAATTATTTATGTTAATTAAGTATTTATTCATTATTATTATTAAACATTTTATAACAATTTGATTAAAAAAAATATTGCACAATATGTGAAATACTGTCGTATCGGACAAGTAAGACTTTTTGAGTTATTAATATACTAAAAAATTCGAAATGTGAAGATATATTGATTGAAGATAATCTTAAACTAATCCTTGTAAAACAGTTGAGATGCAAATGGAACATCAATTTTTTTTATAATGAGCTGCAATTGAAATACTGAATTTTACACAATTTTATGGAAAATTAGTGTTTTTACTGGTGCGTCGCTTTTCTGTGTACTAGAGTGCATTGTTTCAGCCAAACAATGAACTTTAAACGGTCTTCAAAAACAGCAGTATTTTACCAGTTCCCAAGCTTTTATTTAAACAAAATACAAAATCAAATAGGAATAGGGTAGACTAACCAGTGAATGAACGTTTAAGACGTCACGTTTGCCAGTGAATGAACGTTTAAGACGTCACGTTCGCCAGTGAATGAACACCAGGATATAATGACCAGGACACAACCAACCTTTGTCAGATAGCTTCCTACTACATGGGAGGAAGCCAGTGTTGCCAATCCATCTAGTGGAATGAGATTCAATCCTTATTTTTTTAATTATATTTACCAAATGTTCATTCACTGGGGCATGTTCACTCACTGGTCAGTCTACCCTAATAAAGTTTTATGGCATTTTCACAAGATTAATGAACTTTTTGTATACTATTAAAATTTATCAAATTTTCATTAAATTAAATGTATGATATTGAAATATCTATAAACATTTATTTTAAATGAATAGATTTATAACTGCACAGCAGCCAAAATTGTGCCAAATTTAAAATTCATTACCATTAACGTACTTTTGGATAATGGATAGTTAATTAGCTATATTAATTAAATTGAGATGAAAATGTGTCTTAGCCCTATCCCCCTCCTCAAAAAATACTCTAATAACGTAACAGTTTCTTGATACACCACTGCACCCATGTTGCCAGCAAATTTTTGTGTAAATATAGAGTGGTTGTTCTTATACAATGTTACATTCAGGATTCAGTGCTTTTGTGTTTTATTTCACAAAAATCACCAATCTCATGCATAAACGAAAAAAGCTTTTTTCCCTTTGAACATGAACTATTTAATATCAGACATTTGAATTTGAGAAATCCTAGAATATTCACATAAAAAAATCGAAATTTGAAATCTACCGATTGACCAATGCGATTTTAATTCCGTATTTCTTGCAATATAAACCACTTTTTAAGTTTAGTCAGATTCTTAAACTTCTTCCCCCTCCCTTGTCTTCAAAACCTCAATTTAAGAGTCTTAATGAACATTTACTGTATTGTAAGAAGTAAGTGTCAATGATTTTGCTTTTACAACTGCGAGAGCAACAATAAAAATGTGTAATGTAATGTGTGAGTGGAAGGTTTTACTTTTAATTGTATATACGTCACATCGGCTCAATTATAATATAATTTGAAAAAAAAATGTGATAAAAAATCAAATGAAATTGACTATGTATTTTTATTCAATGAATTTATGTACTATCAAATTCGTTAGTGATTCGAGTTATATCATTCATAAAATTTTATTTTATAATTTCAATTGTTGTAAACTTCACATCTGTCGAGTTTGTGCATTTGTTGTAAAGGTAGGAAAATGTCCAATAAAATGTTCGAAAAACAAAATGTTGTATTAATTTAAAACTATCTACATGAATTGACTTGCAACACTTTCAAAATTTTAGTTTGTTTTCCACGTTGTACTTTAACTATGTATGGTAAAAGGGCTATATAAATAATAAAAATACTACACTCTTTGCCTACCTAACTTGGGCAAAAACAAAGAGTAAAAAGGAAGAGGGAAAAGCGTGGTTGGTACGTTTGTTGGAAACTCTTGTAAGGTAATATTTACTTACAAAATGATCTGAATGCACTTTAACCAAAATACACTTTTCATTCTGATAAAATTGCCATATTTTCTCAAATAATATTCAAATCTGTTAGACCTTAAACGAAATTAATGTTTTAAACATTTTTTCTGGATGGATTCACAAATAATTCATGAAACTCTTTACATGCGCGGAAGGATTTTCTCCAGGGCCAGGGCATATTTACCACAAGGAGGAGCAAGAGTGTAAGATGGACTGGCCATGTACTCAGGATGCCCAGGCAGAAGCTACCACAAATATTTTTCTCTCTCCTGGGTTCTGATGGAAAACGAAACAGAGGAAGACTCAGAATGACATGGCAGGGACAGGTCTAAAAAGACCTTAACTAAGATTTTCCGGTTTGGAGGGTGCCAGAGCCAACGCTAAAAATCGTGAGGCTTGGAGGAGTAGGCTTGATGCCTTATGGCGCCAGTGAGGAGGGAAGAGCTTAAGTAAGTAGTAAATAATATTTTAAAAATATATCATTGTTATTTAAATAAACAAATAAATAATTAAATTTTAATTAATATTGATACTAGATACATTTTGAAATTTACTTTTGCTGTTTTATGGCTTCAAATGCAAATTTATGGCATTAAGTTAACATTAATCAAATATATTCTTTCAAAATTGTTATAACTAATTCCTGAACGCAAATACAGAATGAAAATTTTGCTTTATGAGTAAAAACTATATATTTGAAAGAAGTATCTCTTTTGTCTTAAAAACACAGCGAGCATCGAAATAAGAAGATAAGCAAAATATTTATATTGGAAAGTTGAACTTTGGACGTAGTTGGTGTTGTCTTTTCCAATAAATCAATGTATAATATTATGGTTTAGACTCATTTGCCAGCAAAATAAGATAAATGTCTCAAATACTAAACAGTAAAACTGCAAAAAAAATCGATAAATCTTTTAAAACTTTTGTAAGAAAAGTTCGTAAAACAAATATTGAAGTCTGTTTAGCTGCAACTTCTAAAAATAGGTCCGTAAATCAAAATTTCTTTTTTATATTCATATTTTATAAAGAGGTTCCTATAAATAATACATTTTTCTATTTATAATTAAGTTGCTTTTTTTAATAATTTCACATAATATCGAAGGTGGTTTGTGGTTTCACATAAACGCGATAAGTAAATCTATTTTCAAAGGGGAATACGTTAAAAAAAAATAGTATCAAAATAAACCGCATAGATTAAACAAAAGATTTAGACGCAACCACAATCCACCAACCATAATTGCATGAATTTTAATTAAAGAAAAATTTACCACGTATGCAATTTTTTTTTCAATAATCATTGGAGGATACTGAAGAGTTTATTGAGCATCTTATAGCGAAAGAACTGGTTTGTAGAAAAGAACAGTCACTATATTATAGCAGAAATACTGAAAATTTTGGCGAGTTATCACAAATTTGTAATATATCCATCGATTCTTTAAATTTAATAAAACTACGTTAAAAAAATTGAAACTTGTATCGTGATACTACCTTTACAAAACAAAATTATTAATTTAAATTTTAAAAAAAAATATCATTTTACTCTGTTTTATGTGAATAACACCAAATAGTTCGACCTAACTGGCTTAACTTGATTGCATTAAAAGTCGTCATCTTTTGCGAGTCGGAGTTTGCTAATGCTTAGTCTATACCTTTAAAATAAATCTTTGGTTATTTTCATAGTTGATTAACTAGAATGAACAATTTTCACACAATATAATGTAGTCCGTCTCAAAAGTTAAGACAAAAAAATATTTTGAGCCCCAAATTTCAATGAAAAGAGTTAGTCGAAAAAAGTTTTGATAGTAAGGATCAGGCAGGTATGAATGATTTTTCACGAATCGCAAAAAATATTCTACAATAAATTTTATTTCAAATTAATAGTAAAAATTATTTTTAAAAACGTCCCAAAAATATGGAGAAAATCAATTTAATGCACGTAATTTTGCATTTTTATTGCTTGATTGCATTTATGATGTAATAAATTAAAAACACGATATCCGGTGAATTAACAAGATTTAATAATACTCTTGGTTCACTTTTATACCATACAGCCAAGATATCCGTTTTAACTCATTTACGGTAAAATATTACTGTTCATTTGCTTCCAATTTACATTTTAACATCTCTAAATCCTATACAAATTCCTAACAGTCCATCACTTAAAGTTTTGAAACAAATTCGTGGATTTGAAGGCATGCATTGTCAGATTTTCTTGATGAAACGTGCAGTCTTTCCCACATAAAATCACAAAACAGCGACATATAGTTATTTTTTAAACTTAAGTACGACACAGAGATATTCTCTTCTTCAAAAAAGTATGTTCTTTCAACATAAATTCACTCCAAACAATTACGAAAATTCCATCTTTATTTTATATAGCAGTTCGCAATTCCTTGAGAAAAAATGCTGTTTCTTTGAACCGGTTATAATTTAACTGGTCTTTTTAATGTTTTTTAATACGCTCGATGTAACCGAATATTGAAAAATTTGCTATTAAAAAAACTTTTTTCCCCTCAAAAACTTTTGTGCAAAGGTGGAATTTTTATAACATTGTTGAGGGAAGTAACTTGGGCCCCAGACTTTTTTGTGGTTTTTTAAGAGAAGAATTTCTCTGCATTGTACTAAAGTGCAAAAAAATACTATACATGTCGCTATTTTGTGATTTTTATGTGAGAAAGACTGCACGTTTCATCAAGAAAATCTGACAATGCGTGCATCTAAATCCACGAATTTGTGGCAAAGCTTTAAGTTGATGGACTGTTTGGTATTTGGATAGGATTTAGAGATGTTAAATTGTAAATTTGAAGTAAATGTACAATAATATTTCACCGCAAATGAGTTAAAACGGCTATATTAGCTGTTTGGTATAAAATTGAACAAAGATTGTTATTAAACATTTTAAATTCACCGGATATCGTGTTTTTTTTTACTTATCACATCATAAATAACTACTATTCAAGCAATAGAACCATTTAACGAGCATTTAATTGATCTTTTCTATAATTTTGAGACATATTTTTTTGTGGCAATTTTTTCTTTTATTTCAAATAAAATTTATGATTTGTTATTTTCTTTGTGATTCATGATATTTTTAATTATTTATACCTTTCCAATCCTTACTACCACCACTTTTGTCAACCAAACTTTTTCAGTAACTTTTGTGACTCAAAATGTTTTTTGTCTAAACTTTTGAGCCGGACTAGTGACCACTACTTAAAAGTAGTCCGAAGTCATAAAAAAATTCGAAGTCATCAGCATTCCTCTTTTCTCCCTTTTTGTGCTAGAAAAATGGCCAATTTGCATCCCGACACATTTCTTAACTTAGAAAAATTGTTAAAAATACTATTTTTTTTTTTAATTTTAGTAACGACTTGTTTTGCTTTAAATCTTATTAAAATCGTTACATTTTGTGTTTATTTCTTACTGGAAATAGTTTTAAAGTTTTCAAACAGATAAATTTTCAAAACTAGCGGTGCATAGTTTGTAAAGATTTCTTATTCGTTTAGTATTGTCATAATAAATATACTTTAGAATGAAAAGCACTCTATTTATTGTCTTTTGTTAAATTTTCCTCATTTTAATAAAATTTTTCCCTAAATGCGAAATAAAGTGCTAAATATGCATGTCACAAGCTTTTACGTGTCAGATCGTTAACAAGAATTTCCCAAACGAGTTCCGGGGTGAAATCGTTATTTCTGAAGAAGAACTACGTCTTTGAATCGTTCCCGAAGACAGTTTAGTGTTTGCAAAGTTCCATTCTGAAACTAGAAAACTTTCATGTGGAAAAAAGTCTAAGGTTTTTTTTTTTTTTAATGCGTGCACTTTTTAGCGGCTCATAACGGTAACGCATCCTAATATAATAGACATATACATTTTTTTTTTAAATCATATTAGTTTCTATAGACATAAAAAAGCCTTCGCGTTTTCCAGTGTGACAATATTAGAAATGAACTATTTTCTTATCAATTAATCAGATTTGGAAAGTTTGGAAAATTCGATTTTTTTTTACCTAACTATTCAATTACCCATTCTTAGAAAATGTTATAGCATAGTTTCATATATTTTGACGTTATATATTGCTATATTTTGACGTTTAAATAGATAATAAAATAAAAACTATTATTTAATTTCGCCGTCAGATCTGCTACATCACATCTCCACATAGGTCTTTAAGTTGGCTCTTTCGGTAACATTGACTCTTATTAGTTTGATAGTGATCAGGAACTTATTAGCAAAATGGTTATTTAAATCTTTTCAAATAATGTTCACTAGATGGCGGCACGAAAGATATATATAGTTCGCTAAATCCAAATTCATAAGAAAATTTTAGGGGGGTTTTCGGTTCCACTCAAGTAGTCAAGTATAAATGTATTGCATTTCAATGTTTGCCAAACTGAATTTTTCCTCTGAAAACTTTAAATTCTTTCTTCTGAACTCTTTTAAATAGCCCTTAATTGTATTAGTAGTTAAAATAATGAAACATAATTAAATTACAGTAACATTACTTTTAATCAATTTTTTTTATTTAAAAAGCTCAATTTTACTTATTTTTAATTATTAATTAATAAAATATGTATTTTTAAATCGATCATTTAATATGAACTCGAAAAACGAATTTTAATATGCTAATGATTTCTTTTCAAAGACATTTTGAAAAAAAATGATAGTAATGAATTACGGGCTTTTTATAATGTGTTTATTGAAAAAAAAATTGGGTTTTACATAATTTTTTTCACTGAAAATTAATAAAGATTTTTCATAAAATCATCCTAGTTTAGTAATCCCAAAAGTGGTATAAACGTCTAAGCAAAAAATCATAATCTACTACTCTGATATAAAAGATTTTTTTTAAAAAAATGTACTATTTTGTAAGCAATTTTTGGGCTTTTTTATTTGACACAACTCCCCGAGCGGGCCTCAACATTCGGAAGAAAGGAGTCAGCTAGCTTTTCACCAACCATGTCCTTAAGAAAAATTGTGAGGGAGAGCGGAATTTATTAACTCTATTGAAGAATTCAGTGGTCATTTAAAGACTAACGAAAGACATCCAACCATAATAATAGTACCAACTAGTATATATACTCGTCGCAGAACCGACATCAAATACTAGAACTACAGGTATGAAATACATGAATAGGCAAGAATAGCCCTCGTGTAGCTCTAGTGCGACGATAATTCAAACCTAATAACCTAACCATGAATAGGCAAGGGCTAAATGGGCTATAACTAGGGCGTCTTATTAAGCAGCTGACATGCGCACAACGGGCCTTGAGAGAAGTGTCTATTTTGCCGACACACCTACTCAGTTCGTCCATTGCGATGAAATAAAGCACCCTGATTGGACAGTTCTCAAGCAATGATTCTATGCCGATTTTGGCGCTTTATCTTTTTTGGCAATTTGTATTGAATTTGACTTCTTCCTGAAATTTTTTCTAATACAAACATTGGCTATCCATATCAAGTAAAAAAATATATATACGAACTCGAGTTTAAGAAAATATTGTTCTATTTTTCCATTCGACTTCCAATTTAATATTTTTTAAATTTCTGTGGGTTACAAATTATCAGTTTTTCATTAAAAATCGCATCTTACATTTTTTTATGAAGTTTATTATTTTTTAAAAATCTAAAACTAAAAATAATTCCCTCAACATTCAAGATAATACTAAAATGTTTTTTTTTTTTTTTGGTGTAAGACTAACTAAATTTTTTTATGGGACTAATAGTTATGTATAAGTTAATTTAAAGGGAATTTAGCTATTTTAATGTGGTGAAAAATTTAATTACTTAAAATTCAATTTTCTTAAATTAAAATATTTTTTATGAAACAATTTAGTGTTGAATTTCAAATCAAAACTATTCAATTACCACTTTAAAGTAGGAATTTAATTCATAATGGAACTTTAACTTTTCATTTTGAGAACTTGTATGAAGTTTTGTCAGTAAATTTTAATTCATCAAAACCTTTCATTTTATAATTATTTTTGCAATCGAACTAATTGCAGATCATTAACTGCTTTATAAAATACTTCATTTGTGTTAGTAACAGTTTGATGCAAAAAAAAAACACTTTATTTAAAACAAACGACTAACTCGAGTAAGGAGAAACAGAATATCGCCAGTTCTCTAGAGTACAGTAGGCAACCTCAGTTTCGTTGACTTGAGAACCGTCCAATCAGAGTGCGTTATTTCGTCGCAATGGACGAACTGAGTAGGTATTGTGAACATGCCAGCCGCACGTGCGTCAATCCTGAAACTGTTGCCAAACGGACGGAAAGTTGCATTTCTCTTTCAATATGTTTATAAGGGCCTTTTCACACGGAGCACCTTGATCACGGAACTTCCATAGGAATAACATGGAGAACCGCTGTTCCGTACCACAGGTTATGGTGAAGGTTTTTTAGCTACTTGTGTGCTCTGTACGTGATATCCACAGATAATTCTGAACTTCGATGGAGGATGGACGTTCCTATTAAAGATCAGGCGAACACAACAGAAACATGCATGTGGTCATCATGGTGAAGTTCGTCGAAGAAATACCAATGTAATGAGTGTGCCCACTATCAACTAATCTAATTCCTTGGTTAAAAATTAGTATAAAAGTTTTCTTTGTTTTTTTAATAACAAACATTGTAGAGCAAGAATCTCCAAACTTTTTGATTGACTGTAAAAGCTCATTTTAAACTTTATTACGAATTAAAATTAATCAGAATGGCAACCTAGTGGCAATTTATGTATTCTTTGAAGTGACTAAAAGGATAGTGTGCCAACCACAATTATTCTTCTATAATTTTTGAAAACCAAACAACCTTTTAAAGAGGTTGTGTTGCTTCAGAATAGTAGCAAATCGACGCTTTCTTGAGAAGCGCCCTCTAACGTTCATATCGTTTTTGGAAACCCATTTTCGAGTGAGCTTGCAACGCTGTCCCAGACCCAATAGCTATTAGCTAAAGCCTAACCCTAAAATTCGTTATAGTGCGTTCGAATCAAAATTTATAATTTGATGATTTTAATGTTTAAAAAGTTTTTTATTTGTCTGATGACGATGGAAGTATCAGTATCACAGCCTGCGGAGTTCTACGTAAATTTTTTAATAGGTTAGTAAAAAATAGCTTTAAAAAATGAGTAAAAATCTAAATTGATAGTGGATGAGGTAGTACTTATGTCTACTTCAAAATTTTAAGAAATTCAACAGTTTGTTAAAAAAAAAAGGTTTTCTTTACGTGTATTAAATATTTTTGTACATACGAGACTTAAGCAATTATTTGTGCATTTAACTTAAAGTAGTTTACTATGTTCGTGTTGTCAACTTTCGAGTAGTCCTAATTTGAATTTTTGTTATTCAAGATTCGATTTATGGAGTCATGAAAAACTGTTAACTTAGTCATGAATTTGGAGCTGTTCATTTTGGCAGAAACTCTGTTCAAGTACAAAACTACAGAATCAGCTTTATGCTATTTCTACGCCGAATGATTTAGTACCCCTCACCTAAAACTGACCAACCCCTTTTTATGAATAGCCCAACCCTACTGGCTCATCAGGATTGTCCATCTCTGTTTCTATAGCAATGTCCATTGAAGTTAAGTTTGCTGTTGGCCATGCTGAGTGGTAGGTTAACAATGAACCCCAACTTTCCAAGCAAGGTTAGTCAATTATTGATGAGAAAGGATAAAGGGATCAGTGAATCTGACATTTACCAGCTTCCTGACTCAAATATAAACCTGGGTCGACAGTTTTGAGTCAGACATGCTCAGTTCTACATAGTTGCTGCCCTAATGGATCATACCGTACATTACTATAATACTAATGTACCCAAGCTTTACAGCCACATCTGTTTAGGCAAGAATATATTCTTATGTAGCTCTAGTGTCTGCTTAGTTCTGCCTGTGCTGTTTTCTAGTTCTGTAAACAACTCAACTTGTGCAGTTTGATTTTGGTTAATTTCCACCATCTGGTGCATTTGTCGCCAAGGGATTTGGCGTTTTTTTGTAGCAAGCGATAAACAATTTTATTTGGTGATACGGCGAAAAATCTTTTCGTCCAATTGTCGGCGCTGGTAATACTTGCACGGAATTGTGGGTAAGAAGCCCGGATGATGTGCGCGCACAATGGAATTATTTTGTTCTTAATTTATTTTTTCGTCCAACCAACGACGCTGTTGATACTTGCGAGCGATGAATTGTGGGTAAAGTTGCGCGCGCATCGTAATCGCGGTTACAGTTAACTATGAATATCTGGTTTGGGTTATTATATTTCGGTTATTTTTTATTCTGAATATTTTGTCGATTCGAAGAGGGCAGGTCCCCAGAGCTGCCGGGGGCCCCAAACAAAATTTTATGCTTTCAACAGACTCTTCAATACTGCCTGATGTTGGATACTAATGTTTTTTTTAGAGAAAAAAAATTGCCCGGGGCCCCAAACGGGTATTTCGGCTTTCAATGGGCCCTACAATACTGCCCGATGTTGGATACTGATGTTTTTTTAGAGAAAAAAAATTGCCCGGGGCCCCAAACGGGTATTTCGGCTTTCAATGGGCCCTACAATACTGCCCGATGTTCGATACTGATGTTTTTTTTAGAGAAAAAAAAATTGCCCGGGGCCCCAAACGAGTATTTCGGCTTTCAATGGGCCCTACAATACTGCCCGATGTTCGATACTGATGTTTTTTTAGAGAAAAAAAAATTGCCCGGGGCCCCAAACGGGTGCGTACTGGATTGCCACTCGCGTAGCTCTAAAGCGACGAAAATTAAAACGAAACTAAACTGAGTACGGGATAGCCCATAGAGTTAGAATGGATAGCCACTTGTGTAGCTTTAGTACGGCGTTAATTCAAACCAAAGTGGATTGCCAATCGTGCAGCTCTATTGCGACGTTAATTCCAACTAGACTGGATGTTTGGGTTTGACCTGGGAGAAAAAAATGACTTCCAACTCTCCCGTAGCTTTCCGCGATCCATTAACCTTAGAGATCAGTGAAAGAAACTAGGGTTGCATCGGCGTAAAGGAATCTGGCAATGATAAAGCTCGCGAATTTCGCCAAGAATTTGTTGTTTTTCGACAAGCGCCAAGCTGCACCAAATCCTGGAAATTTACCTTGATTTTGTAAGAATGCTGTGAACCGCCTTCAATTGTTGTGAACCGCGTTCAAGTGTGCTTCTGTTCCTTCAACTTACTTGCAGTATTTTTAACTTGGTTTTAACTTGCTTTTAACTTAGTATTTTTAAAATGTGCAACTACTAGATATCGTAATTAAAGTGAGATTATTTATACCTCTCTGTGTGTATTCTCCTTGAACTTCCCACCACTACGCAATCTCAACCACAAACATTTGGTCTGTCGAGCCGGAAAATGCAAATGTTTGTGGTTGAGATTGCGTAGTGGTGGGAAGTTCAAGGAGAATACACACAGAGAGGTATAAATAATCTCACTTTAATTACGATATTTAGTAGTTGCACATTTTAAAAATACTAAGTTAAAAGCAAGTTAAAACCAAGTTAAAAATACTGCAAGTAAGTTGAAGGAACAGAAGCACACTTGAACGCGGTTCACAACAATTGAAGGCGGTTCACAGCATTCTTACAAAATCAAACTGCACAAGTTGAGTTGTTTACAGAACTAGAAAACAGCACAGGCAGAACTAAGCAGACACTAGAGCTACATAAGAATATATTCTTGCCTAAACATTCCGCCGGCCTTGAAGAAATCAAACAAGAGAACTCCCAACTAAAGGTGGAGGGGTTGAGGCTGCGATCCCGCGCCAGCCCTACCAGCGAGGCCGGTCCCCAGCCCTACGGTCCCAAACAACCGGCTTTCGACGACCGCCTCCAGGAGCAGCCCCAGTCGCCCATGCTCTATCTCGCGGTCATGCTGACCATCGGGCTGCTGGGCATATTCCTGGGCAAGTTTGTGGTGTGAGCCCTATGTCCCTGATGAAACGAATATATGGAGGGTCTAGTCCCGTAAACTCGCGTTCTCCTCAAAAGTATGACGTGAGGTCCGGTCCATTCGGCTGTCGGGAAATTTAATTTATCCATTGTTAAAAGGACGGAAAGGGTCCTGTGTCTTAGTTGTTAGTCCTAGAAGCAAAATATTTTTCTGTTTTGCCATATTATCCTTTTTGCAGGAAGAATTTTTAAGCCTCTTACTCCCACCCAGTTCAAAACATTTATTGCAGTTAACAGTTCAATTTCAGTGGGTTATAAAAAGTTCAGTGAAGTTTTAGTTTTCATATCATGGTATTTGTAGTCTTGTGTTTCAAAAGGAGTGTTTAAGTTGTGCTATTTCCAAGTTGGATCATTTCCGTTTCTGATTTGTGCAGCATTATCAACCAAAAACATTATCAACCTTGAAAAGTCCTTAATTTTTATAGGCTGACGAATTTATCTTGAAGTATTGTTATTGTTAATTTAGCTTCATTAAAACACTTTTTCAATGTGAATCGGTTCCTATAATATTTATTTATTTTTTTGTATAATCCAAAAAGGCAGAGCAAGTGATTTTAGGTTAATTTTTTAATAACTAAATGTTTATTTTATAACACATATTGTAACATGTTCTAATATACAGTCCTTGAAAATGGAGAAATATATCCTTGAAAAGTCATTAAATTGTCCTTGATTTTTTTTAAACCAAAAAGTGTTTCAACCCTTTTCTGCTGCTGGGTTCCAAAGTATAACTAAGATATAGGGCCCAGCGACTTTTATCCAACTGAATTTTCGACTGTGGAACTTCCCCAGCGAACGGACCAGACTCTGTATCTATATTATTACACTTGGAGAACGCGAGTTTTAGAAAACTAGACCTTCCGAATGCACCTACTTTCTTCCCTGACCCTATTTGATTGAGAAAAAAAAAACGCTAACTGGTTTGTTTGACGAGGAAACAAAAAATTGTAGAATCTGAGTTGCCTGGATGCAATCATTTATTATTAAATAAATTTTAAAATAAAAAAAACATTGGAATTTAGTGCCAGAAATAAGAGCCTAAGGGGGTCTGGTTTTATTAAAATTTAAGGATTTTATGTTTTTCTAGAATCGCCGGTTTAATAGATGTTAAAAAAGTTAAACTCCTAACATGGCGAAACAAGAACAAGTCTTGATTTTAGAGCCTGCCGCCGAGCTTCGTTTTGTAGGTCCGTTCACAGATGTCGTCACATCGTACCTGAAGTTGATGAACCCAGCCGAACGGAGAGTATGTTTCAAAGTGAAAACAACCGCTCCCAAAAAGTACTGTGTACGCCCTAACAGTGGAATCCTAGAACCTAAACAAGTAGTCAATGTTGCTGTTATGTTGCAACCTTTTGATTATAATCCAAACGAAAAGAATAAGCACAAATTTATGGTCCAGACGATGATGGTACCCGATGGAGATATTAATATAGATAATCTATGGCGAGATGCAAAGCCTGACAGCCTTATGGATTCCAAGTTACGATGCGTCTTCGACATGCCAGCTGACAAAACAGTTCAAAATAATAATTTAGATACGAATGCAGCTCAGGCAGAGGACAAAACAACAGTCAAAGTTGTGAGTGACACGACCGCAAAATCCTTGCCAAAGGTATCTAATCTAGACATTGAAGTCCAGCAAGTGGCAGAGGAAAACAAGAGGCTGAGGGACGAGATCCGACAAAATCAAACTGCACAAGTTGAGTTGTTTACAGAACTAGAAAACAGCACAGGCAGAACTAAGCAGACACTAGAGCTACATAAGAATATATTCTTGCCTAAACAACATCTGTTCTTAAATTCACACATGTCTAGTATTTGTAGTCTGGTCTATGAAACTGGGTGACGGACAGACATAGCTTTTTTAAAAGCTTCCACTTTTTAAATTATAAATTGTAGAAACTTTAACTTTACCACCGAAAAGCTAACATCAATATTTTTCTCCCATCAATATTGACTCTTCTTCATGTGGCTGTTTTTGGTGCATTCAATTATTTTGAATTCAACACCAACTTCAGCTACGACAAATTCCGAGCTACCGCTTTGATTGAAGCAATTTACACCTTGCTTTGTGCTATTGCATTGCACATCTATGCTCCTTTCAAAGGTGGAGCCACAACGAAGTCAAAAGGTAAAAATAAAAAGATATGTATAGCATATTGTCACTTAAGTTCCCATATGTGCTATCTAACTTTGCAGAAAAGATCAGATTTACTGTTTGGTAACCCTTATCGAACTTTCCGAAATTGCGTCAAAAGTCCATATTCTGGAGACTTTTGACGTCACGCTCGCTATACGGAGCTATTAAATAATGGTCAGATAGGGTTGCCGGAAAAAGTTATCATTGCGAAGTCTAAGAATTTTAATCAGCCGAATTCAGACAGGTTGCCGATTCTATTTTTTAATCACCGAAATCCAAAAAAATCATGCTAAGTGTTACAGTGCAGTAAATCTGATCCGTTATGCAAAGTTAGAAAGCACATGTGGGAACTTGAGTGACGATGTGTCTTATTATTCTTTATATTTATGTTACAAACTTTTTTACAGCCTTTACCTCATTATTTTTGATACATATGTTTATTTTTTTAAATTCTATTTTATACAAGAAATGTGTCGGTGGCAAAAATGAGATATTTTAACTTCCTTGACCTTTAATAATTTTTTAAGTTTAAATTTTTTTATTTTATTCAAGAAACAGAACAGTAAATGTATGTACAATTTTCAAAACTAAACCTTTTTACGGTCAAACCTCGATAACTCGACTTCCTATAAGTCGAGTAATCTGCTAACTTGAACTTTCAATCTGGCCCCAAATCATTTCTATACTTTTCTTTAAAACACTGTCTCAATAACTCGAAGTTAACATCTTCTAAGTCGAAGTTTTTGTCATAGATTTCACATGTAAAAGATACGTTTCAGTTAAAAATAATTAAATTTAAATTAATCAACCTTTTGTATCCATAATGTCTGTGAATACCAACAACCTTAAAAAAAATACATTCAACAAGAAATAGCTTTTTTCCAAATGCGATTTACATGGTATGTACACTAATCTTGATGAGGCCAAATTTGTGAATTTTAATAAACCTATTGACCCCATTCTTCACTTGTTGTTTACATGAGCTATTAAAAGATTGAAATGTGTATAACTATAAATAGTATTATGGCACACATCAAACCATATATAACGGGTCGACTTATCTTGAGTGACAGTAGAGAGAAATAGAATATAGCTTCTGTGACTCGAACTTCGGATAAGTCGAATATTTTTGGGGGTCCCCTGGGACTTTGAGTTATAGAGTATTAACTGTACTTGCAAGCAGTAAAAAAATACTTAACTAAGTTTATGAAAATGTGGAAACTTGTTATCTTTAAAGGATGGAATAACATGTTATCAACAAAAATCTAATTTTCATAAATGTCTTGTCAAATTTTTTTTCGTTCCACTAAGCTCTTTAATAGTGTCTAAAGGTTATTAAAGATCGATTTGCTGGTAGGGTTCACTGGTATACTCTATACTCCTACCGATTACAATGCAAATTTCGAACGTAGTTTCTTCCCATGTCCCTTCATTTTATTTTCCATGAAACTGAGTCTTACTATTGCTGTTTCTGTTTTTTCCCCGTGTGTTCTTTTTTTTGTGTGTTACTTGGGTTTGGAAAGCAATTGCAATTAACTACACTGCAAAGCCTCAAGCAAAGTAAGTTTAGAACAGCGATGCTCATGCTGCATCCTAAAAACACAAAGGGGGTAGGGGAAGAAAGTGCTTTCAAAGCTTGTGTTGTAATAGGAAGGAGTAAAAGGTTTACTTAACTTACCACTGAATGCCTCACAGATGAACTTTGAGGGGTGCTCTTTCAAATTTTAACAACCTTCATGTGATTGAATATATTCAAATTTCCTGCTGAAGTAGTAATTGAAAGCCTTTAAAGGGGGCTTCTAATTTTATGTCTGAGTCTTGATTGATAGCATTGTCTGACTTTTCTTACAAATATTTGTCATTTTCAGTACCATTCCTTGGTGGCTTTTACAATGGATCATACACAAATCCAGTTCTCTTTGGTAAGCTGGATGTTAAAACAAGCTTCATTCGAGCTGGCTTGATTGGATCTGTAAGTCAACAATTTTCATTATACTAGTTGCTTTATAATTCTACTTGAAACTGTAACTTGTATTTTAAATCAGAAATATAAATTATGCAATAGAATCATTGCTTAAATTAAATTTAATAAAATAGCATAGTTCGTATGGTGCTTAAAAACCTTAGAAAGTACTTATTTTTTACATTCGTTTATAAGGCCCTTAAAAAGTGCTTAAAAAGTACTTATTTTTTTACTTTATTCTTATTTTTAATTTTTGAACCAAAGTCCTTAATAAGTGCTTATTTTTCCTAGAAACTTAAGAATTTTCGTCAAATATTTCGTAATTTTTTTCATGCGGCTTAGTAGATCGCTTGTAGCTCTGATGCTCTGCAATTTGCCGACTTTCGGATCGCCGAAGTTTCGCGACTTTCGGATTGCCGTTGTTCAATAAATTTCGGATTGCCGTTGTTTCATGACTTTCGGATTGCTGTTGTTTCACGACTTTCGGGTTGCTGTTGTTTCGCGACTTTCGGATTGCTATTGTTTCACGACTTTCGGGTTGCCGTTGTTTCGCGACTTTCGGGTTGGCTGACTTTCGGGTCGCCGGAGTTTTGCGACTTTCGGGTCGCCGGAGTTTTGCGACTTTCGGGTCGCCGGAGTTTCGCGACTTTCGGGTCGCCGGAGTAGTATCGCGACTTTCGGGTCGCCGGAGTAGTATCGCGACTTTCGGGTCGCCGGAGTATCGCGACTTTCGGATCGCCGGAGTATCGCGACTTTCGGATCGCGGGAGTATCGCGACTTTCGGATCGCGGGAGTATCGCGACTTTCGGATCGCCGGAGTTTTGCGACTTTCGGATCGCCGGAGTATCGCGACTTTCGGATCGCCGGAGTTTTGCGACTTTCGGATCGCCGGAGTTTCGCGACTTTCTAATCCCCGAAGTTTCGCGGCTTTCGGATTCCCAAAAATAAAAAGTTTAAATTTGCAAGTCAGTACTATTAAGTAATATGTTGGTTATGTTCTTGTTAAATTTTATTTTAATAACTTTTGTAAGTTTTATTTCTTAATAAGACCACTATTGAATATTGTCTATATATAACTGAAATTTTCCCTGCATGCTCTTTATATTAGTATTTTGTAGGTTTTGAATTTTATTTCTCACCTGTTGTTGATAAATAATATAAAGCACAAATTTCTTTTTTTTTCTGTTGCAACAATTTTTCTTAGTAAGACATTATTATTATTTTTTTTGTATTTCCCGAATTTTTTTACATTATCTAAACTGCACAGGAAATTTAAGCTTCCGATTGCTGTAAAACTTTTTTAATAAGGTCCTTAAAAAGTACTTATTTTTTTTTATAAAATTGGAGTATGAACCCTGGATTACCAACACTTACATTAAGTAAGATTGTATTCTTTGGTTACCTTTAATAAAAAAAATTTATTATCGAAACCTTAATTTTAGATGCTTTATGACATTATCTCCAACAAAAGTGTTATCAATTGGATTTTTCTGTGGTTCTTATATCAATAGTAGTAAATTCCTTCGAAAATCTATACCACTACCTTTATTTTTTTAGTCAAATTAAAATCATACTATTGTTTAAGATATTACAAACACTAGTTACAACATGTTAACTGTTAGGAACTTACCCAGTTAAGGCAAGGTAAGGTAAGTAAAATAAAAAGATAGCTATGGACCAATTGGTTAGAGTGCTAACAATTTGGTTCTAAAATCTTGATGTAAATGCTATTGAAATTATTAGTTCAAATCGTATTGTAACTCAGCAGAATAAATGACCAAAACAGAAGACACACCACATGTTCGAACGACAGCACAAAACTGTTTATTCAAAACAACAAACCAACTACGTAGCAACTTGACAATCAGATCACTTCAGTTCTCTTTCATTTAACACACTGGTTTATGCTATTTGTATTTAAACAAATACCTCTTCTGTAATGGTCCTTTGTGCCATTTGTTATTTTATGAAACTTCATATCCCATTCAGATCCTGTCTAGATAGGCTTAGTAAATAAAAACCTTAATGCAACCATAAATGTTTTGTCAGGGTTGATATAATCAAAATTATAATTATGTTTGTTTACTTTCAGGACCGGAAGATATACTGGGAAACATGGATTATGAACTAGGATCCCGTTCAACCAAAGCTAATGCTATGCGCATATTGCGGGCTATGCAGCTTCCCAGACCAATTTTACTGGAAGGTAGCCCCGGTGTAGGCAAAACCAGTCTGATTGATGCAATTGCTAAAGCCTCTGGTCATAAACTAGTTCGGATAAATTTATCTGAACAAACGGTATATATTATTGTGATTCAATTGTTTTTATTTATAAATTTTTACTATTTCTTGTATCTTCAGGAAATAAAAGCCATCATCTCCTTTAACAGCCAATTTTTCAGGATGCAGATTTTCTTGCATTTATTTAAGGTTTTTAATGTGGTATTGGACAACCCTTGGTTAAAGACAACCTTTCTATTGCGGTTGCTAAATTTTATTGTATTTTCAGGAAATAAAAATAAAATTTAGCACTTTCTGAAAATAATTAAATTAGGTGAAGTTTCTCCTCTTTCTACAGAAAGTTTTGTCGTTTTTTTAAAAACCAAAATGTTGTCTTCCAATTATCTTTTTCTCACAAAGTCTGGTTTGTCCCTGAACTCAAGTGTTGCTAACGAGAAGCTTTATTTTGTTACAGTGCATTAAAATAGTTTCCCATATGAATCTTAAAATTTTCATAACTATTCATATTTGCTGGATTAAGACCATTTGTTTGAGCCAGGAGTAAGTCATTGGCTTGGTGTACATCACCTTACTCTTAGCAAACAGCTTTTAACCTGCATGTTAATTCCCGTATTGTTTTTTGCGAATGGTGATTACAGTAGAGTCCTGTTTATCCGAATCCTGGTTATCTGAAATTCAGCTTAACTGAAAAGGTCATGATTTTTTTGTGCTACATATGAAATGTATACGTATAAATAAATACACAAAAATAAATATGTGCTTACAAAGTTGTATTTATTTCTAAAAATATGCAATAATTTTTTGTTTTTGCTGCACAATTTTGGTCCTGTACCTTTTGTATAAGCGGGACTCTACCGTATTATGCATAATAATAAAAAGCTTTTCTCACAAGTTAGTTTTTCCCTGTAGGATATTTTGCTTACAAAGACTTATTTCTTTTGATTGTGTGTATAATCATTGTTTTTCTATCAGGATGTGTCGGATCTCTTTGGAGCTGATTTGCCTGTTGAAGGAGCAGAATCTGGAGAATTTGCCTGGCGAGATGGCCCCTTATTGCAAGCCTTGAAAAATCAACATTGGATTTTGCTTGATGAAGTAAGCTAAGCATAGTTATTATACCCTTTCCATTTTGAATCCAAGCTTCGAAAAGACTTCCTCCCCCATCCCCGAGGGCGGTTTTCTTGGAAACCTCGTGATTTATAGCTGTTTCGGTTTTTTCCCCATCCCAGTTGAGTTTGACTATTCGGATTGTTAAAAGTGTAACTGATCATGATCAAAAATACAAATTTTCAGTGAGATCTAGCATGCATATTGTTTTTATGGTGAGTACTTTACTTTAGATTTAATGCATAACAAAATCAAAGCAAAATATAAAGTGAGCAATTGCTAATAATTTGGAATTGTAAAATCGGGTTTTCATTATAACAATATTTTTGCTCAGAAACAACTAAAACTTATGAAAGATTTTATTAGAAGATTGGAAATTTTTTTGTAAGCCAGTAAAGACAATAATAAGCCCAGTTTCCTCTTAAACGAATTGAAGAGTGTCGAGAAAACTTAGTTCAATTTCCAATGTTCACACAGAATCCGAGACTTTAGCAATCATAATCGTAAAGATTACCCATGGACATGCGAGATTACATAAACATAGTTCGTACGGTGCTTAAAAACCTTAGAAAGTACTTATTTTTTACATTCGTTTATAAGGCCCTTAAAAAGTGCTTAAAAAGTACTTATTTTTTTACTTTATTCTTATTTTTAATTTTTAAACCAAAGTCCTTAATAAGTGCTTATTTTTTCCTAGAAACTTTAGAATTTTCGTCAAATATTTCGTAATTAATTTTTTTCATGCGGATTAGTAGCTCGCTTGTAGCTCTGACGCTCTGCTGGGTAAACTAACTAAACCAAACCACCTTCTCTGCAAGCAAAAACAACTCAACTCTACCTCTTTTCTGTTTACAAACAAAGAACGTTCAGCATTCGAAAGGCAAAAATGTGGACGTCTTTCGTATCTTTGACATGGCGTTTCGTGATCATTCTTAGGAAAGTGTGAAATTATCATTATAAAATTACGCTTTTAAGCGGGGGGAAGTGAATATCTTTAAAAGTTGTATGAGAAGGATGATTTTTGTTTTTATTTGTCATTTCTCTTTACTGCTTACAGCAGGGTTCGCAATTTGCCGACTTTCGGATCGCCGGAGTTTCGCGACTTTAGGATTGCCGTTGTTTCGCGACTTTCGGATCGTCGGAGTTTCGCGACTTTTGGGTCGGCGGACTTTCGGGTCGCCGGAGTATCGCGCCTTTTCGAATCACCGGAGTTTCGCGACTTCCGGATCGCCGGAGTTTCGCGACTTCTGGATCGCCGGAGTTTCGCGACTTCTGGATCGCCGGAGTTTCGCGACTTTCGGATCGCCGGAGTTTCGCGACTTTCGGATCGCCGGAGTTTCGCGACTTTCGGATCGCCGGAGTTTCGCGACTTTCGGATCGCCGGAGTTTCGCGACTTTCGGATCGCCGGAGTTTCGCGACTTCCGGATCGCCGGAGTTTCGCGACTTCTGGATCGCCGGAGTTTCGCGACTTCTGGATCGCCGGAGTTTCGCGACTTTCGGATCGCCGGAGTTTCGCGACTTTCGGATCACCGGAGTTTCGCGACTTTCGGATCACCGGAGTTTCGCGACTTTCGGATCGCCGGAGTTTCGCGACTTTCGGATCGCCGGAGTTTCGCGACTTTCGGATCGCCGGAGTTTCGCGACTTTCGGATCGCCGGAGGGTCATTCCATGTGAAATCACCCAAATTTAGGAAAATTTGTTGCCGACTAGTCACCGATTTTTTTAAAAAAATTACCACTTAAACTTGTTGTGGAGAAACCCTCAAATATCAATTTTTAGCGCATTTTGTCGATTATTTGCTGAGATACGGACATTTGAAAAATGACCGTTTTTGACGAATTTCGGCCATCTTGGTTTTAACACTATGCACTAAAACTTCAATAACTTGAGAATGAATTGTTCAAATTTAATAATTTTGGTGTCCATTTAAAGCTATTTATATGAGAAATATAAATCTAGTGTTTAAAAGAAGTTTTAAAAATATTTTACTAAAGTTTTAGAAGGAAATTAAAAAAAATCACTGTTAAAATTTTTAAAATTTCAATAGGCTGTAAAAAAAATAGGTATAATTTTTTTTCTTCGAAACTTGGTGAAAACATTAAATAATATGTGTTCTTTAAGTACAAAAAAAATTGGAGAGGTAAAATTTCTTAAAAGCTAGAAAAGAATTTTTTTGTAACCCGTGATATTGAGCGCTACGGCTGCAATAAATTGAAAAATAATTCTTCAAATTCACAATTTTTGTGCCGTTTTGAAGCTAATTATATGAGAAATATAAATCCGGTGTTTAAAAAAGGTTAAAAAATGTTTTATTATAATTTTAGAAGGAAATTGTAAAAAAAAAACTCCGTTAAAATTTTTCTAAATTCAATATGCTTAAAAAATATATACCCAATTTTTCCCACCTGAAAATTGGTGAAAACATTAATCAATATGTTTACTTTAAGTACAAAAAAAAAAAAAACCAGAGAGGTAAAATTTCTTAAAAATAGAAAAGATTTTTTTTTTTTGTAATCCATGATATTGAGTTAACAAACTCACAAATGTAGGAGTAGGAAGATATGACACTGAAAAGTTTCTAAAAAATAATTGTTAGTACTAGCAAATGAGATCCAGGTACATACCATTTTTAACATTGAGAAGAAATAATTTATTCCTTCCTGAAGTTTTCAAACAAGTGTTCAATTGACTTGGTTTCATCAGGGGTGATTTTGTATGTTCTCAACATTTAACAATCAAACAAAGGAAAGCTATATAATTGTGTGTAATATAGTTTCAGAATTTTCACAGTTTGCAAAGCAGTTCAGTGACAAATAGTATATCGAAAGAGTTTGAAGTGCCTCTTAGAAAAAACAACCTTCAATTCTGCATTACTTAATATAAACAATCCCTGCACCTTTTGCCTATGGATTGTTTGTTTTTATTACTGAAAAATGACATGGTTTAGTGATGACTTGTTTTGATTTTTGAGGTTTTGTTGAATGATTTAATTTCCTGTGGTCATAGGTTTTGAAGAAATTAGGCAGATGTTCAAAGCTTTTTCCTTAATAACTTACCATGTGGATTAACGACTTTATTCTACTTGATGCAAAAGACAGTGTAAGGGAAATGAAAACTTATTAGACAGGAATGAGAGATTCAATTTATGTAAAATTATTGGATCGAATTACACTTTTATTGTTATAAAAACCTTTTTAGTGCTTAAAATCAAGTTAACTTAACATGATAATGAAAATTTTATTTTTTAGAAACATTTTCATTGGCATATTCCTGCAACACAAAGGGTTTTATAGCTCAGTACCATGAGTTACAAAAAAAATTCTTTTTTAGCTTTTAAGAAATTTTACCTCTCCATTTTTTTTGTACTTAAAGTACACATATTGAATAATGTTTTCACCAATTTTCAGGTGGTAAAAATTGGGTAGATATTTTTTAAGCATATTGAATTTAGAGAAATTTTAACGGAGTTTTTTTTTTACAATTTCCTTCTAAAATTATAATAAAACAGTTTTTAACCTTTTTTAAACACTGGATTTATATTTCTAATATAATTAGCTTCAAAACAACACAAAAATTTTGAAATTTAAAGAATTATTTCTCAATTTATTGCAGCCGTAGCGCTCAATATCACGGGTTACAAAAAAATTCTTTTCTAGCTTTTAAGAAATTTTACCTCTCCAATTTTTTTTGTACTTTAAGAACACATATTATTTAATGTTTTCACCAAGTTTCGAAGAAAAAAAATTATACCTATTTTTTTTACAGCCTATTGAAATTTTAAAAATTTTAACAGTGATTTTTTTAATATTCCTTCTAAAACTTTAGTAAAAAATTTTTTAAACTTCTTTTAAACACTAGATTTATATTTCTCATATAAATAGCTTCAAATGGACACCAAAATTATTAAATTTGAACAATTCATTCTCAAGTTATTGAAGTTTTAGTGCATAGTGTTAAATCCAAGATGGCCGAAATTCGTCAAAAACGGTCATTTTTCAAAAGTCCGTATCTCAGCAAATAATCGACAAAATGCGCTAAAAATTGATATTTGAGGTTTTCAACACAGCAAGTTTAAGTGGTAATTTTTTGAAAAAAATCGGTGACTAGTCGGCAACACTCATTGGGTGATTTCATGTGGAATGACCCCGGAGTTTCGCGACTTTCGGATCGCCGGAGTTTCGCGACTTTCGAATCCCCGGAGTTTCGCGACTTTCGGATTCCCAAAAATAAAAAAGTTTAAATTTGCAAGTCAGTACTATTTAATTAATATGTTGGTTATATTCTCGTTTAATTTTTATTTTAACAACTTTTGTATGTTTTGTTTCTTCATAAGACCACTATTGAATATTGTCTATATATAACTGAAATTTTCCCAGCATGCTTTTTTAATTTAGTATTTTATAGGTTTTTTATTTTATTTCTCACCCGTTGTTGATAAATAATATAAAGCACAAATTTCTTTTTTTTTCTGTTACCACATTTTTCTTAGTAAGACATTATTTTTTTTGTATTTTCTCGAATTTTTTTACATTATCTTAACTGCACAGGAAATTTAAGCTTCCGATTGCTCTAAAACTTTTTTAAAGAGGTCCTTAAAAAGTACTTATTTTTTTTTATAAAATTGGAGTATGAACCATGACCTCAACAACAGAACCTCAAACGAGGTACGATTCGAAAAGCGATGCTCCCCTTCGTTTCCCGGAAACCAAGCGATGGGATGGGGGAAGGAAGTCTTTTCGAAGCTTGGATTCAAAATGGAAAGGGTATAAAGTTTAATCGGTCATGATCTAATGTAGCCCTAAGGCTTTTATGGAGTCGTATAGCCATAATACTAAATTAGTTAAGTACTTAAAGTGGCATTGAATTTGTTGAAGTCATCTGTTTAACCCTTTCAGTCCCAAAAAAATACTACACTACAGAAACATCTGATATTCACAAAATAAGCTTATTTTAAGTTAAATATACGAATTCCGCAAGAAAAAAAATTCATTTAAATTTTTTATATGGTTTTTGAATCAATGCCAGAATTTTTTAATTGTGGAAAACAACAAAATAAAAAAATATATGTTACCTAAAAACACTTCGAGTTATATATTTTAAGGTATCTGACCATATTATTAAAAAAAAATTTAGTAATTATTGTAACCGAAATAGTTTAAATTGTGTTTTAAATATGTGGAACTGAAGTGAACTGATCAAAATTCAAGAGAAACGCTTGTTGACTATTTTCAAAATAAAAAAAATAGTAGTTCTGACTTATATTGAGATTAAAGTAAAATATTGTCTGATAGAGCAAAGTGTGAAGAATCGAATGATGTGTGTTTGGATGTCGTAACGGGACATAAAAAATTTGAAAAAAATATTGAAAGTGATGATGCCAAATGGCATCACTGGGACTGAAAGGGTTAATATTGGTTGTAATATAACATGTCTCCCTCTTTAAAAAAAATAAATTAAAGATTCCTCTAAGTTCTGACTAACTCCGACTAATTACCTTATTTCTCTTATTAATAGTAATAATTAATATTGATTTGCTACAACAGATGTTAAAAAGAATACCAAATACACAACAGGGGATATACTTTTTTGCAGTTATAAAGATTTTAAAGTTTATAGAGCTATAAGATTAAAATTGTTACGTACTTTAAGTAGAATGGTATTTATTTAAGACATCTGTTAAATTGGTTGTATTCCATTGTCATTTGTAAAACACTTTTTGTACACTAATTTGATTACAACATCTATGATTTAAAGAAAATCTATCTTATTGCTCTTATTAACAGTGATATTTAATTTTGATTTAGTGAAAAAGTATTTAATGGAACCTCACTTGCACAATTTATGGAAGTTACAAGGTTTTAATGTCTAAATTCGGAATCTTGTGTTTATACATTTGTGTTAAATTATTTGATTTTGAAATCATGCTTTGTTCATTACATAATAAATTTCAAAGGCTGAACATAATAAATTGCAAACACCAAAAAATTTTACTTATGAGCACTAAATAAATTTATATACAGTAGAACCATGATTATTCGTTCAATTCTTTTATTCCAAATTCTCTGTTAACTGACCGCCTCCAATACAAATTTTTTCCACCAAGTAAGCCATTCTCAGTTGTCAAATAGTGCGCTACCTTTAAATTTCTAAAATATTTCAAGTGGTGGTAGTTTTACAAGTTCATAATTATTTGAAAGCAAAATTAATTTTTTTTATGTGTTTCCGAGTACAGACCTGCCAATTATCTAAATTTCAACCAGTATTATCAGATTTGTAACTATTTTCCGAATTTTCTGGGCAAATGTATCAATTGCGGGAGTTTTGAAGGAATTCAAAAGTTAATAAATGATTACCTATCTATTTTCTTTTCGTAATTGGATGTTTCACTTGCTTGAATGATAGGCTTAAGATTATAATTTTTTTTCATGAACTATTTAAATATCTATTGGATGCAGAAGGATTGAAAGTCATATTCCGCCATTTTGCAATCTACCGCTTTTCCTAAAAAAATGTCACCATACATTTCATAAAGATATTTATAATTTTGCTTTTATATATTTTTTCAGAGATTGAGAATAGGGTATAATGCTAAAAGGTAATATTGTTGATTTATTAACTTGATAAACTAAACATGATTATATAAATTTTTGAGTTTGGCAAGTCTGCTTTTATTGTAAAAGGTATGTTGGGTTCTATTAGTCTAATTTGTTTTTGTGCTGCTGAATCTCAGCATTGTGCTGAAGCTCTTTCTGATGAAGGGCTATGTCTCTGTTTCATTGGCTCTGACTTCTGGAATGCAACTCTTTTTTGTGCTTGATCTCTTTGCAAGAGAGGCAAGTCATGTTCTTTATTTCTATAATGGTTGCTCTGGAAGAATGCTGAATTCTTTTCACTCCCACTTTTTGCATACAAAAGGAGGCAAAAAAAGGCAAAGCGTTTATAAAAATTATAATTACCAAAAATTAAGAATATTTTTATACTAATTTTAAATAAAAAAACAACACTGAAACAGCCATCTAGTTAAGAATATTTTTACTGGTTTTATCAATGTAAAAGAAAATCAGTTTGTTAAGTTAAAAATCAAATTTTATACTAAACACAATGTTAGCATGTTGCCTGCTAACGAACCACTACAAGTGACTTCTGTGTAATCAGTTCTGAAACATGGTTTGAAGTGATGAAAAACCTTACTTTAAACAAATAAACTTAATTTTTAAACAAATGGACTTTTGATACACTTAGTTACATTTTTCAGGCCTGAGAATTTTCTGCTTTTTCCAGAATTCTGGTCATTTTCCATTTTTTTGAAGTTTTTCTGCTCTTTTTCAAATTTTTGTTTTTTGTTCAAAAAATGGAAACTGAATCGTAAAATTATTTTGCTTATTGTCACGATCAATGTCTGCAATGTAAAGTCAAATCCCTACATTTGGTACGCTCTCAACTAGGGCTAGACCAATGCAAAAAAAGCCATCGGCTTCGGCATATGCTACCGATGTAAGTCAATGTTTTTTTATGGGGAAAAATAGCAAAACTTTCGAGCCTATTATTTTTATAATTTAGTTATAGTTCAAGACGGATCATTCAACCAAACTTCAACACATCGTAGTAATTGCTAGTTCCCGGCGGTGAAATCGCAGTAAATTTTTCTGTGATTCGTACACTCCTTGAAGCATAAATCATGGCAAACATAGCAAAAACTAGCGTAATTTTTATGCTAGTACTAGTATAAATTTTGACTTTGGAATGCAATAGCAATATACAGTACACATATTAGAGACCAAAAAAAAAGCCCTGGAGTTATTCATCATAGAAAAATGAAATTCATTTTACATTACTTCTGCAATAGGTTTACATAATAACAAAGAAAGTTTTTTTTCACTTTATTAATAGCATACATTTCAAAATCATTTTATGGTACAATTACAATAATTTATTTTTAATATAAATATGTGCACTTGCACCTTAAATTAAGCCACTGAAATTTGTCCACACAAACATAATAAATAAGTAGTTCACTGTGTGTTTTTAACTTTCGAGTTGTCTTAATTTGATTTTTTTTTTCATTTGAAATGTGATCTATGGAGGCATGAAAAACTGTTAACTTAGTCATGAGAAGTCACGAATTTGGGATTGTTCATTTTGGCAGAAACCCTGTTTAAGTAATAGTATTCCATTGCAATTTTGGCTACTTGTTCCAAGGTGGCCCTTTTTAGTTATACCCGTTCAAAAAACACCATTTTCCCAAGGACTATAATGCTAAATGAGAAAAATTAAGGCTTAACTTTTTGTTTAAAAAAAAATAAATACTTCCTTTTTGCTTTAAATTTGAAAAAAATGAAAAGTAGAGATGTAATAAATTTCTCTAGTTGTACTTGGGGAAAAAAACGAAGATCAAATTCTGTGACATGAAGATTTTGAGCAGGGCTAGTTGACCTACAATGGCTCTTATGCCCCAGTTTTTATGAAAAGCCCTAAAAGTTCAACTTTTGTTTTTCAGTTGTGCTTTCGAATATGATGTTTTGGTACTTGAGAGTAACTTTAAGCCAAGTTATAAACACCTTGTATTGTCTTTCTTCATGCATATTTTAATTGATGTATTTTTATGATAAGTTTTTAGCTTGGAAAATTTGGGGCAAAGTTATCCCATTCAACGGTATTCTTCATTAAAAAAAATAGTTTAATAATGCACTACACCTCACACTAAACTTGATTTTATGCTATAGCACAAGATATTTGAAAGACAATCCTATTATTGGGATTTTTTCTAACCCATCACCTTCTCCTTCCAGGAAGGCGGAATGTCCTATCTCGAACACGAAGATCCAGATGTCCTCTGCATCCAAGAGACCAAATGCTCCAAAGACAAACTCCCAGAAGAGCTCCAGATTGAGGGGTACCACTGCCACTGGCTGGCTGGGGATAAAAAAGGGTACTCGGGTGTTGAGCTGATCTCGAAGACTAAGCCTGTCTCCATCACTGAAGGCATCGGTAGGTCTTTATTTTTCTGGAATAACTGAATTGAATCACCTCTTGTTCTCCTATTTTCCTGGAAATGCATGTTTAAGGATCTTAATCTATTATCATAATCGATACCCGATAAACCCTTTATCATTTTTATAGCCCTATGTTGAACTTTCAAACATATATCTTCAATATCTTCTCTGAGGAATGGAGACCAATTTTAACTGCATATTCCAGAAGTGGCCACCAATCCCCTATACAATGACAAAATAATCTCCTTAGACTTAGAAGTGATACTTTTTCTAATATATCCCGACATTGGATTGGCTTTCCTACTTGCTTCAACACAAACAAACTTTAAAGAAATAAATGTAGGGAATAAGTAGAATATTTAACAAATTATAATTTTCAGTGTTTTCAAAACAATTACAGTCTGTGACCTTGGTTATGTTGTGCTGCCCTTTTTAGCAGTGTTCACTTTTCCTTTCAAGGTCATTCAACCAAGTATGAAGAACCTTCTGCCCCGGCATGAAGGACCTCCTGCCCCAGCATGAAGGACCTCCTGCTTTATTGCAGTCAAAAAGAACTGGTGTAAATTTTTCGGTTCAATTTTCTGAAGCAGTCATGCCTGAAAAAGAAAGCATTGCTTTCTTATTTTCCCAAACCCTTTCCTTCTCACTACAATTACCTGGAGGGAGGAATACGAAAATTTTGTTTGTCTTTCTAACATATTCAAACATGCAAAAACAAAGTTAACCTTTTTTTTTATGCGATATGCTCTTTTCATGGTCAGCTTCACAAAAGTTGTTCCTGGCTCACTGGGGGAATTTTATTTGAATAGAGAAAAATTTAGTTCCAAAGAAAACTTTCATTATAAAATATTTAATTTAAATGAATACAAATAGTGTATTTTTTCCTGATAATAGTAAAAAATCCTGTAATAGTAAAAAGTTACGAACTCTTTTATGTTGAAAATATGACATTTATTGTGGCAAAATAAAATATAAGTCCACACTGTAAAATTCTTAGCACCAATTTTTAAATCTGTTGAAGTGTTATACTTGATATTTTTGTTAAAATTTTTAGATTTTTGCTCACTGTGACATTGTTTGTCTTTATTGGAAATATAAATTACTACATTTTTCAATAGGCTTTGAAGAGCATGATAATGAGGGAAGAGTCATTAACTGCAGAATATGATGACTTCTATTTAGTCAATACATGTAAGTACTTTTAACTTACTCGTAATTGCAACCTCTCCCCAGCAATAATTGTTATTTAACTTGTAATTAATTTCTCTGCCTGTTTTTACTAACCCTTTTTGGTAAGAATTGTAAAGTAATTTGAAACTTTTCTACAGTCGTAAATTCCTTAGGAATGGTATAAGAAAAACTGCCATGACTGTTCTATTTTTTCATTTATATATGTACAAAAAGATTATATTGATTTGTATGAAAAAAATTTAAAATGTATCAATTTTAGCCAGTCATATTAGTCATATAAAAGAAACGTTTGTAAAATACTCATACAATTGGAGCAGGATTCAAAATTAACAGTGGCTAGTCGCAATTTATCGTGACTAGTTTTTCTAATTCAGTTTTCTTTTAAAGCTCCCAAAAAATAAGCTTGAAATCCCAAATCCTCAGAGATCCTGAATTTGTCACATAATTGATGTAATAAATAAAAATTCAAAAATTCGGCAGTTCTAAAATCTTGCAACCTGGGTGATCTATAAATTGCAAAACTTCGTATAATCCAAAATTAGTGGATTATCACATTTAATAAAGTATTTTTTGCAATAATTTGATATAAAGAAATACTCTTAAGAAATGAGCATTTTCTCCTAGTTTTATTAAGTTTGTAGCACACATTGCAAATTTTCCTTATACAATTTTGAGCGATTACAACTTGGAAAATAATTCCATCAGGTAGGCACAGAAACTCGGGTTAGAGTTCCGTCTATTCTTAATTTTGGGATGTCGTTTCAGATGTTCCTAAATCTGGTCGTAGTTTGGAAAACCTGGGACGAAGATTTCCGGGCTTACTTGATGAAACTTGACCAGAAAAACGGTTCTTTGTGGAGATCTAAATGTAGCTCATGTGGAAATTGGTAAGTTGTTAAATTATACTGTGATCTTTGGTAGTGTTGGGATATGAATATGACATGTGTAAGTGGCTCTAGTTTTGTTGGTTGTCAGCAACAAATTCCTACTGAGTAAAGTGTCGCTAGGTAGCATGTTTTAGATATTCAACTGACGTGTTTATAAAGTATTTTTGAAGACTTTTAGAGTATATAAGAAGACTGGTACGTTTGTAAATACAGGGTTTCTGCGCATACGAAAAGTAAAAAAAAATAATGAATTTGTGCAAAACACGACCAAAAGTCAGGAAAATCGATACATTTAATTATTTTTCCTCTCGTGCAAGTATAAGTTCTTTATAGCGGTGATGTCATCGGGCTGTTGCGTAGATCAGTGACAAAGTGTCTATTTTGCCGACATACCGACATAAATATTGTTGTTTATGTTTGCGACAGAAATGTAGCCAACTACTAAACGCCAACGGAAATTTAGCCAGCATCCAAAGACGCCAATGAAATTTAGTCAACATCGAAAGACGCCAAATCTCCGACATTTTTATCCTTATTGTGTTTCTTTTTCTTTGTGTTGATTGAATGGCAAATATATTTTTTATACTCTTTTTTATAATTTAAATCAATTATTGTATGTATTATTTAAATTAAGTATAAAAAACTATTGGCTGAATAATTTTATTTTATATTTTCATAACGATTTTGACTGACTTTCTATTGTTCTAAATGTTTCACATGGTATAATTTATCCATTTATTGTTCATAATCTGTATATTAATTCAATCTAATTAGTCAAATTAAGTATAAAAAACTATTTAGTAGTTTCAAAAATTTTAGTTTTTAATTCCATAGTAATTTTCACTGGCTTTCTTTTGTTTTGTTGTTTCACATGGTATAATTTATTTACTGTTCATAATCTGTATATTAATTTGTTCTAATTAGTCAAATTAAGTATAAAAAAAACTATTTAGTAGTTCCAATATTGTTTCATGTTGTAAAATGTATCTATTTATTGTCCTGTCCATAATCTGTATAATAATTCGTTCAAATTAAGTATAAAAAACTATTTAGTTGTTTCAATAATTTTTGTTTTATTGTTTCACATGGTATAATTTATCCATTTACTGTTTATAATCTGTATATTAATTCAATCTAATTGTTCAAATTCAGTATAAAAACTATTTAGTTTCAATAATTTTAGTTTTTATTTTCATAGCGATTTTGACTGGCTGTCTTTTGTTCTTATTGTTTCACACTGTAAAATGTTTCGATTTATTGTCCATAATCTGTATATATTAATTCGTTCTAATTATTTAAATTAAGGTTTTTAAACACTATTACATTTGCTAAATAGTTTTAGCATACATTTTCATAGCGATTTTAATTGTTTTTCTTTTCCAAATTGAAAATTTGTTTGTTATTGTATTTATTATCTATATATAATAATGATCTAATTACTTAAATTTAGTGTAAAAACTATTGCATTTTCCACATAATTTGAGTATATATATTTTCAATTTTTAACAAGCGTAGCGTGCCATGGTGGGGCCCCGTATAAATAATTTTTTGGGGCCCTTAGAAAGGGTAAAGATTTCTCACAAAATAAAAAAATGCATAAAATTAAAAGAAATATTTATGAATCATAATATCATACAAGCATACACACAGAATTTAATAAGCATGCATTCATAATATATAATATATGCATATCAAGCAATTCAAATTAAATATACACTCTCCTTGCCTTTTTTTCGGCAAACTGATTTATTAAATCATTTATAGCTGATGATGACTTAAGTTTTTCTAAAGTTTCTGCCTCTATGGACAATAGTGACAGGTCTGACAGGCGTTCCTGTCCAATAGAAGATCTTAGGTAATTTTTAATTAGTTTTAATTTTGAAAACTTCGTTCAGCAGTTGCGGTTGTAACTGGAAGGGTTAAGAATAAAAAGCATATGCAGTTATTACTTCGGAAAACTGGAGGCAAGACTATTGAATTTTATCAACAATAATTCATTGAGTTCCTTAATGGGAATTTCAGATTTTAAGCATGTTTTTAGAGCTTTTAATTGGTCATAAGATTAAGAATCATGAAGTCATCTGCACGAACTCTTTTACTAACTTTTTCCAAAACCAGGTGTCGCTGTGTTTTTAAACTATAAAAAACTTTTTATCGCCTACTAGGCGCGATTGCAATCCTTCAGCGAGCTTTTTTATCGCCAATGAAATTTGAGGCCCCCTCTACGAATAATTGCTTTTCCCTTGGGCAGTTTCAAGTGATGACTCGTCTTTGACTAAGGGGCTGGATTTACAACCCCCCTCACCCCCTTAGAGATAAGGACGGTTGCTTTTCTCGGATTCTGAAACTCAAGCTTACTATAATAGCTTTTGGCACAGCGTTTTGTAGAAGTAAAGAAATTCTAAAAAGTGAAATTAGTTTTTGAAAACATATTACGTGATTAAAAGTTAATCTTTTGTAATGATTGCCCAAAAGAAGACATTTTTTATGGCACAAAAAAAAATGTTTCTGAAAATTAATTTTTAAATGTTTTAAAACAAAATTTCAAAAATTAAAACTATTTGACTACTCAATGAAGTTGAAGTATTGGTTTATTTTAAAGTTTTGCGGTACGTGTTCATTTGCGATTTATTCAGCGGTTTAAAAAAATGTTTAAGAAAAAAAAACACGTTTTTGGCTTAATTTATTATTTAAATTAACGAAAATGAAAGATAATGCAATGAAATTATTGAAGTGGGGTCGAAAATCCGAATTTTGCTTTTAGAGGGTGCTCAATCCCCCCCCCCCCCCCCCAAAATGTGTTTTTTCTTCGAAAAATGAAGGTTCGTCTGTTAAGGTTATAGTATAAGGTTATAGTTCTGTAAAATACTTTACAGTTCTTTCAACCACAATGCAGTTCTTCTGTTGTACAAATACATATGGAAAGTCTATAGTGGTGACAGACGATTCCTGCAATTACAATATGATGCATAGAATATATGCTTTCTTCAAGAAAATGTGTTAGAGAAAGCTTTAAAAATTTGATATTGGGGTATATTCCAAAATTAGATATTATTGCCTGACATGCAAATCTAATACAAAGTAGTTTGGAAATTAAGTTATGACACTCACTTCTCATTTCGAAAGGAGTAATGAACTTGATTTTCTAATTCTTCAGCTATCAAGCAATGTAGATTATATAGAAGTAAAAAGAATTGAAGATTTTTTCACTCATCTGAACTTTCAGATGAAGTAATATAACGTCGAAAAATGTGGAGATGTAAAATAGTTAAAAAGTATCACGCTTTTAACCCTTTCAGTCCCAGTGATGCCATTTGGCATCATCACTTTCAATATTTTTTTTTAAATGTTTATGTCCCGCTATGACATCCAAGCACACATCATTCGATTCTTCACCCTTTGTTCTATCAGACAAAATTTTACTTTAATCTCAATAGAAGTCAGAACTACTATTTTTTTTATTTAGAAAATAGTCAACAAGCGTTTCTCCTGATTTTTGATAAGTTCACTTCAGTTCCACATATTTAAAACACAATTTAAACTATTTCGGTTAAAATAATTACTAAATTTTTTTTAATAATATGGTCGGATACCTTAAAATATATAACTCGAAGTGTTTTTAGGTAATATATATTTTTTTATTTTGTTGTTTTCCACAGTTAAAGAATTTTGGCATTGTTTCAAAAACCATGTAAAAAATTTAAATGGATTTTTTTTCTTATGGAATTCGTATATTTGACCTAAAATAAGCTTATTTTGTGAATATTAGATGTTTCTGTAGTGTAGTAAACTTTTGGGACTGAAAGGGTTAATTTGCTTCAAATAAATAACACCTAGGTAACATTAGATAACAGTAAAAGATTTCCTTATGATAGTTATGATTTTCAATAAAAATATGACGATTTTATTTTATTTCAGTTATGTGATTCTTGAAAGGATTTCTTTCGGAGAGTTTTGGGCATCAGATAATATTTATTGAGGCGTGATACGACGGAGACAATATTTCTTGACAAAATTTTATTTATCATCATAAATTATAATAAAATTGCTTAAGATGTGCTTAAAATCTAATATTTACTTTTGGCCATCTTATGCGACTTTGCACAAGGCGAAAATAGGGTTCATACACCGTATTTGCACAAAAAAAAGTAAAAACAATGGCACTTTTGTAATGTACCTTGTTCAAATATCCATTTATGACTTTACTGCTCGAAAATGGCTTTTCACGAACTACATTGATTACAATTCATAAGATAGTACCCTCCCCCCATTTGGAAGGGAAGGGAAGAGAGCTAAACTTGCAATTGGTTTTGAAATTTTTTAATTCTTTGTAAAGAATTGTTTGTTAAATATTTTTGATAAGCAAATCATAAAGAAATGTAATTATTTGTCACATTTAAGTTTCGTTAGAGTGCTTCCTAAGAAATATTTTATCTCAGCATAATATAATAGCATCGTATATACAGGGTTTCTGCCAAAATGGACGCCACAAATTCATGATTTTCACATGATATTTCATTACTAAGTTAACAGTTTTTCATGACTCTATAAATCTCATCTCAAATAAAAAAAAATTCAAATTAGCACAACTCTAAAGTTGGCAACATAAACACAGTAAACAATTTATAGTGTTTGTGTGAAAAATTTTCATATTTTATGTGCAAGTGCGCATATCTATTTTAGATATAAATTATTGCACCATAAAATGATTTCAAAATGTGTTAGATTAATAAAGTTAATTATGGTATGGTACATATATATTCCAGCTCGTGTGCTTGTTCAGAGAACCACTTATAAGCTTTCGTCAAGTGGGACAGACACAGAACGAATTTTTACAGTCACAAAGAAATGAATAATTCATATACAATTCGAATAACACATAGACAAATTACAACATTTATTGACGGTCACAAGCATCCATGCCTGACCGGGATTCGAACCCGACCACAGCCGCTCCAAAGGCTAGAGTCATAACGATTGCGCCACCGGAGCGGCTAATAAAGTTAAAAAATCTTTTTCGTTAATGTGAAATTATTGCAGAAGTAATGCTTTACATGTATTAAATTTTTCTTTGATTAATTATTCCAGGGATTTCTTTGTTCCCTAATAAGTGTGCCTTGTAGGTGCAATTGCATTCCTTCTTCTAATAAGGGTTGCGCTTGCATTAAAAAAAACACCAGTGAACCAAAATTACAAAAAAGCCAACCGGCAAAACAATTGGCATAATTTTTTTAATATAATAGGTTCAAATTCAGGCTAAATCTCTTAAATACTCTCTACCACCGGAATTTTCATTGAATTTATAATCACCGATTTTGGTTCTAATATTCTAAGACGCGAATAAATATACATCGATTTTCATGACTTTCGGTTTTTTCTTTGCACAAATTCATGACAAATCTACCCAATGTCCAAATTTAGGATTTTTCTCTAGCTCTAGCTTATTTCCTACCTCGACTTATACACGGGTTACCGATTTTGGAAGGATATCTGGTTAAAAAAAAGGGGGGTCGGGTTATACACGGAGTCGGGTTATACACGGAGTCGGGTTATACACGAGTATATACGGTAAATAAAAACGTTTATTAAAATATTTAGGTCTGGTGGTACTTCAAAAATTTTCAAAAAGTCAAGTGGTACGCAGATGCAAAAAGGTTGGGAACCCCTGCTGTAGAGCTTTAGAAACAGGATTAAGGATTTCAAATAGTGAAGACAAAAATGAGACTAGCACTATAAGAAATCATAACTCTCTAGAATGTTAATTATATTTTTACATTCTTCACGTTCATCTTTTTTTTTTTCGAAATTAAATTTAATTGGTACAAAGTTTTCATTATTAATAAATAATTTTTCTTTACTGTAAATAAAACGTCGTTCCTTGAAACCATCTGGTAGGGCATACTTCTTTAAGGGTAATTAAGTATTTTTCAGATGAATCATCACTTAACATTGCCTAACTTTGTATACTATTACCAAAAAAGAGTATACATTTTTTCTACATTATCAAAAAAAGTTGACACTTCGCGAACATGTTTCGCAGCACCGTTTAAAACAAAATTTAATGCGTGCGCAGCACAATGAACATAATCGGCATTCGGAGAATGCTCTTTTATTAGGGTTTGTAATCCCCCATAAACACCCGACATAACATTTGCTCCATCGTAACCATGTCCTCTACATTTAGTCAAATCAATTCCATATTGTTTTATCGAATTTCAGTTTTAAGTCCTTCAGCTCTGCAGTCGGATACTGCTGTAAACCCCCAAAAAAGACTCACAGATTTTTAATTTTTTAGGCACATTATCATCTTTTTCTGTAATCGATATGTATCGAAAAACTACAGAAAGTTGGTCAATTTTTGACAAGTCTTGTGTTGTATCTAGAATTATTGTCATAAATGAGGCTTTTTTAATTTCTGAGATAATATTGCTCCTAACTGCGGTACCAAGCAAATTAATAATTTCATTTTGAATCGTAGGGCTTAAATAATTTATTTTGCCTTTAGGTTTTAGAAGAAGTTCTTTTAAAGTTGCATCATAGTTAGATAGCAAACGTAAAACTGCCATAAAATTTCCAGAATCAGAATCATGGCCTCTTAAAGGTAGATTACAAGATGCTAAAGTAATTATAACATTAATTATACGATGCAATACGTCTCTCCAGAATATAATTTTACTATTGATTTCACTTTGCAATAGAGTATCGATGGTATTTTCTTGTAACCAATTATTATAAGATAAAGATGCATTAATATGCTGCTGTGAATTTTCATGATCAAGTGTAGTTTGCGTGAAATTGCTTCGAATGGAAACACCGTTAACCTACGCAGAGTAGTACGAATTGCTTTGATGATCTGCTAATAACCAACAGATGTGACAATACGGTTTGTTTAAAACATTAGAATAACATAACCATGGTCTTAGAATTTTTATGCCTGCTTTATTGGTATATGAATAATCAGGGTTGTTATGTTTAAAACATTTTGTTTAAAACAAATGTTTTAAACATGTTTAAAACATAGTAATAAAAAACATGTTTAAAACAATTTTATTAATTATTATATGTTTTATAATTTATTGGACAAATACAGTTCATTTAAGAAAATAGGTTTTATTTTAGGATATATGACCATGCTGTATTACCTTAAAGATTAAGATTGTGATAAATAGTAGACCCTGATCGAATGGTAAACCTTGTATGTGATACTTTATATCCAAAATGGGACACTACTGACATTTGTTAAGATTAATTAATTTATTATGGCCCCTAATTAGTGAGATTTATGCTAATCATCAATGTGGTACATAATTTTAGTTCATTAAAATAATACCAAACATAAACTAGTATTACATTATTAGTTTATAAATTGTTCTATTAGCCCATCCGATTTAATCAAAGGAAGACACAGAATCGCCAAATAAGCGAAGGATTTCTTGTATTCTATGATTCTTAGACAAATAAAGATGTAAGGCATATGCCTAAAATTATTGGGGATGGAAGTAAATATGGGAAACCAAAATGCAAAAAAAAAAAACATTTTTTTTTTAAACCTAAACAATTTGTAGTAATATGGGATAAGTAAATATGGAACACCAAAATGCAAAAAAATAAACATGTTTTTTAAACCTAAACAACTTGTTCAATAACCAAAATTTAATTATTTAAAAAAAAACATGTTTTAAACAAAAAAAACACGTTTAAAACAAAAAAACATGTTTTTTTGTTTTATTTAAAAAAAACACGTTTTTTTTCCAACCCTGTGAATAATAGTAGACCGAAAAAGGTCGGTTACTTACCAACTTTTGAACGCACGCTTTACGCGGGAATTTTTTTTACTTTTGTCATTTGAGAAATATATAAAAAATTGAAAAGTTTTTATTAATTTTTGCTTACGAACGTTGGGGGCCCCGTATAATTGATACGGCGGTAGCTACGCCCCTGATTTTTAAAGTAAGTTCAAAAGCAAAATTATTATGTTTGCTTAAATAATTTGTGGAAGTTCATAAGATAAAATAGTTATTTTTAATTTTAATCTATGAGAAGTTTTATTGTTTAATCTTAGTGCATAGAAATTTTATATAATAAAAAAATAGAGAGAATTTTAAATTCATATAAAGGTACATAGATTTTTGAATTCTGTATAGCTATCTTAACCTGGATAGTTTTTTTAATTTGTTCAATCACATTGTCTTAATGTTTTAGACTGAGTATTATATAGTACATAAAATAATCATATGCCTTAATTTTAAGTGTGTTAAAATTCAGTCCCTATAATTATTTCATTTATTTTCGTTTTTATTATTCTTCCTAGATGGATGTGTCTGTGTTTCAGAGAGGTTTTTCTACATTCGACCTTTTAAAGGAGGAAAATTTGAAGAGAAAAATCAAATACACCTATATACGAGGGATGGAGGCAGGAATCGTGAAGTATCCCAATTTCCGGAATAAACGCCAGGGAAAGTGAGTATAAATTAAAGTCTCATATCATCTTGAGTTTGATGTCTCATTCTAGTAAAAAAATTTATGCACTTTATGAATGTCAAATTGGAATGCACTACTAGATATTGCTTTGCAATTTCCTCATCAGGCTTTTTTATATTTTCAATGAGTTTAAGTATAGATTTGCATTTCATTTAATTTTTTAAGAAGAGAACCCACAAAAATTTCTATAAACCATTGAAGAAAAAATGCTTTCATTAAAAAAAATTGAAAAACGCCTTAGTAAAAATTAGTGATGCTATTGGATTTGTATTTATAAATTGGCTTGTACCCATACTCTGGGTAAATATCCAAAATTAAGTTATTCATTATTTAAAATTATGTCTATGTAATCAAATATTGTTTTAAAAATTAATACTGGTACAAATACATATACTTGTGCTTAATTCACTACACAAATTCATGTATAAGTATTATTAGTGTTGAAAAAAATATCTATTAAAAATTATAAATACCAAGGCCAGAAGCCTGGGTATATTTATCTGGATACATACTGTATGCTATACAGAACTTCTAAAAATTGAACAATTGCAGAGAGTTAATGCATTTAGTTACAGATTTCCCAATTTTCTAACATTATCAGGACGCAGAAGACAAAGTTCCTTAAGTGCGCTCAAGCATGAAATGTTTACTATTAGTTTTTAGTTGCTCATAAAAAAAATAGTTTCATTTGATTTTTTAAAAGGTGATTTTAACAATTTTTATTAAACACCGTCTGCATCTTAAGCCTTCAGCAGTATGTGATGTTATGTCCACTAAAGTATTTTCTTGGCAAAAGTAATTATGCCGACCTTAACATTTTACGCAAGGCTTCAGCCTCGGTAGTTAATCACATGCCAGTTTAGGGTTTACCTTATGTTATTGCCTGGTCAAAGGATTGTTGGCTTTGGCTGCTTATCATTTTTAATCATTATTTTTAGTAACTGGTCACCTTTTATTGACCTTAGTTAAAGGCAATTTGCTCTTTCATTTTTTTAGAATCATATCTAAAAAATGGTTTGCAGAAGACCTATTTAATTGTTAACAATTGCATTGAGATGTCTATTTTGTTTCCTGCTCATTTAGCTAAAAAAAAAAAAAGAACAGTTTAAAAATTGTGTAATAACTACTAAAACTACTAGTGTTATAATTTATTTTTTACCAACTGTATTCTGTACTTGTGTAATATTAGTTTACCATTCATATTACTTTCATTTTCAAATTTCAAAATCGAGTTTTAATTTAACCAGATTGTCCACCCATCTGGAAATCCTGGAAAAGGCAGAGAATTTTTTTATTTTCAGAAACCTGGACAAATTTTTAGAGAGTTTATAGAAAATTATTAAATTCTAAGAAATCTAACTGCAAAACCCAAAAAAAATCTATTTGTAGAATAATTTCATGAAATTGATTTTACTAATGGGCTATTAATAGCTGATTTAAAATAAAATTTTTGCATGTGGGGATTTTAACACTAATGAAATTTTAAGCACTCTTAACTACAAATTCTTAGTCTAAGTTTTATCAAAAATTATGTTTTCTATTTAAAATGCATAGTTAATTTTACACTGGTATACATACAGTATATCTTTATAAAAAAATTAATTAACCTTTATAAAAAAAATATTCTTGATAGAAAATGCAATACATTGATTTGAAATTCACTTTAAGCCCAAGAGTTCCGGCTCTCAGATTTTGCATAATTAACTGAATTTAGAGCACCATAAATCAAACTTTAAAATCTGGTCTGGAAATTTTTGCTTTTGGTATGGAAAAGTCAAGAAAGTTTGAAATTGCTTTTTTGTCGATGCCTTGTAAAGAAAAAAAGACTAACACAAAAAAAATTAGCATAAAACAATGACATGTTGTAATGCTTAATTACAAAACCACTAATATCTCAATTTTTTTTCTATTCTGTTGCTTCCTTTTATAAAACCTTTCTCGAATAATGTTCAATGAGTCTTAATAGGCATAAAAGAAGGCATGTGTGAACCATATAAAGTAAATGTAATTCCACAACAAAAACTTTTTCTGATTTAAAACTATTTTTTTTATCACAGAATTGTCTGATTTAAAATCAATCCTGGTAATAACTTTTAATTAACCCCATCTGTATCTTAAGCCTTCAGCAGAAAGTGATGTCATGCATTTAAACCTCTAATGTATTTTCTTTTATCTTTTCAGATTTCCTTGTATTCTTTCAAGGAGCCGGTGTATTTGTATCAAGTCCATTTTGTGTAAAAACCAATGTTCACTTAGTGATGTATATTTTTGTCTGTAAATCTGTCTTGTAAATAAAAAAAATGTATAGCTAATAAAGTATGGAGATTGATATTTTGTTTGCTTTTCTGTTTTATATAAACCAAACTAATCATAATTTAAAATACAAGTGTTAATAATTTTTTTAAAAACTTGCAAGTATTTTTTTACTGTTTCATTTTTTTAAGTTAAAAGTATGCATAAATTAAATGGAGATAATATTTAAAATTATGAGAAGTAAATTGAAAATACTTTAACATTCTAAAAAAAAATAGTTGTTAAATACATATATTTAAAAAATTATTACTTAATTCTCCTTTATGGAAACTTTATGAATAATTATTAAACTTGGGAATTATTGCAATATTTCCTCATTCTATATATATTAATATAATTAATAATATATAATATAAAGCAAACTACTAAAAGTAAGAATTAGTTTCAAATATATTTGTTTAGATATTTTTTTTATTTAAAGTGATATGGAGTATATGATAAGGATAACTAAATTTACCTACCTTTGTCCTAAGATATCTTATAAAAAAGTACCTAAAGAGAGACAGGGTAGAAATGTGGCATTCTTAGATTAGGTTAGGTTAGGTTTGAATTATCGTCGCACTAGAGCTACACGAGGGCTATTGGCGACGGGCGTCGAATTTTAGAACCACAGTCAGGTGACGAGCCAACACCTGAATAGGCACCCAACGCAACCGTTAAGGGCGACATCGTACGCAGCGTTAGGACTTTGAAGGATATTTAACGTGCACTCCCTTACACGGGGTATTATTCGTCGGACATTTTTGGCTGCACGGGCCGTTTATAGGTCGGCAGCTATTTTGGCGATGCCCGGACCCGAACCTGGGACCTTCCGCATGCTAAGCGAGTGCTTAACCGACTGGGCTCCCCAGCCCTGGCATTCTTAGAAGTTATATAGGTCAAACAATACAATAACTTAACGTGACAATTAGAGCTATCCAAACATAAAAATTTTTGCTAGCATGCTAAAATAATATATATATTTAATCCTGATGCCTAAAAACAGCAATTTAAATAACATTTAACAACAGTGAGAAATGATCCAATCAACAGGGTTTGTGATTTTTTAAAAAAAAAATCAAATTAACAGTTTTTTTTATTTAAATCGGATTTTTTTTATTTAAATCAGATTTTAATCAAATGTTTAATTTTTAAATGAATTTTTAATACATAGTATCAGACAATTTGTTTTTCTGAAATTACTTAACATGTAAGCCAATTATATGTATAATACCATAATTTAAAAATGTATACCAATACTAAAGATTCGAAGTTTCCAATTGCAAGTTTATTGAAGAAAAAAAATCTTCCAAATCGGATGCACAAAATATGTCACTTACAAAATATTACTAAAACAATACTTTATTAAATAACTTATTAGTAATTACTTGTTTAATAAAAAACTACTAACAATACTTGATAAATTGATAGCCTTGAGTTTCAATGATTAGTCTATTATTTCATTATGTAATCAGTCTAACTGTTATTAAAATGTTTGAAAATTTTGCAGTGGCACTTTGGAAATTTATCAGTGGCATTCTCATGTTAAAAATTTAATGCATATATGTATATTCATAAGTTTTTTTTTTCTCATAATGTCATTATTAAAATATTAATTTTAAAAATTGGTTTAAATTAAATTTTAAAAAAAATCATTGATTTAAATCATATTTTTTTTAAAAAAAATCCATTGATTTAAATCAACGAACCCTGCCAATCAATAATTTGAATTCTAATGTATTGTGAAATTATATTGTGTATAGGTTAGGTTTGAATTATCGTCGCACGGGAGTGTCCTCAAAGGCTGCTGCGTACGATGTCACCCTTAGCAGTTGCGTTGGGTGCCTGTTCAGGTGCTAGCTCGTCACTTGACTGTGGTTCTAAAATACGACGCCCGTCGATTGCCCTCGTGTAGCTCTAGTGCGACGATGACTCAAACCTAACCTAACATCAAAGGCTGTTTTAATTTAAGACTACTTCAATTAATTATAGGAGAACATTTAGATAAAATCCTGGTTTGAACATATCTTTACCCGTTTTAACTTTGTAACCAAAATAAATTAATACACACACACATTTAAGTTTTTATTAAATAGTTGCTAAGTAACAGAACAAAAGTAAAACATTAATTCATTTAAGTGGATATCAGGTCCGCACCGATGGTGTTCCCACCTTAGCGTTGGTGGTGTGGTTTGCGTGTGTTGTCGATCCCGAGAGCTATGCCGGCGGTAGCTTAGCTACTGGCAGGGTCACCCATGCCGGACAGGTCGGAGGGGAGACACAAGTTGAAGAGGAACACCCTATGGTCCTCCAGGTTGGGGGTTGGGCGTGGGGCTACAACCCCACCCCGTAAAAAAATTTCCCGTTACGAAAGCTGAAGAATCAAAAGCCGGACTGATTTCTCGGAAACGTCTTAGGGACTTGAAACTTGGATACTGGAATGTTTTGTCACTCTATAGGAGTAAAGCTCTTCAGGCACTTGTAGAACAGATGAATGCTTATAGTATTGACTTGATTGCTATACAGGAGATGAGGTGGATCGGTGAGGGCTACCTGGAAGATAAAACTTTTGTTTTATAGCTGCGATCCCCTGAAACACGTCTTTGGAACAGGATTTTTGGTCAACAAGCGAATTAAACATTTGGTGTTGGGCTTTAAGGCTAAATCTTCCAGACTTTGCAGATTGAGAATTAGGGGATTATTTTTTAACTTTAGTTTATTATGTGCTCATGCCCCCACGGAGGAAAAGGACGATCAGGAAAAGGACTCCTTTTATAGTGACCTAGACGCGCTGTATAAATAAGAATGCCCACGAAGCGACGTTAAGATGCTTTTGGGCGATTTTAATGCTAGGATTGGAGCTGAAAATGAGTTCAAACCTGTTATTGGTGGCCATAGTTTGCACAATGTAACAAGCGAAAATGGAATACGACTCATTGATTTCGCTATTGAACATGACATGGTAGTTGGGAGCACTATGTTTCCTCATAAAAATATACATAAAATGACATGGCGATCACCCGATAACAATACATTCAACCAAATTGACCATGTGTTAATAGACGCAAGGCATTGCTCTAATTTGATGGATGTTAGGACTTACCGTGGTGCTAATATTGACTCTGATCATTATTTAGGAATTGCTAAAATAAGAGCAAGAATTTCTAATTTCAAGAACACGCCAAGTAAGCGCAAAGTAAAATTTAACTTGGCAAAATTAAAAATTAGGGAAGCCAACGACTCTTTTAAAGAGGAAATTAATAACAAGTTTCAAAGCTTGGAGCTCAATAATCTGGAAAATGTAGAATTTAAATGGCAGGCTATTAAAGACATCCTAATAACAACAGCAGATTCTATCCTTGGACCTGCTGAAAAGAATAATAAAAAGAACTGGTTTGATGAAGAATGTAGATTAGCTACTGAGGAAAAAAATCAAGCATATCAAATCATGCACCAGAGAAGATTTACTAGAAATTCTGTTGAAGAATACAAATCTGCAAGAAGGAGGGAAAAGAGGTTACATAGGAAGAAAAAGCGACTTTATCATGAAGAACTCCTTAAAGATGCTGAGCATTTGAGAAGGAGTGGAGAAAGCAGAGCTTTCTATAAAATAATCATTAATAGTCGCAAAGACTTTAAATCCAGAATTACTTTTTGTAGAGACAAAAATGGATCTCTTCTTAGCAACTGTTCAGATATCGCTAAAAGGTGGATGGAACACTTCAATGATCTTCTAAATCAGGGGTTCCCAACCTTTTTGCACTTACGTACCACTTGACTTTTTAAGAAATTTTAGCGTACCACCAGACCTTAATATTTTAATAAACGTATAATATTTACTCTTTTAAAAGTGTTCATAGGGGTTTTTTTAGTAAAATTCCTGAGAAAACTTCGTTTAATTGTTAGATAATTGCTTATTTTTAACATGCCTATAATAAAGTACAAATAAAACAATTAAAATGGCATTAATTTTATTTATTATCCATAGGTCTAAAAACATAAAAATAAAAAAAAAAATATATAGCACAAACTCAGCAAAAAATTAATCATCGTTCAAAATCTACTTTTATAGTCTTTAGTGTGAAGCTTGTTATAAGAGTTCAGAAATTCCACTCTCACACAAAACAACTCATGACAAATAGCATAAAAAAATGTCAGAGCTTGCCGGAAGATCATAGGGTATAAGGTTTTTTTTTTATATCCGACCCAGAAGTTAAAGATTTCTCTTTAAATAATGTTAATGTTTAAAACATTGAGTAAAGTCTGCTTTCTCACTGCTCATGTGTATTACAGAAGTTATTAATAGCATCAGGTTTTTCACATCACTCACGCGCACCACCTTAAATTCTCTCGCGTACCACCAGTGGTACGCGTACCACCGGTTGGGAACCCCTGTTCTAAATGATGACCATCCAACTGGATCCCTTGAAGAAACTGTTTTGTTTCAGCCAGACGGCACTTTCCCTACACCTTCTCTAGAAGAAGTGGAAATAGCTATTGGAAAACTAAAACGAAACAAATCCCCAGTGCCTGACTCTATACCGGCTGAACTTTTTAAGGGGGGGTGTCCTCTGTTGAACAAGGCCATACATGAAACTATCTTGGCAATTTGGGAAGACGAGGTCCTACCAACGGATTGGACTCATGGCATACTGTGCCCTATCCATAAAAAAGGTGACCCAACAGACTGTTCCAACTATCGCGGGATCAGTCTATTGAATATCTCTTACAAGATTTTCTCAAACATCATTTTTGGAAGGCTTTCACCCCTGGTTGAAAGCATTGTTGGTGAATATCAGTGTGGATTTAGGAGAGGAAAGTCCACATGTGAGCAAATTTTCAACCTGCGTCAAATTCTGGAGAAAACAAGAGAGTTTGGAATTGATTTACACTATCTTTTCATTGACTTTAAGGCTGCCTATGACAGCATTAACCGACAAATGCTTTTGAAGGCTCTTGGTGATCTAGGGATCCCAGAAAAATTGATAAGACTTATTAAAATTACTTTAAGTCCATCTTTCTCTTGTGTCAGATTAGGTGGAAACGTTAAGCCCATTTCACACCTGCACATCTACTTGCAACTGCAATTCGCAACTTGTGGTAACCTGGTTTTTCGGGTTCCACAAAAAGTTATTTATCTCACAATTTGGCAAGTTTCATCTTTTAGAAAGCAAACTTTAATCAAACTATCGGCATCGTTTGCATCAAACAGAAATTTATGTTTCCGAACTTCCTTAATTAGATCAATTTCCATTTTTTCCATCCATTTACTACCCATTTTTAATTGCGCAGATTTTTGTAAGCAAGGAAAGTTGGCGTCGTAAAAAGTAAACAAACAACCAGTTGGCGAAGTCTAGTTCGCCACAATGCAGCCAACGAAATCCTGAGTTCTGATTGGCTAAGAATACATGCAACTGCGATTTTTTCGCGCTCGCACGAAAAAATCTCACGACTTGAGTGCAACTTTTTAATGCACGGTGTCCTATGGGAGTTGCAAGTAGTTGTGACAAGGTGTGAAATGGGCTTTACAGAATATTTTGAAGTAAAAAATGGTGTAAGGCGAGGTGACGCACTTGCTTGTCTTCTTTTTAATTTGGCCCTTGAGTGGTCCATTAGAGATTCTGGTATTAATACCCGAGGAACCATTTTCAATAAGTCAGCCCAACTCCTTGCATATGCTGATGACATTGTTATTATTGCAAGAACTAAGAAGGCTTTGTCAGATGCATTTACTGCCATCGAAAGTTCTGCAGAAAAAATACACCTAAGTGTTAATGAAAGCAAAACAAAATATATGCCTGTCTGCAAGACAACAGAGAGTTTGAAATTCTTGGAAATTGGTCGTCATAGATTTGAACGTGTAGAGGGCTTCAATTATTTAGGCTCAAATATAAACTGCCAGAGCAATCTAGACACTGAGATAAAGCAACGCACTGTCGCTGCTAATCGATGCCTACATGGGTTGAGAAATTTCCTGAGCTCCAAACTGGTTAAAAGGAGAACGAAGATTGTACTCTATAAAACCATCATAAGACCAGTGCTTACTTATGGCTCAGAAACCTGGGCCATGACAAAATCGCAGGAAAATAGACTAGCTGTCTTTGAAAGAAAGGTTTTGAGAAAAATTATGGGTGCAGTGAACATCAATGGCATATGGAGGCACAGATATAACAATGAACTATATAGGTTATATACAGGCCCTGATCATTGCCTAGGCCTACAAGGCCCGGGCCTTGGGCCCCTGATTTTAGGGGGCCCCCAAAATTGGCTGTAATCCTATGCGTTTTGCTTTACAAAAGTATGAAAATATTTTTTTTTACATAAAAGTAATTTTAAATCATAGATTTTGAAACATACAGAGAACATTTTTGTGCCAAAAACCCAAAATACAAATATATATATTTATATAGATATATAATATATTTTGGTGGGGGGGGGGAGAACTTTTAGCCTTTCGTTGGCCATGCATATGCATTCAGTAAGGGGCCTCTCAAAGTATCTGGGCCTTGGGCCCCAACTGGTCATGGTCAGGCCCTGGTTATATGGGCAGGCGCATTAATTAACTAGAGGGGGGGCCGGAGGATTTTGGAACACAGCTGTAAATAAAAAGGTTGACCCCCCCCTCAGGACCTGAAATTTAAAGTATGACCCCCCCCCCTCCGAAATTTTTTTTAAAGTAAAACATTGGAAATATTTTTTAAAAACAGTTTTCCAGCATCCATCATAAATGTTGATGGTTTAAGTAAACTTACACTGTCAGACTCCGATAAATTGCTGGTTTGGCAATTTTTTGATCACGACAAAGCTAAATGCTGCATTCTAGATCTACTGCCACAAAGAGGCAAAAAAAAGAAAAGAAATAGGGGAGAGTGTTGTACCTTAGGACAATTTTTGCATTTTAATTTTTTTCTTCGATAATTATAGTCAAAATAAAAATTTAAAAGCAGCCTTTCAACACACCAATATATTCCTCTATAATATATTTTTTTAAATTCTGGGAGGCTTGAAATTAAAAAATTGCCACTCTTTTAAAGTAGTGAGGATAAACCGTCCCAAGGTACAACATGATGTTGTACCTTGGGACATACTTTATAATTCAGTCAATAGTCATACACTTGAACTAATTTGTGTCAGGAAACAAACTTTATTGTTTTTTCAAGGAAACACAAATAAAACGTCATAATTCAAGAATAATTTAAATTATACAGCAAAATTGCAAGTCCAAATTATTTAACATTTTATGATGATACAATATGCTTTACTGACCCAAGATACAACACACTACATGGTTTAAATAAAAGCAAGATAGTGGCCAATCTAAATGCATTATCATTATTTTCTCATAACCAAAATATTTTACAATATTCTCTTTTATGAAGAAAATAAAATACAGTTTACTTTTTCTAAAAGTACAAAGGTAAAAAATTATATTAGAATGAGAAAAATAGTTACTTTGGGGTAATGAAATATTATTTTTTGCCACCAATTCATCAATTCAATGATGCTAGTGTTAAATTTTATTTTGATGATGTCTGTTGGTTAAGGCTACTATTAGAAATAAACAATGTATGAATATTGCCAATAGATTCTAAGAAATTCGCAGTGTCCCAAGGTACAAGCGTCACAAGGTACAACACTCTCCCCTACTGTAATGCATCCATGATGCATTGTATGCAAGCTGTGAAGACAGCTTTTCAGACTGTGATGATAGATAACATTTACACGAATAAAATGTTTAGTAATTAGTCTACATTTGTTACGGTGTGAAAAATTTAAAGATAATATTACTTTATTATAATAAAAACGGTAGTTCTGTTTATGGCGAAATTTCATTCGAGATTTAAAGATTTTTTTTGTTGCGAAAATTTTTTATGTTCTCAAAAGTTGGGAATTGTTGTTGGAAATAAGCAGATTTTTTTTACAACTGGGGTTGGCTGTCTTGCTATAGGTTGAAAAAGATTTTGTCGATTTAATAAGTTAATTAATTATTCAGGGATTGGAAAGTTACTTTTAAAAAGGAAACTTAATATGAAAAGTAACGCGTTGCAGTTACTTAATACAAAAAGTAACGATTCACAGTTACTTTTTGAAATTTCAAATTATAAGGAAAATTTAAATTAAGCTATCTTACCACTTTCAAAGTAAACCACCATTGACGAAACATCGGCACAAACAAAATGCTGAAATTATAATTAATAAACTCTGTTATTTAATTTCAATCCTTACGCTAATAATCAGCCAACAACGAGTCCACCAGCAAACTCACCACGTGCAGGTACTGACACTGACAGAAAAAGGTGTGGACGTGTGCCCCCCCCCCCCCTCTTTGAGGGGAGAGGCTTTGTTGTTGAACACAAAGGGGTTTGCAATGGTTGAAACTTGCCAAACGACAACCTGCTTGACAGTCAGCGTGATTTATTTCAGAACACTTCTTTTCGGCAGATGCCTGTAATTACGGGTCCTATTATGTGATACTTGGAAGAGTAAACAGATAAGGAGAAACATTCGTACTCAACAATTCTTGCTGACCGTCACGCCTTTAGCAGCCAAGAAAGCTCGTATTTCGGGAATGCGAAATGTTCCCTTCTTAGGAGTGGAATTTCAAAATGAATCAGACAGCCGTCGGAAAGTTTCGGAAAAGTAACGAAATTAGAATATTAACACCAGACCCCCCCTTTCAGGGATAAAATTCAATCATGACCCCCCCCCCTATAATCCTCCGGCCCCCCCTTTAATTAAATAATGCACCTGCCCTATAGGGAAGCTGATATCATCAATTTCATAAAAGTCAGCCGGATGAAATTTGCTGGACATCTGTGCAGAATGAACCGAGACTCTTTAACATCTAGAGTCTTCCACTATAAGCCAATCGGCACCAGGGCAAGAGGGAGGCCCAAACTCCGATGGATTGACTGCGTAGACGAAGATTTTAGAACGATTAAAGTGCAAAACTGGAGGTCGGCTTCCAAAACAAGATCAGAATGGAAGAAGATTCTGAGGAAGGCCCTGGCCCACGAAGGGCTGTCGAGCCAATAAAGAAGAAGAAGGATATCAGGTCTCTGGAGTTTAAATTATGTGACGCTTAGTTTGATATTCTTTGCAAGGCTGCACTAACAAAATACTATGCCCAGAGAGCAAAAGTTGCTGGGGTCCTCTTCGATGGTCCACTAAAACCTACATATTGGGCAATTTATGATAATCAGAGAAATAACAGGAAACAGAATATTTTTAAATGGGCAAATTAAATGCCATCCGTTACGATCAATAGGCGCCCAACTGCCCATCCTCGAGATTAATATAACAGACATGTACACAATAAACTAAAAAAAAAACCAAACTCCTCGGCGCAGCAGCCCATTACTGGGCCAAGGCCTGCCGCGCCCATTTCAGATTTCGAGGCCTAGGCGCCTGGGGTGCTAGGCATATGTCCCGGTAAGGTGGTCAGCCTCACGCAGAATCCCCAGTGTTTAGTTCGCAAGCATGCTTGATACAGGCATAATAAAACAAATATAAATTTACCCTTTCGTTAAGTAAGTTTTTGTTGCTTCTTAACATGTCAAAATATAATCCAAAATCTATATAATCAAAAGGAGACTTTTAAAAAATGCAAAACATCTGTAAATTTTTAAATATTTCTTTTCTGTGTGAATATGTTCCTAAAAGGGATTATAACTTAAAAAAAAAAAAAAAACCTTGTCAGCGGATTTAATTTTAAAAAAATACGTCACATCTTGTCAAAAATTTACTACCAGCGACAGTCTTCAATATTCTTGTTTTATTTGTTTCCTGAGTTGTAAGAATAGTATTTTGATTAAATCAGTATTTGATTTCGATAAAGTTTGTAACATTGTAATTCTGTCTTTAATTAAAAAAAAACAATAATAATTTGCTTTTTTAGAAGAAATCAGCAAAATAACAACTAAATTTATTCTTAACTGCAACAATAACTTTCTCAATAAAATTAAAGTTGTAAATGTAAAGTTGATAAGTAGCCAAAGATTACAGCCCTACGACAAGTCTGCAGCAAAAAGACAACCCTATACTAGCTTGTGATTGGCTACTGTAGTGTCCGACAAGTTACTAAAAATAATTACTAAAAGCAATAAGCAGCCAAGAATAACAACCCTAACAATAACATTAAGATCCGACAATAACATAAGGGAAACCCTATACTGGCTAGTGATTGGCTACTGAGACTGAAGCCTTGTTATTTGTAAACATAGATGTCGGCGGCAGAATAGCTTCGGCCCAGTTGAGAAGTTAGGCTCCGCGCTTGCTCCTTGTTTGGTTTTGATTTTTTTCTGTCAAAAAGTTGGTCGCGCGTATTTGTGAAAACTTTTAGTTTCTAAAGTTTTTTGTATTTCTTCGGAAAGTTCAAATTTATGGAAAATAAAAAATCTTATCGTTTTTAGAAAACTTACAATTACCTTAAATTCTTATATTATCTGCTTTTTTAAACCTAAAATGTTCTAGTAGTTATTGTTTTTCTGTTGGATATGGCTGAGAGTCGCGATGATATTTCTGAGTATTCTTCTGAATATAGTGAATCGGGGAGCTGTGGATCCTCTTGCTCAGGAAGTGATGAGTAATCATTTGTTTTTATTTATATTAATACATTTCTACAGGTCATGAGCGTACAAAGAAATGAGAACTACTTATTGCAGATTGACTAACTTTGTATTTTTGCTAACCGCTAACCTCGGTTTGGTTAGAAATCTGAAGTTATACTATTTTTTCAATATATACAGTAATATGGTTTTTACCAGTGTTAATTATCTCAAATCTTGGGTATTTTTCTGTTAAACAGACACCACTGACTCAAAATTACTAAGAAAAGAATGCTAAATGATGGTAAGGGTCATTCTCTGTAAATGGGACAAATTGCACTTTTAAAAACTGGAAAAAAATATTTTTCTAATTGAATAATTTTTATTATACGTGTTTCACATATTCATACATAGCAAAAAAAATGGTTCAGATCCATTTAATGATTTTTTTTTAGAGCAAATATATTTTTTTCCATATTTGAAAACTATCATTAACTTCTTTAGATGCTGAGCATGCGCACCAGGCAATGTATACTCATGCGGCACCGAAACCATTGCATGCCTCTTTGACTTGCCCTAAGTGCTAAGCATTGTGTTTTAGTTCAAAAACATGTGATTCAAGTCTATGTCGATTAGGCTTGGTTTAATAACAGATGCAACTAAACCTACAGTAGACAGAGTACACGATATATATCTCTATAGGAATGCGAGTTTTTTATGCTAATGGGGAAGTTAAGTTAGGTTAGTTTGAATCACTGTCGCGCTACAGCTGCATGAGCAATCAAGTGAGCTGAACAACAATCAAGTGACGAGCCGACACACACCATACTTGAATATTGGTCAAGTATAATTTCAAATGAATAAATTGTGTTTGAGAAGAGTTTGATATGCGAATGATGTGTTCAGAAGAAAAGACTCCTGAACGAGAAGAGCAGGTTAAAAAAATGCCACCGCATTTTATTTTAGTTATTCGTCATAAATATCTTGATGATAACGCGACTGTGGTTCTAAATTACGATACCCATCATCAATAGCTTTAGTGTAAGAATAATTAACAGTTTGACCCTATGACAAATGACAGTGAGTGCACCCTATAGAAAGGAAGAGCATGGGCTTAATAGCCCCTTACCTCGCTAGCCAGAAGAGACAGTCACAAGAGACACATAAGGATAGACGACTCAAACACATAAGGTGCGTTTACATGAGCCATCAAATTCATGGAATGCCAAAATCCCCATTAGGGGAAAAAGAGGACAAGCAGGATTTCTAACACAAATGATAGTCTGTGGCCGAATCCATGGCATGAAACATCAACCCTCCATCATTGGAGAGTTTGCGAAACCCCCTAATGAACCCTGCAATTCCGGTTCTGTCTGGGAGAAAATCCCTAAGAGGGAAAAACTGCTGAGTGTGCTCTTCAATCAATGGATTCGATGGCTCATGTAAACGCGCCTATAGACAAATAACAATATTTATTTACAAACACAAACATCCATGCCTTACCGGGATTCGAACAAGAACCCACCCAGCAGCGCCAAAGGCTAGCACCTTAACCATTGCGCCGTCGGCAAGTCTGACCCCAACTCTTGATTATAACGCAGAAGAAGGTACGAATAATCATTCTCATAAAATATCTAAAGGGCATGCGTTTTTAAAAAATCTACAGTTGAAGTTAAACAACCGATCGGTATTGAATGCTCTTAGAAAAAATGATCAAATATGAAGTTATAAAATGTGGACTGACCTTCAAGGCTGATATGTGAGTTAGTGACGTGTGAGTGAGTGACGATTCCGTAGGAAAAGTCAAATAACATCATATTCTTAGAATTTTTTGTAAAATAAAGAGACTGAATGTTAATCTACATTTAAATGCCTACAATTTGAGACTGGTAAAAAGATTCTCGCACTTATATATAATCAGTAAATGAGATTGAGTGAGTGACGACAGTAAAAGACTCCCATGATATTTTTAATACTAAAAGTGCTGTAAAAACGTTTTCACTCATGGATTAAAACAACTGATGGCTGACTTAGAAGCCTCAATCCTTTAAGTAAGCTTTTAATTGAACTTTAAGGCAGTGTTATAGTAGTGTCTCTGTAACCCAGGGACATTACATACTCAAAAAATTACATAAAACTATTGATGGTAGAAAAACATCACACATTTTCGGAAACTACAGAAACTAATTAACCATAATTAGTTCCGCCAAAAAGGATCATATATATTTAAAATGGCTTTTTTTAGGACGTTAAAAGTTATAAAAGCATGTAGGGACAGTGTGAGGGAGTGACAAATCGGGTATTTAAATGAAATTCTATGTAAGTAAATTATAATTATTTGAAATTTTTTAATTGGGACTAGTTAGGTTATGGGCCAGTTTACACTAACAAATCACAAACATGCAAATATAATTTAAAAATAAAGAGAAAAGTATCCGGGACATCAATTTCAATTTGTCCCTTTTACCGAGAATGACCCGTAAACAAAATCAATAGAATAAGCGATCTAGTCTTGTCAGACATTATTACCACCCTGATACCATGTGACTTCGGCTTTAGAATACTTTACTTTAACATGTCTAACAAATTCCAAAACTGGAAATTGCTCCACAGTGAAAAGTCTGCTAATTGCTAGGGAATATTCATATCATTGAATTTCCTCATTTTAAAATGCCATAATCTTTTTAAAGTTGAAAAGCCCTATTTCTGAATACTATAAATAGACCAGTATTTATAGGTAAATAAAGGTAATTATAGGTAATTTATAGGTAAAGCATGGAATTCCCGAAAAATCTCCAATAAAAAAAACATACATACAAATGTGATTCTGAAAATGCTACTTTGGATCCACCCCTTTGTAACTTCTCCTGTCTGGTGTCAGTTTAACAGAAAAGTACCAAAACTTCTTTTGGTATGTTGGGTTACAATAATATATATTCCTTTTTACATGCATAAAAGTTGAGACACAGTTATCGTACAAAGTCGCCCTTTTGCAATAATATTTCTTTCCCAGGTATCAGGTAACGCTGCGTACGATGTAGCCTTTAACGGTTGTATTAGTTGCCTATTCAGGTGTTGGCTTGTCACTTGACTGGTTCTAAAGTACGACGCCCGTCGCCAATAGCCCACATGTAGCTCTAGTGCGGCGATAATTCAAACCTAACCTAACCTAACCCAGCTATCAGGGTTAAGAAAAACAAAAAAATGTATAAAGATGTTATCACGTATCTGCAATATTCATTCTTTAAATAAATTTGAAACTTAAAATTTTTGAAAAGCCTGAATGTGCATGTGCAAGTTAAGAAAAATGTACTTGATTGAACAAAGTTTTTTACGTTTCCTTTTGTATAAGTCACCACTATATTTTTCTAACCTTGCCAGGTGCAGTGTCATTTGATAAGAAGTTGTATTTTTTACTCTTTTCAGGGATCCATATTATCCATGGATGGATAAAGTTGGTTCAAGAGGTGACCTGTTCTACATTCAACCTAATTTTCCAGTTCACATCGAATCAGAAAATACTGCCCTTAATTCAGATTCAGACAAATCTAATCCTTCGTACTCTAAAAAGGCCAAATCGAAATTAAACCCTGCAGGAAAGCTAAAGAAATGGCTGAAGAAACGTAAACGGAAAGCAAGAAAATCCTTTCCTCTTAAGCCTTCCAAATATGATTTCAATGTTACTGACAATGTTTTTCTTAATCCCTTTTCACTACCTTCACGAGATATAATTGTAAATATAGACAAATTAGACCCATATTCAGAATCTAGACAAACATATGGTTCAAGAATATCCTTTGCAGAAGAGCTTTTAGGATTAGACCTTGGAGTGTTTGAAGATGGAGATAGTTTCTATGAAAATGGATGTATAAAAATTTTGGGAATCTTATCTAATCAAGAACCGCTTGATATTAAACCAGGTAATATAAATATACTATTTTGCAAGAATATGTAGTTTTTGTTGTTTAATTTTTTTTACATAATTTTAATGTTTGCTTCTATAGGTGACTGGCTAAAATCAATTAATGACACACCTGTGCATGTTAACAACATTGATGATATTTGCAAAGAACTTTCTGTTCCCTCAAGAGTATGTAATTAAGTATGCTTTTAAGTACACTAGAATCTGATAATCTAATTGGGGCGGGAAGTAGGTCAAATAATTCAAAATGCCGGGTAATAGATAATTGTCAATTAAATAGTAACACTTCCAGCACAGCGGAGCGCCGAAAGTCCACGGACCATAAATCCACTCTTCTTTTGTAGTTGTGAACATTAGATTTTAGTGCTAAGTTCATTATAAAATTGTGGCTTCCTGGAAAAAAAAATAAGGATTCAAAAATTAGTTTTAAATTTTCCTGGGAAAAGTGCTTACCTAGGTAGTTTTCTTTTTTGTATATATCATTTGGAGTCTCACAAATTTAGAAGATGTCTAGGTTTCCTGAACTTTAACAGTCACTAGATATGAGACTTCAATTTCTTAAGTTGCAGAAGTACTGCTATCTTAAAATTGACGAAGTTTCCAAATTTCATAAATGTCAGAATTTTAATTTCAAAATTACCTGGAAATACTTATTACAGAATTGCTGGGGATTTTTGATTTTTGCTGATTTCTGTATCATGTGTATTCTTCATAGTAGAATCATACATTCCTTGATTTCTGAGACTGGTTTCTTTTGGGAACAACCAAACATAACCTCATAAGCAAAAAAAAAATGTTAACTCGCAGACGGTTGGTTGACAGAGAGTTCCGGATAAAAGAGACAGACAATCCAGTTACTACAGTAAACTAAAAAATAGTAAGACTGGTGGCTTCCATTATACTTCATTAGCCGTTGAAGCAACCACCTTAAGGCCCTTTTTTTTCCTCTTATGGTTCTTCTTTTTAAATGGTCTGACAAATATTGTTTCAAAGCCACAGGGCTCTACGGTTGCTGAGGGATAAAACATCTTAAATATCCTTTGTTTAATAAAAAAAATAATAAATTACTAAGGTTTCAATGATATATAAAAAAAAAATTTCGGGTTGTAAGTCATGAATTAAAAATGGTATCTGTTTAATAGGTACTGCTAGTAAGTTAATGTTTTTAAAGGTTTTATCCTCGCGTTTTCTATCTCGTTTAAAGCAAGAGCTTATTGCATGTCCAAAGAGTATTAATGGGTATTTATTTGACAAATTTTCCATGTACTACGTATTACAATAAGTACTGCCAATGTTTTGAAATCATAAAGTTTTTTGTTCCTTATTATATAAGAAAAATCAGAAGCTATTTTATTTTTAAATAAATTATTCCTTTTAATTGAATGGCTCTAAGAAAATATCTCTTTTTCATTCCTCTCCTCCTTTGGCCATTTAGCGTAGTTTTATTTTTATTTTAAATTTAAATAATTATGTGTGTAGTAACTTTTTTTTGCATATTAATATCATGATTTTATTTTTAATTTAATGATTAATAGTTTGAAGTTTTGATTCAGATCTGTTTAGCACTGATGGTATAACTTTCCTTCCCATAGTCATATGATAGCAATAAAAATTACACAGATAGCATCAATGACAATAAGAATTGTGTTTACTTTATAGCATTACTGGTTTATTTTTATGTGATATTCTTAGACGTGCTTTAACTTGTGTATTTTTACTTATAGGTTAAATTAACCATTTCCACACCATATTTTGCAACTTCTACATCGGCACATTGTCATGTAAGTTGCTATTTGAACAAAAGTTCAGATTTTATACATTTTGAAATCAACTTTTGAAAATTCAAATTTAGATCGAGTTTGAATAGGGAGGGGGGGGGGGCTCCAAGACACATTTGTAGATAATTTAATGCATCATGGTGCAAAATAACTCTATGTTGTATGTTGATGTACTGTAAACGAATTGGGCTTTAAACATTCTTGCTCTAAAACACAATTGTATCTTAAAGTGCCCCCCCCCCCCCCCCCCTCTATTGAACCCAACCTAATAGAATCAATTGCTTATTGATGCCGTGCCCATTTATTCCACTGTTATTTCATCTTGGGTTGACAGCTTGGGTAAGAAAATCTAATCACTATAGGAACTCTGTTTCGAAAAGTAGTTATTATTTATATGGGACATAGTATTATTACTTTTTAAGTTCTTGATAAATTACTTTTGTGTTTACAATTTTAAACTGCTGGTTCAAACTGCCATCAACCTTGGCCCATACTCCTAGTTTTTTTTACACAAGAAGAAAATACTTTGTCCCACTTATAAGTGTCTGGCAGTATTGATTATTAACTTTTGACAATATTTTTTAAAACAAACGTAAAAATCACCTCTGAGAAAATTAGATAAGTTAACTTAAGTTTTGCCCCCAGTACCTGTAAGTTTTCCGTCCACTCTGACGGGTATGCATACACTTAAATATATGAAAGCACACTGCCTAATCCAATGTATTTCATTAATGAGAAAATAACATGTCTTAGGGCCCTGGGCTCTTGGACTATTATATCTCGAGCCAAAGTTGTCCTTATTCATAGTCAAAAAATTTTCTGTTGATAATAATTAAATATTCAACTTGAATTTAAACAAATAGTGTATTCTTCTCAATTGATAAAAAAATAGTATAGAGGTTTTTTTTTAGCTATTTTGAATAGATTTTTTAGATGTCCAAACAAAAGTTCAAAGAAATTGATTTTTGTTATTAAATGCTTGTAAGAACACAAACATTATTTCTTATGTTGCTTAAATTAGAATGTATAAAAACATTCTTACATGAAATGAAAGCCAATGTATCCTCCTTTCCAAAGTAGTAAAACCAGTTAAGATAGGATCATGTTTTGAAGATTTACCCTCCATGTCCTAGGTTATGGTACATACATGACCATGACCATACATGTAATGCTCTAGACTGGGAATTTTTAATAGTAGCCAGTGGCTACCAGAGTGAAAAAAAATGGTAGCCACATTTCGATTTTTAGTAGCCAGTTTTAAATTTCAGTATATGCGACAAAAAGAAAGTGCGATTTTCCAAGAAAGAAAATTTCATTAATTACATTTTTGATATGATAAGATTGACAGTAAAAAAAGTATCATACAGAATATGTAGCATTATGTGATTAGCCATTATAGTTAGGAGAAAATTATTTTATGTACAATCAGTTCAACTACTATTAGTTTCGGAGAATTCTTGACGTCGCCCACGACCCACGATTGTTCATGAAATTTTCTCGTATCAAAATTGTTTAAATGAATAGTTGAGATCTTAATCAGATGTAAATAAATCACCTGTAGATTGCCGAAATAATAAAGCAAAATTTAAAAATCAAATTTGCATTTAAGATTTTCATCGCCCAGCTCCATTTACGTCACACGGAGAAGGATGGAAAATTTCACCGATGAGCAACAACTGTCATCAAGTCTTTCTTCCCGACAGAATCGAATCGGAGCGTTTTATTATTTTAGAAATGCAGCTTCAGTATTAATTATTTGTTGAACAAAAAGAAAAAAATTATGATCGCCACATTTGGCGACTGGGGTTTGATTTTTAGGTAGCCACTTTCGATGTAATAGTCTCCAGTTGGCTACTGGCGACCGCTAATCTAGAGCTTTACATACATGACCATGTATATCATACCTTACCATGTATGATATACATGGTAAGAAGTATTACAACATACTGTATGTTGTAATGATGGTATGTTGTAAATGTTGTAATATTCTTACCATGAATAAATTCTTATTATACGGTAATAAGTAGATAACATGTCAAAGTTTCACAGTTATTTAATAATATGTTTTTATTATTTGTGAAGTATTATTGTTTTAAAGTTTTATGCTTCATATTTTGATTTCGTAAATAATTGTTAATTCTTTGACCATAGGAAAGTACTATGGATGAATTGCTTGGTAGCTCTGATGTTATCCAAAAAACAAAAGCACAACTTTTAAATGTTCCTCATGGCATTTTTTATCTTGTAATGGAAGATGAATCTCAAGTATCAAATGTAGGTGATTTTATTTATTGATAACTGAAGAAATCATTCTGTAATTTCACCTTAGTTTTATATGACTAAGGGACTGCCTTTGTTGATATTCGGTGAGGCAGATCATAATTTATATGAAACACTGACTTTTTTTTTGCATAACTATGTTAACTTTCTCAAAATGGTTATTAGTACAATCTGATTTTCATTGTAGACATGCAATGCAAATTTTATAGTTGTATGTCATACTTTTTCTTAAAGCTGCTCATCACCCCCATTCCCCGTCCTCCTTCGATCGGGCTTGCTAATGGTAAGTCTATGGGGGGAAAATGGTTTTTGTTAAAAAAAAAAGCAAAAAAAAAAAAATTGTAGGAATATTTTGATGCGTTTTTTTTTAATTCATAAAACTCCAATAAAGTTGTGCTTTTAGAGGTTATTTTTTTAAAAACGCTTTTTACTTTTTTTTAATCTAAATTTTTGTTGATTAAAAAAAGTAAATAACATAAAAAAAAACCTCTAAAAGCACAACTCAATCGGAGTTTTATGAATTAAAAAAAAAAAACGCATCAAAATATTCCTATAATTTCTTTGCTCTTTTTTGGAACAAAAACCATTTTTTGCCCATAGACTTACCATTAGCAAGCCTGATCGAAGGAGGACAGGGAATGGGGGTGATGAGCAGCCTTAAATTTTACAATTATGGCCGTGTAGTAATGTAAAATTTACTTGTAGTAGTTACAATAATAAGTCACACACAGGGATAAAATTTTTAATATATAAAATTGATTGAAACTTTTTAAATGGATACAGAAAGATAATCAGAAAAGAAGGTATATTTATTATTTATAAAATAAATTAAACAACCAATCAAATCTTTAATTTTCTTGCAATATTGCTTATTTTAAACCTACCAACTTCTGAATAGGCTAGAAGGTTTTACTCAGTGATATAATACTGAATGCTAGTGATAATACTGAAATACTAATGAAAAGTTTGAAATTTAATTTTCCACTGTTACCGCCTTAATGATTTTAGACATAATTTAGTAATTGAGTTTAAGTGTATGAAAGGAGATACTGTACTCTAATTAAGAGTTCTCTATTATATTTTTATTTTCAATTGTGTTTGTTTTTGTTTCCAGGAGGGGGTTATTTACAGATATCCTGCAGAAAATACTCCTCTTTTTAATATTAAAGGCTTGTTTATAACACTTAGTCATATGATATCAGATGTGGCCTCACCTCCACTTTTAAGGTAATAAATTATTTGCACGTATACATTTGTGAACTGCACGTCTATATTTATTTATAATAAATTAGTATTAAGCGGGTCTGGGCGGTAAGGCGTTACAAGTCAGGAACACGCCACTATTATTAATTCTATCATTAGCACTCCTATAAATGTCCAAAAGAAAATTCTTTAAAAAAATAAATAATAATAAACGTTCCCTATTGATTGCAGCGATTTAGAATGTAAAAACTAGACATCTTTTCGCCTAAGCCAATTTAGAGTTGTCTACATTTTTCCATAGTAACGATAATAATATGACTGTATTCTGTACCTACCTACAATTAAAAGTTGATCATAAAATATAATACACCCATATCAGCTAGTGCGGCTGTTGAAAAGTTATGATCTGGTGGTTTGTGCCTTCAACCCAATTGTAGCCGAGTAACCCACTAAAATTTTGAGATACAGCTTTTGTTTTGTCACATCAAGTGGATTTTCTGATAACTGTATAATAAAGTTGATTAAAAAAACCCATTTAGTTATTTATACTTTATTTTTCAAAACGTTTGTTAATATGAAATTTTGTTGTAAAAAGCAATCTTAAAAGTAATTGTAATTGTGATTTGTTACTTTTTGAAATTAGTAGTTTTGCAGGCAAGTAGTTACTTTTAATGAAAAGTAATTGTAATTGTAAGGAGTTACATTAAACAAGTAACAGCCCAGTCCTGGTAATAGTTTACATGTTATAGTTACAGACTGTAAAATGGTTGAACTTTATTTATTAAAAAGACATGATATTAATTTGTTAGAATTGCAATTTGATTTCCAAAGAAACATAAAAATTATCATTTTTATAAGAAAAAATACAATATGGCACAAAAGCCCACTTTAGTACACTTACATTCATCTTAGTATAATTTCTTTAATTGTATTTTTTTGTTATATTATTTTTTCTCTAGTTATGTCTATGTGTGCTGTTCTTATTTAACTAAACTATTTGTATGCTATACCAAATAAAAGTTATTTTTTATTTTTCAACAAAAGCAAGGATTTTAAAATAGTTTCATTTATACTTAATGTAAATAAATTCTTTTTTGTATTAACTACTAAACCATTGCCAAATGATCTAACTTTGACCAAGCTTTTCAGGCTCATTTAAATTGAAGTTTTCATTAAACACTCTGTAAAAGAATATGCTTTTCTTTTTCAATTCGTAGCAACTCTGCCTAGATCTATTTACAATGAGTGGAACAATAATCAAAAAGAAAGTCAGCACTAAGGTTTAATGCTTGAGCCTAAGTTACCCCATTCGATGATTCTTTGTTTTATGACAATACTGCTTCCAGTATCATGTTGTATAGGGTAAGGTGGGGTAAGTGGGACCCCTTTTTGGCATAATTCAACTTTAGATCCTCATAGCACTGGATGCAATAAGCCTAACTTTTTTTTTGATCCATTCTCTCGTATGTTATTACTGTTCCCATGACAATCTTAAAACAAATTGGCAAAAAATAATTTTTTTTTCTTTGTGGCCCACTTGCCCCGCAAGGTAGGGTAAGTGCCCCCCCCCCATACACATATATTTACACATTACTGGTAGAGATATGGTGGGGCAAGTGGGATAATCTACATGATATTTGACTGTTTGAAAAAAAAAATTAATGATGTATCTTTAATAGTTCCCCCATAGCAACTTTTTCTAGCATGCAAGCTAACTAAAAGAAAAAATACGTTAATTTTTGCATGTAGTGTAACTACAGATTTTAAACTGGGCCTATGGCAGTAGATATGACTATGAATAGTGAATATTACTAACCCTATGAGGCAGTGAATGACTATTTTTGAGTATATTAAAGCAATGGGCCCCCCAATTTTGTTTTAACCTTACAATACAAGTACAGGACGATACTAAAAGATACTATGTTTTATACACTTTTAAAGTATATAACATTTTGTTTTGTATCATGAACCGTTTGGAAATAAATAAAATAGTATGATGGTGTTAAGTACGATAAGATGCAATTTTAAATATTGTCACAAAAAGGGTTGTACCTTGTTAAATACTTAAATGCAAATGATGTCATAATATTTCCTGTATATATTGGGGTATATACATAAAAATATGGTAACATATTTTTTTAAAAGTCAATAATTGAAGAAATGCCAGGGGGTGGCCCACTTACCCCACCTTACCCTATTTAAAACTTATATGCTAAGTCAAACTGAATTAAGTCTTGGATTTGTAAGCAATTCAAAGTTAACTTATGTTTTAAATTCGCACACACACATGAATTTACAATGTTGAAAAAAAGTTTAGGGAAAAATGTTGATGAAATGCATGTCAATATATGTGACATCTAACTATAAAGAACAGATACTGTTATTATTATAATTAAGATTTTATAATTAATAATGTTTAACATTTCTACAAAGGTTACAAAATTTAAAACTGTGGTACTTGTTATGATCAATGTATTGTGTTTATCATGATTTTTCCTAGTAATTTTATTGCTAGATAATTTATAATATATTTGATTTTTTAGCTGTAGTTTAACAATTCAAGAAGAACTTGTTCATGTTGCATTTGTCAAAGAAGGAAATGGGACCTTTGTTTTAGCTTTCCCATCGTCATGGTAATTACTTTTCTATTTCAAATATTTCAAACTGTTATATTTCAAGTTTTCTTACAATCATATTTTAAAAATTAAAGTATAATTACAATTGAGCAATATAAAAGTTTCTAGATACGTCACAAGTATGACTATAAAAAGTTTTTTTTTGTCCCCCAAGAATAAGAATTTTAATCTGATGTACCCAGGGATTTTAAAAGACTTCATTCTTGTTAATTTTACCTTGTTCCAAATTGACAAAATTATCATTAATTGATCACATTAAGTTTTGAAAAAAGAAAAAAGATCATTGATTGTTTTGTGTCATATTTTAGCGTTAGCATGTCTTGTGCTATTTGAACTAGTACACTGCTCAAAACAATTAGGGGAGCACTTTTTAATTCCAACTTTAACTTCACTCCCAACTTTTTAATTTTTATCCTATAAATCTGAAATTTGTTAAATAGGTTCACTATGCATTCGAAATGAAATAGTAAAAAACAGGAGAAAAAATCTTAAGTTTTTAATACTTAAATTTAAAAGGGGGGAAATGGAATAATAACTTTTTAATAAATTATAACAATAATTTTTTCAAAACTTTTTTTGTTAAAAATAGTTGAAACATATTTGTAAACATCTAAAAAATGCAAGCATGAAAATTTTAGGGTAAATTTATTTTTTTAAAACTGTTTTAAAGTGAAAAAAATTTTACCATATTTTTCATATTTTCATTAATATTAAAAAAAATTAAATTCTTCAAAATACGTTATTCTTCCATATAATGATGTATCTAACGATACATAAGTTGCGAATTTAACTTAGTCAGAAAAAAATCACAAGCTGATGATTCCCAGTGGAATCATTGGGAGCGAAAGGGTTTAAAACATGTGCTCCCCTAATTGTTTTGAGCAGTGTAGTTGTAGTAAAAACCACTATTTTGTACGGCATGGCTTCCACTTATTCACTATTTCACTTTTTCTTTAGTCACTATAATTCATTATTTGTCAAAAATATTTAAACTTGCATGAATCCTTCATATATGGAGAAAGGTAAAACTTTTAAAAAAAATATCTACAGAAAAAAATGCATGTGGAATTGTAGAAACTGATTAATGTAAATATGCTGTGAATTACTGTCAAGCTTAAAACTTAGATCAAATAACTGTAACAAAGACAATTTTTAAGTGCCAGTATGTGAAAAAAAATTATTTTGCTTTTTTTTAAAGATTTTTTTCCGGACATTTATTAGAGTGTTACTAGTAACATTAATGAAAGTAATGCGATATTGTAACAAATATTACTTTTTTAAAAAATTATGTAACGAATTACCTGTAAAATTACTGGGCTCTCAAATGTTCCGAATTACCTATAAGATGACTGTAAAAAGTAATTATTACAAGTAACGCATTACTGCCCAAGCCTACACTTAACCGACCTGGGAATCTCGGTAGCAAAGAAAACTCTTAAGAACCATCCCAAAACTGACATTCTCTATCAAAAACTTTTGCTGTCACGCATTGTATATCGTTAGCCAAAACTGTTTTACTAAATGAGGCTCATGTTCATCCTGTAAATGTCAATATTCTTTAAATTTGAAATGAAAAACTTATTGTTTTAAATTAATTAACGATTATATTTTTTATTGCAGCTCTACTATATCCGAGGTTTTGGATTTTGCAACTATTTTGGTTAAATTTCTAAAATTTCAGCATTCAAGTTTAAAATTGTAAGTTTTAATTGTTACATTTGTTTTTTCTTTTCTAATTCATTTTTACTTGCTTAGAAAATTGTGAAAGATTTACAAAGTTATTTGAAATTTTGCTTTACTTAAACTTAATAGAGTGTATTTAAGAATTATGGTATTCTGCTGAGTGTGTGGAAATGAACCTATTCAGTCTTGATAACTGATTATCCTTGAGGTTAAGGCTTAAAAATTTTAAGATATTTTATTTATAAAATTGCTATCTTCAATTATTTTTGTAGCCAAAACAAACTATTCTGGAAAAGACGACAATTTTAATTTTTGTTTTTTCATTTTTTATTTTATTTTTACCTTACATGTATACCATACAGAAATGTGTATTTTCACGAGATTTTATTTTGCACTGAATAGAAGTTTACCGAATAGGTTTTTTGGGCTCTATATATCATTTTTATAACACATTTTACTTTAGTTTTTCCACAAATAAAAGGGAAATTTTACTTATTAGTAAAGCACGTGTTTTCACCTATTGGTAAGAGAGAAAAAAAAGGTTGTTACATTTTTTCAAGGTGTAACAACAGAAAAAAAATTCTGTTTGTAGACATAATTTTCTGTACTGAGCCAAAGGTCCTCTAATTGATGGATTTTTTTATTTATTAATTTTTATTGACCGTAAATTAAGCATTCCATATGATATTGGACAAATGTACAAGTGCATTATTTTAATTTAAAATTCTTTACACATGACAAATAAATTTTCATGGAGCAGTTATAATTTTATAGGTATTTTTTGTTGTTGCATAAATTAATTTTTAGTTATTAATATAAATATTTCATTTCTTCTATTATTTTATTATATTTTAAATGATTGTCCTGTAGGGTGGAGCGAAAAAGACTTATTTTCGAAAATCAAAAACGGCTAGTGCTGAAAAGTTGCCTTATGGCAAGAACATTAATGGGTTAAAATCTTAACTAAATCAAAAAATATCTCCAGGTGCCCAAATGACCTTGAAATTCAGCCATTTTCTAAAAAATCGGCTAAAATTTGTCCGAAATCCCTGTAGCTTCAAAATTATAATGGGTAAAAATTATTCAATGAAGAAAAATAGTAGTTTGACACTTCAACTTGCATTTTACACCAAACAACCGTTAAAAAATTCATAATTACTGTTTCTAATGACCCGGGAAGCGACCCCCTGCTCTACCCCACAGTATCAACATGAAATGTAGTAAAACGGTGCATCTGACCCGAAAAATATTTTTTGGCTTCTTGTCAAACAGAAAGAAACCTCCCAAATAGTTAATAAATGTTTTTAAGCTTAAAAAAGATGTCTGTGTTATTTCGGTAAATTTCCGGCAGGCCCGTCACATGGGCAGGGGACTGCAGCAGTCACCCCATTTGTAGCTTCTTTATACTATTTGTGGTTTTCTAACTAACATCATAAAACTATCTAAGCAACATATAGAAGAGTTGAAATGATATCTATTAGCCTTCCTACAGGCCCGTCAGCCGGGCAGATGACAAAGATGGTCACGCTCGATAAGCGGTTATTGATGGTTCGGTTGCGATGGCTCTGTTGCGATTTCTGTTGAAATATGTATTCTGACATGAAAAGTAGTAAAAGTACGTACCAAATTTTTATTCAGATCTTTGCTTGTTTTCTTTCAGAAAACAACAAAGAACTCACCACCTGGAGGTGGTTGCATATCGAGTTCCACCACCCTCCTTCCCTTTCATAGTTGTACTTTAAAGTTCTCGCATAGCTTTCTGGAACTGACGTTTGTTTTCAAATGTTGGTAATGCATTTCTTGATGCAATTCTGTATTTTATAAATCCGTCAAGGGCATCATGTCCTCAAACTGCAGCAGAAGCCTCTATAACAAGTTTAATACAACGCTCTACTGCTTATGTGTAAGGCATGGATATTTTACAATATCAATTTCATCAGGAACCTCCAATATCATGGCATTAAGCTCATCATTAGAAATGATGGGTGTTAGAGGAGGCTCTGAAATTTCAACATGACTCCAATCAATCATATCGAAATATTCTCCAGCTTCAAAATTGAGTTTAGGTATTTCAAATCTGCGAATATTGGGTCTTTCTTTTGGCAATTTTCTGCACTTTAGATTTCTTCAAAGTTTAAGTTCTAACATGCCTCCTGCTGTCAATTAGAATTGACAACAAAAAATTTCCGTTTGTCCAAAATATCCATTTCTTTGTATATTAGTTTGATGAACTATGTTCTTTAGATCATCAGGCAGATATCGAGAATTTTTTTAATCATGTTAAACACATGCAGAATGTCATCTCGACATGATGACTTTGTTTTTATTTCAGTGGTTAATCAATCGTAAACTCACATCATCAAAACTGGATCTTTTTAGTTCAGTCTCAAGTGTTCTTGCCGTGTATGTAAATAATGTCTAATGATATCAGCATATGTTGGTAGAATATTTTCTTTTAAACATTCTGGAGTACCAAATACCGGATAAGAGTTATTTAAACGTGTTAAAGGCATATTGAAGCTGACTACTTTTATCATCAACGAATTCTCATGAACTGGCACACCAATACAAAATAGAAAAGTGAACACGAGATAATCGAGAAAATGCAAAAATGCAGTAGAGATAGCTAGTTGAATATCACACACATACTAGTATGCCAACGTCCTATCATCAAACAACCCTGATGGGGGGTGAGAGGGGGGTGGGGGGTAGGTGTAAGACAGAACCTCCTCAAGTGGTTACTTGAGGATTGATTTAATGTTAACATGTGGGTTTCTATGTATTCCAATGGGAACTTAACTGTCGATTATTGTGTGATGTGTTTTAATTTAAAACATGCGCTTCATAATTCAGATGTGCCTCCTTTTGATGGGCCTCTACGGGTGCATAACTATTTTGGGCTGATTGATAGAATTCAAAACTTTTACTCTTTTGAAGAAAAGTTTCTTAAAAGTTTCTTATCTTGGTTAGAAAACCACAAATAGTACTGTAAAGAAGCTACAAATGGGGTGACTGCTGCAGTCCCCTGCCCACGCGACGGGCCTACCGGAAATTTACCAAATGACACAGACATCTTTTTTAGGCTTAAAAACATTTATTAACTATTTGGGAGGTTTCTTTCTGTTTGACAAGAACCACAAAAAATATTTTTCGGGTCAGATGCACCGTTTTACCACTTTTCATGTTGATACTTTGGGGTAAAGCAGGGGTCGCTTCGCGGGTCATTAGATACAGTAATTATTAATTTTTTTAATGGTTTTTTGGCGTAAAATGCAAGTTTAAGTGTCAAACTACTACTTTTCTTCTATAAATAATTTTTACCCGTTATAATTTTGAAGCTACAGGGATTTCGGACAAATTTCAGCCGATTTTTTAGAAAATGGCTAAATTTCAAGGTCATTTGAACACCTGAAGATATTTTTTGATTTAGTTAAGATTTTACCCCATTAATGGTCTTGCCATAAGGCAACTTTTCCGCACTAGCCGTTTTTGATTTTCGAAAATAAGTCTTTTTCGCTCCACCCTATTGTCCTGTCTATGTTGATTGAAGTGGCTTGTCATCAATTGTACCTCACTTAATTTCCGTAGAAAGCTTGAGGACTCCAGACAGTAAGATACTGTCCTGGAAGGTAAAAGCTACCAGGTTCAGGCTCGTTTATTCCCAAATTAAAGCTACCTATAAAACGCCTGTGCGGCTAAAATGTGTGCCAAATGATAGGGTTCTAAATTATAAGGCCTGTTTTATTGATTTTTTTAACTATAGTTCCCTTAATAAGATTCTACAGCATAATAAATAGTCTAATCATTTCGTGCAAAAATTATCAATGACAATAGCTTCCTAGGTTAATATAAAATAAAATTTATGGATAATATTTCTATTTCTGAATTTTGTACTTTCTACTATTTCTCTGCAATTTAAAATATTTAGAAAATATGTGATCTTTTCATATTTTAAATCTTTTTTTATAGATCTATGTATGTGTTGTATTTATCAGTCTTAACTGCATAATATTTTTTTAGAGCATTTGGATTTGGAAATAATGAAAATCAGCTGGATTACTTTTTTACCCTGTTCTTTAAGCACTACATATTGGAGCATTCACAAAAATGTTATTTCGATTCTCACTTAATGGAGGTATTACCTAGTGTACACTGGCTTCCATTACCAGTGGATATAAAGGTAGGGAAAAGTTATAATATATATATAGTATTTTTAAAAATTGGTTTAGACCAGGGGATCCCAAAAAGTGGTACGCATGAAGATTTTGGGTGGTTTTATCGATTGTACATAAGATAGGTCCATGAAAGATTATTTTAAAGAGTTACTTATGTGAGACTCGGAGCATAGGTGTGAGAATGGATTTTCTGAACGCTTGTGCGTTGAAATAAACATAGAAGCACAATAAGTACCATAACCAAATGTTGAAATTTTTATCAGAAGCTGACAATACCAACAAGTTTTGCACTAAAGACTATAAAAGTATACTTTGTATAATGATTAATTTTTTGCTGAGTTAGTACGAATTTTTTATTTGTATATTTTTAGACTTATGGAAAATAAAAAAAAACTGTTACTTTTTACAATATTAATCCTTTTATTCCTCCTTTATTATAAGCATGCCAGAAATCAACAAATATGTAACCCTTAAATATGAATTTAATTTAATTCAAAAAGCCTTTGAAAACTTTTAGAAGAAAAAATGTTTTACGTTTATTGACAGGGTTCCCACGGGTCCTTGAAAGTGCTTAAGAAGTCCTTGATTTTTATTTTCAATTTCAAGGACCCTTTAATACTCCTTGATTTTTAACAAAAATCGTTGAAAAGTCTTTGATGTTTGGTAAAAAGTACTCCTTGATTTTGACAAACACTCGTTAAAAAGCCCTTGATTTTCTTAGTTCCCGACCTTCAAATTGCGAAAGTCATTTCTTAAAACATTGTTAAAGCCGGCTTTAAATGACACACGTAGCACTTTGATGTTCAGTACAAAACAATGCTTATATATTTAAACACTTATATTTTTGCAAAATACTTGTGTTTTCCTCTGATATAGTTGCCATAACACCTTTGCGTCGGCAGTATTTCGAACGCTTTTTTACTTTAATGTTTGGTCCATTTAATAGGTATAGTAATCGACGCAATATGATTAAGGGTCCTTGAAAAATTTTATGGCAGTCCTTGAAAAGTCCTTAAAAACTCCTTGATTTTTATTTTGAAATAAGAGTGGGAACCCTGATTGAAATATTTGGGTCTGGTGGTATGCCAAAATTTATCAAAAAGTCAAGTGGAAAGCGGGTGCAAAAAGGTTGGGAACCCCTGGTTAAGGCAGTTTTCATTTAAAGATCTCTTTGTGGAGAGCTTTAGCCAAAATAAAATTTTTCTTTATGAGATTCGAACATTCTGTACAAAGTCTGTTCAGGCTTATGACTTTAACTAGATTTATGGAAAACCAATTCAAATCAATATCATCTTGATCATATAATGTTTTAATTTTCTTTTTTTAGACTGAAATTGATGAAATATTAAGTGAATTGGAATCTTCTGACTATGGAATTGTAAGTATATTTTTCGAAGAAAACAAAACTAAAATCTCTTATATTTCTATACTAAATCACCTTGTATCTTGATTGAAAAAGTGTTAAATATATTTACTCTTTTGTATTTTAGCATGAAGGTTTTGTTAGAAATCAACGAATTTATAGTATATTTGGGTCTTGCTTATTTTACAAAGTAAGTATTTTTTAAACAAAACTATTTTTTCTTTTCCAAATTTTTGTAGTTTTTCTCTTTCATGTACCAAAGTAACCAGCTTCTTACTTTTTCATTCTCCCTATACATATTTGCGGTTTACATAAGCCCTAAGACATCAAGTCGGCTGTTTTACACTTGCAAGTGTGCTGTCTTTTCCAGCTAACTCTATTTTCATTTCTTTCTTATATTTTAGACGAAAAAGTTCACCCAAAATCAAATTCACAAACAAAAATTTAAATGAAAAATGTTTTAAGTTTTGTTACAATTTAAGTAAAGTAGAATCTCTCTTTACGATGCTCTGTTAAATTGGTTCTTTGCTTTAACGAGACACGGTTTTTTTTATCCTTAAAATGTAAAAATTAGCTGAAAATGACTTGCTTCGTTATTGATCTCCCATCGATATGATGTTGACACAAAAATAATGGCCAAACTATTTGGAAAATTTTCAATTTTCTTGGTTTCAACAAAATAAAAAATATTACAGATTTTAAATGGTTTGTAACTTGTAATCCTTATTGTTGTGGTCGTGTGCCTCTAGGCCATATCCTGGAAATCAAGAGGGGTGCAGTAGCATCCGTTGACACAATGCTTTAAGTACCCATGATTGTGGATATCTGACTTCTACTATGATAGAGCAGGTCACCTCCACAATTTTGGGCACATCATTGGAAGGGAGGAGCCAGACAACCCTAGTAGCGTTGTTTCTTGAAATTCGCTTGATCGGTCATCGATCGTTCATCGGATTTAGCGAAAACTCACCAGTGATCGTATCCATAATCCGAAAGTGCACAAGACGACATCGGCAATCGGTGAACAAAATTTTAGCGATAAAAGTCATCGATGCAATATCGGTCAAAGGTGAAAATTCAATCAATGTAGGTTTCATCGAAAAATTTTGACGAATCAATATCGCAGCGATAACAAATGGAAAATGTAGCTCCTTTTATTTTAGTACATACAAAATTGCGTTAAATTATTTAGAAAACTTCATATCCGAAAACTGTTACAGTAGCCGCCGCTTAAATGAATCACATCCGTCCCAGTACGTTTTGAACCAATAAAGCGGCTGAACCATTTAACCGAAAGTCATGAAGTTATAAAGAAAAAGTTGTCATCATGAGACATAATATGATTTTTTTTAATACTTGTTACTGAGTAATACTAGTACTACATATTATTAAGAAAAACACTTTATGTTATGTTTATAATAAAATCCAGAGTTATACAAATAACAGGTAATATACGAATACCTACAAAAATTAAATAATTTGAACGATATTATGTATAATTTTAAAACAAAATTTAAAAGCATAAACAACAATGCTTACTATAGTACTAAAATTTAGTTAAATTTTGCTTACTTGAATGAATACTTCGTTGTTTTCGCCTGCGTTGTCGTATAACTAATAAGTTAGTTTACCTTCCTTTCAATGTCATAAGAGGAATTATAATCATCACACATAACACCCCGTTGCTCTAAAGTTCTTAATATTTGAAGAGCCCGGCATATTTTTACTCCTCGCGGCCTTAAACCATTCTAATAAAGCGTTTTCTACGTCTTCTGCTTTGCCAACTCGCTGACATTTCCGATTTATGTTGGGCTCTGTTCCGCAACTTTCTATAATTTCATTTCTTCTCTTCAAAATCCTACATAAAGTTGCTTGAGAAAGTCCTAATTTAATTGCAGCTTCTCTTTGGCTGCATTTTTCCAGATTATAAATATTTTTTAGGAGTTCATATTTTTTGGCTAAGCTAAAATCTTTCCGTTTAAACATCGCGATAACACTCCGAAAAACACGTACTTAATTTAATCGATCAAAAATCAAAATGAGTTTACTGTCTACACCTTCATGCACACGTGCCGATTACAAATTCCTTCCTCTGTCCTCTCTACCCCCTCCCCCCCCCACTATAGTTCTCTCTCCCCCTCATTGCCTTAATAATACAATTTCTGCGATTTACCTTTTTTTAAAGATGGATTCGTCGGCGCCTCTTTGGTTCGCATTTGTAGTTAGAGGTCATTTGGGGTAAAAAAAATACCACGAATCGTAGAAAAAATTAACTTTTATAGAATTTTTTGAGTCCTTAAAACGGCGGTAAAAATGTGATTTGATTCCGATAAGCGGCGGATTTTCAATGTAAAAAGTGATTCCGTTCTGTTCTACGAAATTTATTCCAATTAAGCGGCTGATTCAATTAACCAGTGATTCCAAAAAGCGGCGGCCACTGTACTTTCAAGTTATTTTTATTTGCGTGCGAAGATAAATATTTTTGATGTGTGATAACTCATTTATTTGATTTACTTTGACTTCAATTTTTTAAATTTTTGCCATGATAAATTTTTGAAAAAATTAACCTTAAGAAAATAGATTAAATATTATGAACCAAAAAAACTTTTCAATCCGTGAGTTACCAAGAGTTATTTTTAAATTTAGCATGTTTCTGTTAGTATTAAATAAAGTAATATTTAAAAGGAATTTGCAAATTGCAAAAGAAAAATAAAAATAAAAATGTCTTCATCAATAACATAAAACTTCTTTAACGATCAACCTTTTAACTTCTTTATTTACCCGCAAACAAACCACAAGCTTCAATTGCCGCGAAGGCGAATGTGCAGTTCCTCGTTGCAAGACAAGAGCGCGGATGTCGAGATTGGTTTTTCTGGGCTTCTCCTAAAATTTGAAATATTAGCTGACCAACAGGAAAAAATTAGTGATGCCATCTTGTTAATAACTTTTGTTGTAACCTGTTGTAAACTGTTGGGAATGTCATGCAAAGTGTTCGAAATTCTATCGGCCGATGATATTTCAATTACTACTCATCGGATTCTTATCAATTTCTTCTTGATATTTGATCTGAATCTCATCGGAAAAACTCATTGTATACTGAATGATCGAGCGGACGTAACCAAGGAATTATCAACGTAACGGGCAATATTTGATTAAAATTCAATGTTCCAATTCTCAGGCAAACTATATGAAAATTCGATTATCGGTCAATGACAAAATGGCTGCTATGGAACCTGCACCCATGGTATGGCCCTTTGGGTTATGACCTTCACAGGACTTGCACATAAAAACAGATAATTCTCTACTATTGAAATAAATATCTTATTTTTGATTTATTTTGCTCTACATTTAGAAATATATTAACAATACATGAATTTGGAGTTAATCATTTGCAAAGTCTAAAAGCATTCATAAAATTAAGTAATTTTCTATGAATAATTGAAGAATTATTTGAGAAAAAACATTAAATGGAGAATTATCACATGTTTTAAATTTTGTTAAAAATGGGTTAATTTTGTAGATTAAGAGGTCTGGAGTCCATAAATGTCATTAAATTTTTTTAACGAAATATTGTCGTATTAAAAATAAATGTTTAAACGTGAATTTTTGTTACCTTACCAGATAACTTGAATAGTATACTTGAGTACTCTACAAATATAAGACTTCTATTTTAATGTTCTGAACAATATAAGGCTACATTAGAATGTAAAATTAAATAGAAGTGATTGTTCCATTAAAGATGAATATTATTAGTTTTAAATTAAAAACCTTTATTTGCTTTTAGAACCTCACCAAAACTAAATAGTACTTCAATACTAATCACCAACTTTGATATTTCTGTTTCAATATTACATTCCAAAGGAACGAGGCCAAAGGAACGTTCTTTTTGGGATCCCTTTTCACAGCTCTGCACCATCTCAGTCTATCTTTTTTATTCCTCGGTACATTTAGGAATAGTTTGTCAGGAGTATAATATGGGAAGTATTTCCACACATCGGCACAATACAGTACTTTTTAGAAGCCGTAATATTATAAAAATAAGCTTTGAAGAAAGGATATAAGAGAAGTGAAAAATCGAATACAGCAAAAGCTGTGTTCGCTTCTTCTTGGTGGGAGAAGACCTTACTACGTCATATCACGTGACTCTCTGTATCGAATGAAAACCGAAACTGCCCTTTTATAAATTTAAATTAAAAGTAAAATACGAATCTGTAAGAAGAATGATTACATTTTTTATGGGTTTTAAGTCATTTAGAATCATTTAAAAACAAGAAAAAAAATGTGATAATTATCCATTATGCTTCTGTTAATTAAAGATATATAATAAAAATACTATGAATCTGTTGTTATATTTATTGCTCTCTGCATTGCCCATTTCTCATTAATATATTAATGCATGGATTGTTTGGTAAGTTTTATAATTTATTTTAAGTATGTTTTGACCATTAAAATATGGTTCAATATTTAAAATACGATGAAAAAATTAAATTAAGGAATCGTAGATTTATTTTCTAACTTTTCATAACTACCGTCAAAGCGGGTAACTTTGGCCACGGAGGGTAACTTTGGCCACTCGTTGGAAAAAGATTTGTTTCTTAATTTCTCTTCATAAAATGATCTCATCTTAAATTGTTTGACATTTTTGGAAAGGTGGAAACATCCCCTTTCATCTCATGTAAAAAAAATTCTCATTCTAATTCTGGCAATACTACAAATGCTGTTTCCATTCTTACGAGCATAAAATGACAAAAATGTATCTCTTCCAACTTTTGTCTGGAACACTTAAAAAAATATTGGAAATATTTAAATAAAACGCTCTATTCGATTCTTTTATTTATGGGGAAGAATATTACACCATTTGTTTTATTCTAAGCTGAATACTTTTTGTGCTGTATTTAAATATTTGTAATTGGGAAGCTTTTGCTGATGAAAGCGGGTAACTTTGGCCACAGATGTAAATATTTCTTTATGGAACTTTGCACTTTAAAAAATGTATGTAAAAGTGTATTCTGTTTAACTACTTTTGAAAAATTCTTACTTTTATGATTACTCAATTTTTAGATATTTTTTTTTAAATATCACAGTTTTGAGCATTAAAAAGATGAAGATAGAACGCAAGAAACATATACCATTCAAAATCGCAAATGTCGAAACGTAAACATTTTCAGATTCCTAATTATGAATATATTATTTTTCCCCTTTCATAATAAAATCGTTTGCTTTTTATAAATATAATTTTTATTACATCTTGCTTCAAAAAAGTTCTTTTTCCATTATTAAAATAGAAGTTTATTTTTCTTTTAAGGCTACAAACAATACTAGTATTCATTGTGTAATGCCATTCCACGATGCACTGCAATGTAAATGTTAAGTTATTTACCATTTTTGATAACTATATGTCGTATAACTTTGTTATTTTAAGTTAAAAGTTGTAATATTGCTATTTAATTCGTTAATACAGCCTTTAAGGATGTTAAAAAAGTATGTTTTTTATGTATTTCATGGGTGGCCAAAGTTACCCGCCCGGCTCCTAACAGTGTCCTAATTTTTTAAATTAATACCAATTTTTTATTGATTTATAAAATTTAACAAAAATGCTTGAAAATTATTCCTAAAAGTACAATACTTAGAATGCATAATGATTTTAAATTGTTTAAATCGTTTTTGTAGTTAAATTTTTCTTCTTTTGTAAGAAAAACTATGATTTTGGCCAAAGTTACCCGCACTGACGGTACATCACCAGAGATTAATCACAGTGTAGGGTTTTGTCTTACAATATAATTAAAAATCTGTGAGTACATTGGTTTTATATTTGTTTATTTTTTTAAATTCTTTAATTAAATTGAAGTCTATTTAATCCTTTTTCTAGGGTTATTTACTTTGCAATCATCTACCTAAAATGGACTTGATAGATATTCACTCGTTTTTGCATCTCAATAATTTATTGTTACTGACCAGACTGCAAAGTGTAGCTGAAATAATAATTTGGAGAGAAGTGTTTCCTAGTCGTCATCAAAGACATCATTTTTCAGATCCTGATTACATTGAAGTTAACGGAAGGTGGTTTATGCTTACTGTTGCTATGGTAATGAAAAAATATTGTTAAGCTTTTTATTGTGTGACTGAACTTTACTATCAAAATACCTTATATTTAATGTATTATTACTATTATAATAATGTACTTATAAATTTAATTTTACCATTTTTTGTTGCTGTATGCTCCAAGTTGTGTAATACTATATATTTATTTTACTGCTATGATGAATATCATACTTTTATAATTGCTTTTTTAGTTTCATTTAATAGTCTGTGTGTTTAAAATTTGGTTATTAGCAATTACTAGGTCTTGGCTCCAGCAAAACATTAAATCCTATAGCTTCTCAAAAGCTTGATTATACTTTCCTATACATTTTTCCTATACATTAATACTTTAAAGCACATGTTTAACTAGAAATGCATACATTTAACTTAATAACTTTAATATTTTAATACAATTAAAGTGTTATTACAATATAATGAGTTGTAATATTAAAATTTTGATGCATCTTATTAAGTAACTTTTATTGTTTATTTTCTCTAGAACAATTGCATTCTTGTTGTTTTGCTTGAAGCTGGTGGCTGTTCTATCATGTATGTTTATTTAAAGAATATTTTCTTGATTTCTCCAATCATTTGATATCTCATACACATATTTCTCTAAACGAGTAGCTTTGAAAGTGCACTTTGATTTTGACTTCTTCCAGTTTGTTCGGTTAAAATTAAAAATTAGAACTATAAGTCAGTGATCTGTTTTAATGTGTGTACAACTGAATAAAATTTGTTTTAACATACATAAAAAATTACTTGATAAGGACAATATTTGAATTTTAATACAGATAATACTTTTATAAAATGTATTACTCTAAATATAATATTTATTATGGTAACAGAATTTTTAACTGATTCCAGAGTGATGAATAATAAAATATATTTTTTTTACATTTTGTGCTTAAAAGAATAATTTGAAATAGGTATTATTTTGCATTTTAAAATTATGCATTTTTGTATGGGCAAAGCCTCCCTTATAAAGGGAGGCTTGGCCAGGTGTTGGCCAACACAATAAGTTTACAAAAAGAAAGAAAAATCATTATTTGTATTACACTGTTATATCCTTATTGCCAATAAAATATCCTTTAATATGTGCTATTTTATGAATTTTTAAGTGTAAAAATAAAACTCTGAAAACATAGCCAAGGCTCCCCAGGTTTCCCTTTGACTTTGTGTGACTTGCTGTAAGAATTTAAATAAAACACTTTATCTTATAAATAATAATAGTAACAAGCATAGCAGCTATGTTTTACAACACAACAAACGCCAATTTTTGTGCTTAAAAATATTAAATTTGGAATTGTATTTTGATATTTTTTTTTTAATTATTTGTAGAGCTGAAGGAAATCCTCCACCTGAACCTTTTTATGTAGAAGAAGTTCAAAATACTTTGATCATTTTACATGATTGTGGCATAGCTTCAGCAGTTGAAAAAATGTTTGTATTTGTAGTTTTACTTATATATGTATGTTTTAAAGTTATAAAAGGATTTTTAGAGGTTCAAGACAAAGTATAATCATGTTTTGTGTTTCAACTGAGTGCCAAAAGTGGTGAATCGTGATAATTAATAAAGAGCTAATTTTACTGAGAATTGTTTGAAAGGTATTTTTTCATTGTATGTCATTATAGCAAATAAAGGATTTTGCTAACAACTATTTAAACAGTTGTTTCTACTATTACACCAATGAATGTACGTATTTCATTATTTATTAGAACTTATAAGTGGAAGATTAAAACTTCAATATATTTAATATTTATAGTTGAATATTTTAGTATTTTTAACCCTAAAAGTCTTATTCGTATGATATGCCACTTTTCTGTGCAAAGTGCAGTGTGTATATCCTATTTTTTATGTTAACAAATAAGATATTTTCTATATTTTAATTAATGTTGTTCTAGAACTGAAATACGATAAAATTATATTACAAAAATTTTACTTTAAAATATTATTTGGGTAATTATTTTTGTCTAAAATTTTTTTATTTCACGTAGTTTTACAAAGATTTTTTTTTTTAAAGTTAAAACTACAAATCTTTTATGTTACAATAGTTTACTTCGTAAGCACTTATAGCCTTCAAAATATATTACTAGCTTTTAATTGAAGAATAAATATGCAAAAAGTATTCAATTTAGAAATTACATTTAGATGATGTTTGAAAATCGCTACAAAAAGTATTCATACTGACTTCTTTCTAACATTATGTATACATATAAATATTATTTTAATATAATTATACTTTTTACAAATGTTTTTTAGTATATAAAATCAAAATTTTTAAAATTATATTATGCAAGTTATAGTTTATTTGAATTATAACTGTACATTTGCCCTTTAGGTTACATCAATGTTTACCTCCAGTGGTGTCTTCAGAAATGTTCTTGAAAGATGGCTCATTTACAAGAAATTCCATTTCTTCTATATTTTCAAATAATGCTAATAATTCTTCTATCAATACCAGTTTGAAAAGTGCTGGCCATTCTAGTCATTCAAGTCTCCCTTTGGAAAAAGGCATGTAAAAGTTTTTTTAAAATTGGTGTGTGTGGTCAGTTTAGGCAATATCGGAATAATAAACTAACCAATTTAAATATTTTGTTTTAATTTAACTGATTCCCAGTAATTAAATGTTATGTTATGAAAAATCAATAATTTAAAATATGTAAGCGCAGTTGTGACTCCAAACGTCCGTGTCCGCCTAAAATCTTACATCTGACCATAACTGAACCCTACACAAAATAGGCTCAGCATGCCCAAGTGTGTGTGGCAGTCATTCTTTTCATTAAGGAGTTGGACATAAAAGCTCCAAGCTTGTGTTCATTTAAAATTTTAACTATGTTTTCTATACATTACAACTATTTATTTTTAAAATATATTGATGTCTCTTAAGTTAATGCTTGCCTTCACCAATTGCTATTTTTTTTATTATTACAAACTAGTAATATACAGTTTATTGCAAAATTATAAGAGTATTTGAATTTTAGCTGTTTTGACATTAAATTGTAAATTTAAGTTTCCCATTAAATATCACAACTGAAAAGGGATTAATTAATCTTAACACGTAAACTGTAAGTCTTCTGCTTCAGCAAAAATACTTAAGTGATTTCATAATTACAGGGATTGGAGTAACGCGTTACTTGTAACGCCGTTACTTGTAACAGTTACTTTTTTTTGTAACGATGAGTAACGCCGTTAGATTTTTCAGAAAGTAACTGTAACTTAGTTACTTTTAGCGGTAACGAAGTAACGGAAAATTTCGTTACTTTCTAAAGGCTGTCTGATCAGTCTGATGCCTATTTTGAAACTCCACTCCTAAGAAGGGAAAATTTCGCATTCCCGGACAGAAGGAAGGTCGGGGGAGAAATTACCCCCCTTCCCTCTCGAACGGGACGATGGTGGAGGGTGCCGAACTCTTTTCCCCGAACCTGGTGTCGAATTACCCGTTCCGAGGTTTGCTACTTTTTACACATCTGGGGAAGAGGAATTTATGACCTATAAGATAAGAAAAACTGGTCACTTTTATCTCTAAAGGGTTTGGGTATTGTAGGAAGTAACTATCAGGCGAGACAGTGATTTTTTAATGTTCATTATCCTACCACTAAAAGTTTGTATTTCACGATCGAGAAATCAGTAGAGTATCGAGGATCAGTACTATCAGCCACATTTTCTTCGCCACGCTGCTCGGGAGGTTACGTAGAATGAAAATGTACTAAAATTACGCTTTTTTTAGATGTTTTTATATCAGAGTTAATGGCTAGTAGCTATTGCATTTATTTATTTTTAGCTGAGAACATAGTACTTTTATGGCATCTATTTCGTCTGCATGCTAAATGATTCATTAAATATTAAATAAAAATATTTTTTATTAATTAATATAAAAAAAAATACCGTACAATTGAGCTTATTGAATGCAAAAATACTTATTATGTGCTTATTGAATATAAAAATTCAATGTTACGGTAATTTAATTATGTTATTACATTATTTTACCGACATACTAATATTTAAACACGGGTCCTTTATAAGTTTATTGAAAACAATTGAGTTTGACATAAAAATTTTGTTAAAGAGAAATAAACCCAAAAAGGACTACTTTTTTAATTACAAAAATATAAACAAAGTCCAAAAAACTACAAGATATAATAGCTTCTAAAAAAACACCTTTTTATTAACCACACTGCTTCCATTTTATTTTTTACAATTGGAGATGTGAATATAATAAGAATAAAACTGAAAAACTGAACTTATAAAACTTATTTTCTGTAATATACTACTTTTGATTTGTCAAATGGGTATTGTGTAGTGTATACACCAAACATTAGTGCTCTAAAAATAGTAATTTTTTATACAATAAATCTCATTAAAGAATGTCCGGTTATCACATTTTAGTTGACTCGTAAAATGAATGAAAACCTTTACTTAAAAAAAAAAAATCTGTGGGCTGACAAGAATTTTTGTCGAGCAAGGGAGACCAAGAAGAGATATTTTGTTTCATTTCCGGTGTCGTCTAGAGAGGAATGTACCCGCTGATCTTGATGGACCCCTCGCAGGGCCGGCCCTAGACATTTTGGCGCTCCAGGCAAAACCTTAATTTTGCGCCCCCCCCCCCTCCCCCACCCATTTTTTTTATTTAAATCTCATGCGACCATAACAGAGAAGTCAAGGAAGCCTCGAAAACAAAAAAAACGTTTTATTAAAAACTCAAATATCAGTTAACAAAATCACCAATTTGGCACTTTAGGAAAAAAAATTAAATAAACTAATATCCCATTTTTTAAATAATTCAAACTTACGAAAGTAATTAAAATGCCCCTTTTCTAACTTTTCTTTCTGCAAACTCACGAACCAGTGATTTCAAGTCTAATTTGTCATTAATTTGGTGTTCTATAGCTATCATTGCCAATCCATTAAGCCGATTTTGCGTCTCCATCGTTCTGCGATTTTTTAAAATAATTTTTTGTTTTTAAAAACTTCTTTCTCCTGAAGTCACAGTGACTGGCAATGTAAGCAGTAATGCCGACTGCTGAGGTTTGGTGTGAATTTGAGCGTAACGATAAACTAAAAAACTTCAGCAGGGGTTTCTTTTTTTGTTAATAATGACGAAACAATCCTTATTTCATCGGCTAATTCCAGGCAGGGCGTTAAGATCACTTGAATTTCCATCAGTTAAAACTACTTCCAAATTTGTGCAATGTGCATGTAGCTCATTTCTGGGCATGTCTTTTACACCAAAAATATTATACAAAAGGCTGAAATAATTGCTGTGAGTATTTAATAAATTATATCTGGTTTACTAGGAATTTATTGCTTGGATCCATACTGTGAAAAATATCTATTTTATATTTTTGTTTGAGGTCTTAAACGGGTTTATCCGGGCCCTCATACAAAAAACTTTCTTGTTTTGCTTCTGACAGGATGACGTACAGTAAACTCTCGATTATCCGCGGGCCACGATCCCCTTTTTTTCAACCTTCAAATATAATAATTTAACAAAACGCTGAGAAAAGAAATTAATCTGTTTCAAAACTTGACAGAATGCATTCCAAGAACAAGGAAATCATTTCCAGAACGGCGAATACATTTAAAGAACGACGAATACATTAAAAAAAACTGAGAATGCATTACAATAAGAATGACTATAGAAAACCTGGTGTGTGCCAAAATGTGTTCGGCCAGGTACACATCAAGAGCTATTTGTCATAAAGAGTCACTTGTAAAATAAACTATCAGCGATTTTGATTGTACAGCGTTGCATGGTTGATTTAGGATATTACCAGCGTTGCATGGTTGATTTAGGCATTGCATTTTTGATTTTAGGATAGCCTGTGACTTAATTTTTTGACCAGTTTATTTTCATTTTCCGTGATTTTGGCGCTCCTAGATCATTGCGCTGCGGGCGGCCGCCCGGACAGCCCTGCCCTGGGGCCGGCCCTGCCCCTCGGCTCCTTACCTATCCCTTGACCCCCCCCCTTCTGCTGTTGACAACCTCATTTACAAGTAAGTCCACGTGCAGCACAGTGGGTGGTCCGTGGCTTTTTCGCGAAAGGAAACATAAATCGCTATACAATAATACAGTCATTCTTTCTCGCACTTGATGCTTAAAACCCCTGCCCTGTATTTGTAATTTAATTTCCTTATTATTTTTTTGTATCAAATTCATGATATTTTGATTCAAAAATAAATTTTGGTTTCTCCAATAACCAAATTACTTAATTTTGCAAAACAGAATTACGTACCTTGAATTACGAAAGTCTTCAAGAAATAAAATGTAAGTGATGATTTATCATCTTTTATGTTATTATTATTTTTTTCGTTTTATGTTATTAATTTATTTTGTTTATAGTTATCATTTTGTAATGTTATTTGCAGTGACTAATATAATGTTAGGCTTATATTTATTAATTAACATTTATTTAAATTGGCCTCCTTAGCTTTCCCCAAGACTCGCAAAATTTGTGTTCGCTAATAAAATAAATTAAACTTAATTAAACGGAGTTTAATTGTTTATGAATAGTTACGTTTAAGTTGATAGTTTTAAATCATAGGAGGAATTAAATTTGAATTTTTTTAATGAATGGACTAATCTATTTTAAAAATTAATTTTAATTAATAATAATTAATGTGTCCTTTCATATGATTAATTACAATTAAAGAGCAATTTTAGTTAATAAATAAGCCCTTGATTTTTTTTATTTATCATAACTAATTTTTAGTATTGATTAACCATGTCGCCCCCCCCCCCCCCTGATTTTAAGATAATGGATAAATTAAAATTTTTTCTTGTAACTTGGAATTTCAAAAAGTAACTGTGATTCGTTACTTTTTGTAAAAGTAACTGTAACGCGTTACTTTTCATATTAAGTAACTGTAACGGTAACATAGTTACTTTTTTACTCCAGTAACTGTAACTGTAACAGAGTTACTTTTTAAAAGTAACTTTCCAATCCCTGCATAATTATGTAACAGTTACATCACTTATTTAAAAAAAATATCGCTCAAAAATTCTTTTATATTTCTTTTATCATGCCAATAAATCCCACAAAGTTTTGTTATTTCATTTTCTGCATTTAAATTTTGTTAAATGTTAGATTTTTATTAGTCTTAAAATTTTGTAACATACTGCAATTTAGTTTTTAAAAAATCCTTTTTAATCTATAAATTCTGAAATGAAATCTTAATTGCATGTATCTATAGGTCCTGCTGATGGGGAGTCTGATATTGAATCAAGCTTTTCTGATATTTCAAATGAAAACTTGTCTTATGGAGATCATAGTTCCAGGAGGTATAGCCTTTCTGCTGGATCGACAACTGAATCACAAGGCAGTGGCAAATATTCCAATATACAGGTTATTATAATTTTTTCCACAAAGAAGTTTAAACATTTTACACAAACGTCTCAACTAAAAAAAGAAATTTGATTGAAAATCTGAACCAAATTTTTCTAGCAAAAAAAGTTGCAGGAAATGTAATTAATTTTCAAAGTTTGGCAGCAGTTGGTGTTGTTCAAAGCGGTTCTTGCATTGATTAACTTCATGTATTACAAAAGTTCTATAAATTCTCAAAATCATTTTAAAAAGTTGAAAAATCTTTCTTATGTGCCAAAATCAAAATTAGTTATTTATAGTACATTAAACTTGTAACACCAAGTGCATTTATTTAAGTATTATCCTGATGGTCATTTCTCTTTTTGTTACATCTATTAATTTGCAGTTGTATATAATTTTCTTTTCAATGTCTGCAAGTATGATTTATTTTTTTGTTGTAAAAGAAATTCCTATTTAAAAAAAAACTAACATACGAAATACAATGACTTATCCTTCAAGAGGATAGTGATAGGGCAAAATGTTTTTTTTTTTCTGAAATAGTATACATTTTTTTTTGACATTTGATAGTATTAATTTCAAAATTGCATGGTAACCTTGAAATACATTGGCAGGCTAAAATAAAGAGTATAATATTTACTTTGACCAATACATCCCTATGTAGGTGAACTGCTGTATCTTCAAAAGTGTGGTGATCTATTATTGTCCTAAAATTCTTAATATTTACATGTCTTTTGTGCTTGGTAAAATATAAAAAAAATTCCTTGACCTTTTGACGATACCATAATTGTCTTGCCGAGGGTAGAACATTATAAGTTCTTAACATTTCATTAGTTTTTATGAATATATATTTTTAAAAACATTGTTATGAGCGTACGTTTTCATATTTGTGCATTATTTTTAGAAATCAGCAACCAGTCTTTCTGATACAAATATCAGCCATTCTTCATGTCCCGAAATTCTTTATCGTGAACAAAAATTAAGGTAAGTCTTGAATAAATTCACTAAGGATTTCTATTGGGCTTAAGATCCTTACTGGTATCAGATTTTTGTTTTCTCAAGTACCCAAAAAATGTGTTCTGTTTTCAATTATTTGATGATTAGTTAAAAGAATCTTTTCTTTATATAATATTTTCATTTATTCTAATCTTATCAACAATATTGACTGATAAAGTAATTATAAATTTAATTTATTTAAATATTTTTTATTTGATAAGCTTAAAGTATTATTTTGGATTGTGGCACGCACAATGGTTGATTATTGTAAACTTAAATGTATAATAAGAGTAGTTTGTATTTCATTATTTTGTCTCGTAACTTTTTTGAAAACAAATATTTTTATTTTATTTCTTACAGTGTGGTTGCAGGGAATAAAAATACTTTATTTCAATATTTGCATATGGATCCTGTTGAGGGAGTTTTTATTGCCCCAATCTGTAACTTGTCAAGTATACAAGAATCAGCACTCAAATATATTTGGAATAAATTTTATCAGTGCTGTTTAAATTTGAGAAAAGTTTTTGCTAGGTCTTTGCGGAATGAAGTGAGTGTTATTCATAATTTTCTTATTTATTAAAATGTAAGTATAAAATGAAAAAAATATTATGATTAAGTGCAGCACCTCTTTTCTATATTGTGCATCATTATTATATCACGCATTTGGATACATCACATCTCACAAATTTCTTTTGTTTTCATTTAACTCTTTTGAAAGAAGTTGTTTCCATATCATCCAATATATGCTGCAGTCTATCTGAAAAATTTATGCAAGATCAATGTAACTTTTTATTTAAAAAAAAAACACATACAGATGATTGGAGATATTGCAGATGATTGAGATATTGCAGATGATCTAGGAGTAAAATCATACATGTTAAAGAATGATTGAAAATTTTTAAACTAAACAAATGCCATAATATGTTAACAAAAATACTACCATGGTTCGGAAAAAAAGTTGAACAAGGCATTTGCAGGGATCGGAAAGTTACTTTTTAAAAGTAACTCTGTTACAGTTACAGTTACTTTGCTAAAAAAGTAACTCTGTTACAGTTACCGTAACTTTTTTTGAAAAGTAACTTGTTACAGTTACTTTTCAAAAAAGTAACGGTACAGTTATTTTTACAGTTACTTTACAAAATTTTCGAGTTGCTGACTCGGTTTCAAGGAAACTTCATTATAATAATTATCAATGTAGTTTTTAACTGAAAATGCTAATAAATGAATATTAATAATTATAACTCATTATAATTATCTGTTTAAAAGAAAATTAGTTATAACTAATAACATTCATTAATTTGCATAGCTAGTACTAATAAACTAAAATTATTAATTGGACCTTATTAATTTAAAATTAAATTATTTATTAAAAAAAAATTATCATAAGAAGTCAAATTTCTTCATTAATGATGAACTTTAACATATGGTAACTATTAATAAACACGCTTATAAAACACTTATTCCGGATTAAAGTTACTGATGTATTATAAAGTTAATGAGGATTAAAGTTACTGATTTATATAAGTTAACAAAAAAATTCACGTTTTGGGCAAACAAATGTAAGGCTGCCTATTTAAAAAAAATGGTAACTAACAAACAAGCTTCGCATAATATAGCTACTACAAACGACATGCAAAAATGATAACAATTAAAAAATACAGATAATGAATAATTACATAAACTATAACAAATCGTCACTTACCTCTGTATCATGATTAGTGATGACATCAAAATACGCGGTTTATTTTGCAAGAATTGAGTAATATTTTGGACATTTTGGCTACATTAATTAATTTTTGAACCAAAATATCATTTATTTTATAAAACAAAATAGAGGTGAGAAATAAAGTTCAAACTATTGGAGTTTTCTAAGGCTTTTAAATTCGACAATTTCGCTCCCGCGCTTTCTGGTTAGTAGCAGAGGACTAACTAGACTTTTCTAAGAGCAGGGGTGGGGGTGTACATCCCACGAAGAGGATTCCAAGAAAAACAAGACGTGAAATTGATACTAGACCCTTCGTTTTGTGCCAAATGAGGAGGGTGCATCACCGAAGACAGCCCCCTCCCTCCAGCACTTTGACCCCTATGTTCCGAGAAAAAGTGAGTCGGTGGGAGAGTCCCCTTTCTTTTCCCTGGTCTTGCACGGACGCGAAAGACTGGTAATTGTATCTGACCATATATGGGGTGTTTTACCCCTCTTCCCTCCCTTAGTGGTGAGGGGACCCTGTGGGTTTGTTTTCGCGTGTTGACTGCTGTGTTGTGTTTGTTTTTCAACTCGAGCGATGAACAACAGCTGCAACATTTGAGCTCCGTGAAAAGCGGTGTGGAAAGTAACGGAAAAGTAACGGCCATTTTCGTTACCGCTAAAAGTAACTAAGTTACAGTTACTTTCTGGAAAATGTAACGGCGTTACTGGGCGTTACCTAAAAAAAGTAACTGTTACAAGTAACGCGTTACTCCAATCCCTGGGCATTTGTGTTTTGATTTAAAGTAAAACAATCATTAATTATTTTGTCAAGCACCATTGTGAACTCCTGACAAAATCTGCTAAGTTAGTCCATAAATTGAAGTTGTGTGTTGATAAAATAAATAATAAAATAGACATTTCAAATTACGGTAGAAAATTCAATAATGCAAGTCTTGTATGATTAATTTGGTGTCATTTGTTTATCATATTTTTATTTTATGAACACTATATTATTTAACCTTCTTTCTGTATATGGTTTTCCAGGAAAATTTTAAGTGCATAGAAAAGAGACAATATCATTTTGCAATATTGTTTTCAATATTGCATATTTGGTTATTTTGTACTTTATTCTTGTTCCCAGAATCACAGTATCGTTTGGTATTTCTGAATATGCATTCTTTTATTTACTTCCTCAATATCCTTAATATTTTTTAGGATTCTTTTTGTTTAGAAAGGAAATAATATTTTCAAATGTTTTAAATACTGCCGGTTTGTGCTCAGAAATTGGGAATTTTTCCCATTTTAAAAATAAATAACTCTCTAATTCTGAAGCCTATGCAAATGCTGGGGTAGAAATTATGTTGCAAAAATGTGTTCAATGTGCTAAAAGAGACTTAAGTTTGCAATGTGCATTGCATCAAAGTTCTAATATTTCCAAAAGATTGATCACAAAATTGCTAAACCTATTTAAAACAGGTTCATGCCAAAGCATTAAATTAAAAACTTCTTGCATAAACCAAAGATTTTCCACATAATGAAAATATAACTGGTTCCACTTGACCGAGGACCATCAATAAGCTCTTTTGTTGCTCAAGTGTGACTTTCACCAAACCTGTCCTAATGCTTTTGCAAATATAAGAATATTGTGAGCCCTTAGAAGACATTAGACTCTGTTGATTACACTGTATGATATGATTTCCTTTCTATATATTTTTAATTTGAAAATATTCTTTAATACTATATGCTGATATAAAAAATTAAACTTATGAAATTTTTGTAATCTGGTTTATAGTATAAAATTTGTATATTTTTATTATTCTAATATTATTTCAGGAAATCTTAAAGACATCTACTGTAACCAAATATGGAGTTAACACTTTTCTTCGGAATGCTTATGAACAAGGAGTTCTTTTTTCTTATACACATAAGGATGGTCCAAAGCAGAAAAAAGCCATGCAGTTTTGGGTTATTGGGTAGGCATATATTCATATCTTCCTGTTTCTGTTCTCAATGTACATTTATAATAAAGAAATAAAATTGTGTAATGCTGATTGTGGACTTAAATTAAAAATCCTTGCTATCTCCTTAGAAATTTTCTAGAAGGGGGGAGGGGGCCGGGCTCTGACAGTGAGTTTTTCCTATTTTTTAATAAAAAAAATTGCCTCTGAATGTGAATCAGTTAAAGAAATTCAATACTTTTAAATTTAGAGAGATTCCTTTTCATTTAAAAAAGTTATTAGCTTTCTTCTTCCCATTTTTTTAATTGGTCATCTTAAATCTATCCCGAGAGTCCAAATATTCTAACTTTTAAGTAAAAAAAGTCCTACTTTTCTATTTTTTTAAAAATAATTGCATAACTATTATTCAGCATTTTCTGGCAACAACAAATTTAACTCGCAAATTTACCATAAAAAATCAAACTTTCTTTTTGAAAAATCTAAAGAAAAATTTGCGCAAAACTATCGACAGGGTTTCTGCCCACATAAATAGTCATGAATTTCGACATTAGGTAAATTTGGCCATGAACAGTCATGAATTTGAGCAAAACAACCAAAAGTCATGAAAAAACGGTATATTTGTATGAATTTAGGAACATTTTGTGTAAAATTACGTAATATATCATCATAAAAGCGCATATTGGTTAAGTTTGTATTTGCATTGAACCTTAAGCAGGGTTCAATTTAGGCGATATCGCATTTTAATTAGCAATGCAAATTCACTGAAACAGCAAAATAGTCATCCAATCCACTAGAACTGTTATGCAGTATTTTTTAACGATAGTTTACTTTTTATTCTCACCGTAATTTGGTGAAACTTAATTTAAATTTCAATAAACAATAAGTACAAATAACACATTCTAATAATGAAGGTAAAATTTTTAATTAAAATGTGAAGATGAATTAAGATTATATTACACTAAGATGCCTTCAAATCTAAACCAGCCAGTGCCATCTCTCATTAGGAGAGGAGTCAAATAATACTTCCTGGTGTACTCAGTTAGCTGCCTTAGTAATTTTCCCGTAATCTACCTATGACGTCATATTGCATCAGAATGATAGACAGTTCTAGCTCTGTGTGAACAGAATAGTGTCTTGTTTTTATTTTTGTAGCTCCGGTTCAGGCCAAGTCGGACCAACAAGAATATTTTTTCTAATCAAGTGTTGGGCCTACCGTGTCCGTGAGTCGTGATCATGTGACAACTTGAATGGAAAAATACTTTTTGTTTACGTTTGACCCTTTTTTTTTTTACTTTGGTGTATACTGGGGTTTTTCATTTTCGGCAACTTTTAGTTTAAAAAAATGGCGTTGGCATATACACGCTTTATATATATAGATTTCATGTCAGAAAATTTCGAGACCTTAAACCTTTTTTGCAAAATGCTTGCATTTTTTTCGTAACAAATGTAGGAACCATGTTAATAAGGATATGCATTAAAAAACCCATAAGTTTGGGATTTCAATTCCAACGAAGCAGTCAAGAAAAATGTTACATATGAGATGTGTGTGTCGTACTTTTCCTAATTTTTTTAGCAAATATGTCCTTTTTGACCTTAAATCCTCCTTGACCCCTGTATTTATAAATTTTTTTGTATAGATGCTTTTTCGTTGTACACCACAATTTAGCTACATACATTAAATATAAGTTGTTTTTTTTTCAAAATCTTTTATCAGAAAGTGTCTGGTTGTCCTACAAAAAATACAGTTAAAAGAATAACAGAAACTCCACACCAGTTTAATATCATTAAAGTGTGATTCGTTTAAGAATTAAAATACACTTAATATTTTTTTTAAATTAAGATGTTCATCTGTAATTAATTTAATTCACTTAATTATTATTGTGTTTCTGAACAATATAGTTTATGGTAAAAATGCAGTGATATATTAATCTTATTTAAAACTAGTTTTATTATGTTGAGGAGTTGAATGAGTTATTTTTATCTCAAAATACTCTTAAATGATACTTTTGTAATGATTTTACTTCCTAAAAAATCAAATTTTGACTTTGTCGGTAGTGAAAAACATTTCCCTTGTTTATTGTGAATGTTCTATTTTACACTGTTGTTACTTTAATTGTAAAATAATGCTTTATATATATAAATATAAATGCTTTTCTTCTATTTTAGGAGGTTATTTTTTACACCTGAACCCCGTGAACTTTATGTTTGCTTTCATGATTCAGTGCATCAAGATATAGTTGAAATCGCTTTTCGTTTAGGTTTTGGTCTTGTATTGTAATACATGCTCATTATATGTTATTATATGTAAATATTGTATATATTTTATTTATATATTTTTATATCTATTGTTTACTTTTTTGTAATAATAGTATTTTAATAATTAAATTAAACATTTAGTGTTCCTTTGGTGTTTCTTTGTTTTAGTGTTTCTGGTTTGCTTTCAATTGCCTTTTAACTCAAAAAAGAAACCTTTGAGAATATTTTTTTAACTTGATTAAATTTAATAGCTTTCATAATTTATTATAAGGCTGGTTAGTTGAGTGTGTAAGGCATGGTGTACCTGTGCAGTACTTGCATAGCATGCTGTATCTTACATGCTAATGTTCCATGTTTTAACCTGGCATTGCCATAATGACTGTCAATGTATAAACAACCTAAAAAGTATGAGGAATTACATTGTCCGGCAAAAATAACGCAGCAAAAGTTTTTTTGCGATTACTGTGCAATGCGTGTAGTTATAATATCGGTGATTGTTGCCCTAGAAAGCTTGGAATATGCAAATTAGTTACCAGTAAAAAAGGAAGAATCAAATGAAAGGCTTTCAATTTTTATCAGATTAAACATTGAGTAGTGCTTTCTGGGTTTTTTTTCTGTTTCGACTGTTCCAAAAGAAAAGCAGTAAGTAGCCTGTGATATTCAATTATTTTTAAATAGCTCATGTTTTGAGCTGTCGATTGATATTAATTTCAACGAAAAAGGAAGCGTTTTAGGTAGTTTATTTGTGTTTGAAACAATCACAGAATCGGGCCGAAATTTGAAAAAATGACTGATCCGCATTAAAATTGGAGCAGTGGGTATTTATCGTGATGAATTATGAACTTTGTGATAGATCTCCTTCGTGGCTTTCTAAATTTTATGAAAATGCCTTTGGGAGGTGAAAAGCTAACTACAGCAACACAATAAAGCATTTATATCAAAATTTAAGGATACTGGAGTTGCTGTCGATAGCAATGACTAATTAACAGGCAGACCCACATTCTGCTATAATTCCAGAGAATATTCTGAAAGTACACGACAGGATAAGTGAGAAACCTCACGCTTCACAATCGAGTATCGTTCAGGATATCAGAGAGAAGTGTTCAACTGGATTTCCAAAGAGGAAAAAAACTGCTTTAAAAGAATGCTGGAAAAGGGGGTTCGAATGGAATGTAGACATATCGTCAATTCCTATAACTTATTGGCGGAGAATGTCCTTTATTTTGATATATAATTTATTTTGTTCAACAAATTAGTTTAAATTTTATGAACAAAAAACTTAACTGTATTACTTTTGCCGGACCCTGTTTTATACCTTAGTGTACAAGTTATACCAATATTAAATATACTTTACTAATACATACTACTACTACTTTATAAACCTTCGTCAAGTAAGACAGGCACAACATATACACACTCACATGCACGCATATACGTGACAGACGCGCCACCGCCACAATTTTGACATGTCCCTGAAGGGGAGGGAAATAGTCTCCAGGAACCTGTATGGTTTTAAAATACGAGGCCCGTCGCCAATAGCCTTTGTGTAGCTCTAGTGCGACGATGATTCAACCTACTTTCCTCCAGGAACCTGTACCCGTGGGAAACTGCGCAATGATCGCCCACAGGACTTTCAGACACAACAGATTTAACGAGCACGTACTCTGCATATACTCAGTGAGTTTTCAGCGACCAGGACTCGATCGCTGGACCTTCCGATCCGTAGATCGAGACACTGACCACAGGGCGCCTCACGGCCCTGTTTTGTGTTTATTATGCATACACATATTAGTACATATTAGTGATACCATACAACAAAAATTTTATATTTACCGCAACAAATCGTGACCTTGGCGAAAATTAAGAGAACTTATAGTTTTACCAAAGTTTTTTTTTTGTTGATTACTAATGCAAATTAGCAAGCAAAAAATAAAAAAAAGTTATAAAACATATAGGTAAACAACAACCAAGTTACAGTATTTTTCCTTAAAAGTTGTAAACTATTTTTTTAATATTGCCGTTTTATTTTGAAAAAAAAAACGCGCTTTAATTACTAATTGTTTGTAACTAATTGTTACTAATTGTTTGTAAGTGATACACTACACATTGCACAAGAAATAATAGGTATATGGAAGATTTAAAATGAATGACAAATAAATGGTATTTTTTAGGTGTTTTGTTAAAGTAAATGTGAATAAAATGTTTAATCTGAAAATTTGCAACACAAAATCACAAGTAAGATTGTCATCTATATATTTTCCAGTGGACAGTCTGAATTAATGTACTGGGTGGTGGGGGAAGTTGAAATGCCACTTGAGCATGGGAGTGGATATTAAACATCGGCAAATTGAGTGATAAGCATTTAGTCATATAAAATTCTTCATAGTTCATCAATTAAATAATTAATTTGTTAGTAATTTTTTTAATTACTGCAAACTGAAAAAAATTAACCTCTTTAACATAAATAACATTAAATGGACAATTCCGTATTTTTTAAAAACACTTCAAAACTATTTTTCTTAATAGACAAGACAACGCTGATTCCAAATATCCTGGTTAAAATATCGAAAAAAATTTGTTTAATTTAATATTTAATTTTAAAAACTCGCAGAAATTAGTTCTTGTTTTAACCGTTCTGCTATTGGTTAGAGCGGTTGTGACGTCACCATTTATGTTCGTGGGTTTGTTTACTAAAGTTTACAACGGCGTGCAGACGACCTATCTAGAGTTTTCAATTGATTTCTTATTAAATTTATTTTATTTCTTAAACGTTCGGATTTTTATTATTTATTTTTAATTTACTATTATTTTTTGTTCTAATTGTCTTTTTTCTTCAATTTATTTCGATGGAACCAGGCTTTTTCAAAGCGCAGAGCGACAACTGACCCAAAAGCTGCGTTTTTATCTAAAGCCCATTTCACACCTTGTCACAACTACTTGCAACTCCCATAGGACACCGTGCATTAAAAAGTTGCACTCAAGTCGTGAGATTTTTTCGTGCTTGCACGAAAAAATCTCAGTTGCATGTACCCTTAGCCAATCAGCACTCAGTATTTCTTTGGCTGCTTTGTAGAGAACTAGACTTCGCCAACTGGTTGTTTGTTTACTTTTTACGACGCCAACTTTCCTTGCTTGCAAAAATCTGCGCAATTAAAAATGAGTAGTAAATGGATGGCAAAAATGGAAATTGATCTAATTAAGGAAGTTCGGAAACATAAATTTCTGTTTGATGCAAACGATGCTTATAGTTTTATTAAAGTTTGCTTTCAAATAGATGAAACTTGCCAAATTGTGAGATAAATAATTTTTTGTGGAACCCGAAAAACCAGGTTACCACAAGAAAAGAGTTGCAGTTGCAAGTAGTTGTGCAGGTGTAAAATGGGCTTAACACGATTGAAGTTTTGTAAAATCATTGTATCTAAGTTTGTAATTTTATTTAACAACTCAAATGCATGTACCATTTATACATTCTTTTTTTCAATTTAATTCCAATTGAAAAACCCAAAAATCACTAAATATAAGCTATTAATTAATTACTTTATGTATTTAGAACATTGATTCCAAAGCACTCGTGCTGCCATCTATTATTTATATATTTTAACTGTCGCTTTTTACTATAACTTTTTGAACAACAAACAGTTATGCAATTAATAACTCAAACATTAAAGAAAAGTAGCTGAAAACTAAAAAAAAAAAAACGCTCTTTTGTTTATAAACTTTTACAATGAGCTATTATCTATACTTTCTGCAAACAAGTTGTCTACAGCTTACGATTTAGTAGAAACAGGATCACGTTATAGCCTTTTATCCATTGTTTTCTTCTTTCAGGACAATTACTTGGAATATAAAAAAAAATCTTTTCTGGGATAGTAACTGTAGTATTATGGCACTCAGGAACTATGCAATACCGATATGACATGTTCAAATAGTTTTAACAAACGAAACTAATTGTATCGCATACTTCATACTTCACAGTTTCAGTTTCACGCAAATGTCAATATCAACCAGAGCTGATCGGAATATGTCAGCGAGTTTTGTAAAAACCGTCGTCACAGCGTTTCCGCGCGCTTTTGAGTGATTTTCGCGCGCTACTCGAAAGCTCGACTTTGAAATTGAATAAAAAAATAAATATGCATCGGAAAAATATTTTGTTTGGACTAATATTTTTTTCGACATCCTGCATCAAATAAAAAAAAAAAAAATGTGGGAATTGTCCATTGTCGGTAATACGTTAGGAACTCCTGTATTTTAGTTTTGGCTTTAGACCAGAGATGGCGCCACAATAAAAATAGATTCTTTTTGAATTTTTTAAGCTTTAGAGAATTGAATTTAAAAAGGAAAAATAAAGCTTCATTCTTTCAATTAGTCTCTATATAATATAAAATTGTAATTGTCGTACGCTTGAAAGCCACGTGACTTACACGGCTTCAGCCAATCAGAAACGTCAGAAACGCGGAAAGTAAGTGTGGCCGGTGTGCTTGTTTTGTGCCAGGGCTGCTTCAGGTTGCATTCCGTGTCTTTGGTCGAGAAAGTTTCTTAGCGCTAGAGCTACGTGATGCCCTAGGGCAGTCCCACGGAAGCTAGCTTATGTTTCAACTATTGGCATCGGTCTTGAGATTCCGGCCACGGATCGTAAAAACCATAATGGGGCCCGGATGGCCGAGTGGTAAGCATCGCAGGCCAGCAGTCTGCGTGCTGTAACGGGCGCGGGTTCGATTCCCGCCTTCGCCCTGGGTGTATTTCCTCTCTTTGTGACAGTAAAAAATCTTTCTGTGTCTGTCTTACTTGACGAAGACTTATAAGCGACTCACTGAGCAAGCACACAAGTCGGAATATATATGTAAAATACCCCCCCCCCACCCGTAAAAACCATAGAGTTAGGAAAGAGAATAGAGCGGTCTATACGTATGTGTGCAGTAGCGCAGAAAAGAAGCAGGCTGGAGCGGTGCATCTTGGGATACTCAGTGACAGTTTCCATAGTTTCGACTACTATGTTATGCGCGGTAGCTGAAAAAACTGCTAAAGCGGTGCATCTTGGGCTACCTCAGTGCCGGTTTGTTATGAGCAGTAGCTCGAAAAACCTGACAACCTTGCTTCAATAAATTTGAATTGATAGACCCAAAGACATTAAATAGAATGGACTGCGCTTCAATAGTAAAGCAGCTTAGGGATGGAAAACTGAAACCGTTTTTTTAAACCGGTATTTTGGCCCCGGTTTTGACAGAAAAAAAGTTTTTTATAAGGCCGGTCTGAACCGGAAACCGGTTTTTTAGGGAAAAAACCGACGGAAACTCTTTTTTTTTCTCAAAAACCCTTTGCAAATTAGCATTATGTCCTAAACATCACAAATCGCCAAAAGGTGAAAGGTTGCTACATATGGCACCTTAACGTTACCGTTGCGTTACGAACTATTCGAAATTGTCGCCAGACCTGAATATCAGCTGGCCAGCCGAAGTAGCGACTTGCAGCTATTTCCAAGTCACGTGGGTTTCTAACAATCACAGTCGCTTGGTGTTTTTTTTTTAATGTTTTGCAGACGATCTTTTGCGCAAATTTCTGATTTTTTTCTTCTGGCTTTTATAATAAATATTTAATTACATTCTTTTAATCTCTGAGCATGTAAACAATCGTGAATGTATTAATTCAGTAACGTTTTGTGCAATATGCCAAAAGTTTGTGCAATTCCTAATTGTAAAGAGAGGTATAAAAAAAGGATTTGTCACACACCCCTTCACAAGTAAAATTTATATAGTTCTGCATACTTTTAGTAATTGCGTTCTTTATAAACTATACTTTCTATCGAGGGAATTCATTCTAAAAGCTCTTTTATACTGAAGAATCATATTCATGATTAAGTCAACGTTGTTAGAATTCTAATTATAATTAATCTTTTGGGCGGTAGCTGAAAAAATCTGCTAAAGCGGTGCATCTTGGGCTACCTCAATGCCGGTTTGTTATGAGCAGTAGCTCGAAAAACCTGACAACCTTGCTTCAATAAATTTGAATTGATAGACCCAAAGACATTAAATAGAATGGACTGCGCTTCAATAGTAAAGCAGCTTAGGGATGGAAAACCAAGTCAATTAAATTAAGGGTCTGGAAATTGGCAGCTTAGAAGTAGAATATTTTTGGTACAATTTGGTAAAAAAAAACTGTTTTGTAATCGTAGTTTTTGAGTTATTTATATTTAACCCTTTCAGTCCCAGTGATGCCGTTTGGAATCATCACTTTCAAATTTTTTTTCCACATGTTTATGTCCCGTTATGACATCCTAACACACATCATTCGATTCTTCACACTTTGTTCTATAAGACAATATTTTATATTAATCTCAATAGAAGTCAGAACTACTATTTTTTTTATTTATTTAGAAAAAAGCTAAGAAGCGTTTAACCTGATTTTTGAAAGTTCACTTCAGTTCCACATATTTAAAACACAATTTAAACTATTTCAGTTAAAATAATTACTATTTTTTTTAATAATATGGTCAGATACCTTAAAATATATAACTCGAAGGGTTTTTAGGTAATATATATTTTTATTTTGTTTTTTCCACAGTAACACAATTTTGGCATCATTTCAAAAACCATATAAAAAATTAAAGTGAATTTTTTTCTTATGGAACTCTTATTTTGACCTAAAATAAGCTTATTTTGTGAATATCAGATGCTTCTGTAGTGTAGTAAATTTTTGGGACTGAAAGGGTTAAAAAGTCGAACATTTGTTGAATTTGAAATATATTGATGAGTTTTAGAAAGCTGGGTATATTCCATGTGAAACAAAGGAAAAAACAATATTTCAAAAAGACCTATTTGATTTTTTTAATGCGCAGTCTTTCCTATTTAAATGTCTTTAGATCGACCCCTTTGTTCCTACTTCTTAACTCTATGGTAAAAACAGCCGAAGCCGATGCATCTTCCCTTTTTCGTCTGGCGCACTCTCCCCGCTGGTCGGGACCTTTTAACTAATATATCTTCCCGATTGTTCGAATTAATTTTTGTAGTATCAAATTAAAAATATTGAATTAGTAAACAGTGAATGAATCACAAATTCAGTTCTTTAAATGTTTTTTGTGAAGATAAAACGCACTGAGCCAATCGTGGTAACTAAATAAGCTTAAGAGTTTGACGTCATCGCATCGACCAATCAAATCGACTTTAACTGGTAATGAATAATTTATGTTTAATGAGCAGGAAGCATGTTTTATTCAATGCAGATTGTATAGATGAGTATTCCTGCATTGGCAGTACCCACTAATTAGTCTAAAATTTTTGTTTGCGGAGCAAACAAAGAGAAATTGCGTAGCAATTTTAGGGGGTTGTCGAGCGGAAGCAAGCAAGGGCGAAAATCCCTACCGGCCGCGAAGCGGTCAATGGAATTGCGCAGCAATTCCGGGGGGTTGGCGAGCGATAGCGAGCAGGGGGCGGAGCCCCCTAGTACATAATATAAAATCTATGGTTATGGTAGTATTGCGATGGTTTTGAAAATCCGAACGGGAAATTTTTTGCTTTCTATACGTTTTGGAAGGTGCAGATTCCAAAAAAGTGGTTTTTGAAGGTTTGGTTCGTCTGTCTGTTTGAAACCAGTCTGCAGCTCGAACTAAAATATTTACGGACTTCCAAGTTTCCTGCGCGATTTCCCAATACCTGCGAAAGTCATAATAAAGTTTTAAAGAACATTGAGCATGCGCAAGTGTATCTGCTATATAACTTTTGGTTTAGATGTATATTGACGAAAAACGAAACGAGATAAAGACTTCAAAATTGCTACACGAGTTCCCCGTAGTGTATAGTATTGTAATCGCGTTTCCGGCTGCTTATTCCTAGCCTCCATTAGGAGCTTTAACACAGCCAATAACGCCTCGTAATTTAGAACCCTGGTCAAGTGACGAGGTCGGCACCTAACGGAACTTCGAGCGATATCGTACGCTGACGTCGCCGTAGGGACTTTGGACTCCACTGATTTAACGAGCACGTCTGTTCCAGTACACTCGGGCCCATCCGTCACGAGTTGGATTTTTCTACTCTTTCCCAGTACAGATATCCGATTTATAGGATAACTGGCAGTAGGTGGGATTCGAACCCTCGCGCTCCTGATTAGGCTGAATCTTGAGTTGGATGCCTGGATTGGATGCCTGAGTTGAGAACCCACTCGGCCACGGACGGGCCAAAGTTCCCCGTACCTGTCGGACATCATAATCAATCATACCATTTCTGACTGTCACTTGGTATCCGTGACGTCACTATTACTTAATTTTCAAAACCCATATTAGAATCTACTTTGGGCAAATTTGAAATATACGCTTCTGTAAAACCCTCTTCCATTATCTATATTTGTTTTGCGACTAAATTAGATTAAAGTCCCGTTTAATTACAAAAAAAAGCACGCTGCCGTTATGTTTATACTTACTTGTGACGTCAGCCAAATCGACGTGTTTGTGATCACGTGACGTACGAATGAAAAAAAAAATCGCAAAGACTTTTATTAATTATTTCAAGATTTATTTCGCAAATGTTTCATGTTTGCTTTTTAAGTGCGCATGCGCCAACACGAATTGAATTTAGTTTAGATATTGAGTGTATTTTCACAAGTAAGCATGCCTCTAAAAGGAAACAATGCGAAGTTAACGGGTTCCCAGCAAGGCGGGACCATACTGCTAGTAGTTTATACTAAGCATTTAGGCAATCCAGTTTTTGAAATGTAAGATTTAACCGGTCATATAATATCGGATACAACATCGGGACTTAAAAGCATATTTAAGGTACAATCCCTCTACATGGGGTTATTATTCGTCGGATTTTTTTTTTTTAGCTGCTCCGAGCTCCGACCGTTTATATATTTTGAAAGGAAAACCTTCTCTACTAGGTGTTAGGAAAAGGGTAGGATATATTTAGCGGGATTACAAATAGTTTTCACATTAGGAAGTAGATGGCAGCACCACTTTTCAAAGTTGAGACATTTCGTTGATTGATTGGTAGTATTTTCAGGCTTGTATGCTTGGTCAGAGACCCGCACACATTTCGTAATTTTTTAGTAATTTTAATCGTTTTCGTCTGCTTATTTTTAGCTTCCTTTTGGTGCTTTAACACAGTCAATTACACTTTTGCAATTTAGAAACCTGGCAAAGTAACGAATATCTTTCGTTACTTCAATACTCTATATTTTTAAATTGGTTTTGCAAATTAATGTCGCACTAGAGCTACATGAGTTTTAAGGTACTTTTGAAATGATAAAACAAGAAATTAATAGATATGGAAGCTCTGTTATATGAACCCAGGACCACTTTCCTACTCACCGGTGGTCTGCGACTTGAATACCCAATACCATGCCAACATATTATCAACAATATCAATTACTTTTCCGAGTAATTTACAGTATAATTATTATTGCAGGTTATTATTATTGCTTGTATGCAGAAAAATTGGCATTGTTAATTAACACACCAAAGAATAACTTACATTAAGGGGTCTAAGGAGTCTTAAAAATGTGCAAAGAAGGAACTACAAAGTATAGTTTGATCTGTCATGTCATTTTTTAACTACTCAATATACAAGTATAATTTTTTTATATGTAATTCTACAAGATTTAGTTATTATAAAACAAATTTTAAAATATATGAAACTTTAGCCAAAACTAAAATAAATGATATTAAACATAAAGCTATTTTAACACATTGTGATTAGGCTTGCGCGGCAAATTTTGAGGTCAAAATTGAAAAAATCACCAAGAAAATGACTTTATATTGTACAAATATGTACAAACTAGGACTTATACCTAAATTCTCAGCTCAATTTTAATTCGAAATTATTTTAAGAACTTTTTTCTAAAAAAATTAATAAAAAATTTTAAATTTTGATTTTAAATTCATTTTTAAATAATTTCTAATTAAAATTGAGCTGAGAATTTAGGTATAAGTCCTAGTTTGCACATATTTGTATAATATAAAGTCATTTTCTTGGTCATTTTTTCAATTTTGACCTCACAATTTGCCGCGCAAGCCTAATCACAATGTGTTAAAATAGCTTTATGTTTAATATCATTTATTTTAGTTTTGGCTAAAGTTTCATATATTTTAAAATTTGTTTTATAATAACTAAATCTTGTAGAATTACATATAAAAAAATTATACTTGTATATTGAGTAGTTAAAAAATGACATGACAGATCAAACTATACTTTGTAGTTCCTTCTTTGCACATTTTTAAGACTCCTTAGACCCCTTAAGCAAGATACTTGCCGCCTCGGTGGCTGAATGGTTAGTGTACTGGCCTTTGGAGCTGCTGAGGTCGGGTTTGAATCCCGGGCAGGCATGGATATTTGTACTTGTCAATAAATGTTGTTATTTGTCTATGTGTTTGTGTCGTCCTTTCTTTGTGTGTCTCCTGTGACTGTCCCTTCTCGCGAGCGGGGTAATGGGCTACATAGCCCTTCCCTTCTAGAGGGCGAATTTGCATTCCTTTCCATTCCAAGCAAGATACTTGTTAACACATTCACTGCCACTAAATAATCGATAGAGTCTTCATCGATAGAGGCTGATGAAGTAGAAAAACATCTTGTTTTTTTAAACCTGTTCGTTACAATGGAAATAAACTAACTGTTCATTTTTGAACAAGTACAAATCTTAGTTCGAGATCGTAAAATAGCAAGGTTAGGTTGAATTAACGTCACTAACTGAAGCTACACGATAGCTACCTAGTCGTAAAAATACAAAGAAATGTTCCTGGCCTTTTCCAACCGGATAACTTATCATCTGTCACTAATAATTGAATTGAAAGCCAATTACCAGACTTGCTTCAGTGATTAACTTTTCGACTAAGAAATAATCATTAAATTTTCCTAATTCTAATTTTTGGGTAGTTTTTGTTTGAAAAAAAAATATAAATAAAACAGACTATTTGCAATTTTTCATAGCTAGATTGTTGAATAACAAACTGAATCACTTTACGAAATGCGGTACGTCATGTGTCTGGTCGCCCTACACTTGAGACGAAGGATTTAATCCTTGTAATTGTAAATAGAATGCCCTTTTTTAAATCACAACTATTATTCCAAGCACAGTAGGATCAGTTGCAAAAGTTACAAACGAACTTTAGCTCATAAGAACGGTTGGCGAAATGGTACTATGAATTTCATCAGAATGTGCTGTCATCGGTGAATCGGAACCACGCGACTCCTTAAGGAGTCAGTGGCATCCAACGTGTTAAAAGACAAGTAATCACTAAAAGTTATAAGATACAGAAGAGCTATGATAGGAGCCCAGGACCAATTATCGACTCTCCGGCGCTCTTCTGACTAGGCTACCTAACACCATGCCAATGCATTCTAAAAAATTTATATATTTTTTTATTCCAATAATCTATTTCCATTATTATTATGATTGCAGATTACTATCATTATTGTTTGTATTCAGAAAAATCTACATACAAGATATAATAATTTACGTTAATCAAGAGACTTGTTAAAAGATAAATAACACTAAAAATTAAAAGATACTGAAGCGCTATGATATGAACCTAAGATTTTTTCTAACTAGGTTACCAAATTACGTGCCAATATACAGGGTGGTTATAAAATAACGCTCGCTATTCGGAGTGGTCTGTCTTGAATAAATAAACCAAATGCATCAAGAAATGAGACACTTACTAATCAAGGAAGGGGGAAAAGAATGGAATCATAAAAAATATAGAATCCTAAGAAATAATCATAAAAAAAGAATAATCATAGAAAAACAAACTCGTCTCTTGACCAGGGTTCTAAATTACGAGGCGTCGTCAATTATGGCCGATTACGGCCAGCACAGCTAATTACGCCTCGTAATTTAGAACCCTGGTCACGAGACAAGTTTCTTTTTTTTTCGAAAAAGAAGGTAATCATAAAAAAGAAACTCGTCTCTTGACCAAGGTTCTAACTTACGAGGCATAGCCAATCATAGCTAAATACGGCCAACACATCCAATTACGCCTCGTAATTTAAAACCCTGGTCAAGTGACGAGTTTGTTTTTTATGTTTCCATTCTTTCCCCCCTTCTTGATTAAAAAGTGTCTCAAAGTTTTTTGCATTTGGATTTTTCATTAAAGCTACAGACCACTCCGAATTGTGAGCGTTATTTTATAACCCCCCTGTATATTCTAAACAGTGTTCAGCTATATTTTTACTACAAAAGTCTATCCAGTATTATTATTATTGTTTGCATTCAAAAGAAGAAGTTGAGTACAAGAAGTAATACATGAAAGAATGATTTGCATTAATCGTGACTTGCCTGATGGTAAAATGTGAATATAAGAAATTAACAAATACGGAAGCAGCTGTGATTTGATACCGGGATCATTTGCCCGTTCTTCGGCGCTTTTTTGGCTAGGCATCGCCGTGCCAATATTTTCTAAACAATAATTCAGCTATTTTTTATTCAAAACATCTGTATACCGTATTATTATTGCAAATTAGTATTATTGTTTGATGTCACGAGAAGAATTTGAATACAATAATTTGACTGGTACAGTAGAGTCCCACTTATCCGAAATGTACGGAACCAAAATTGAGCAGAAAAAAAAATACTGCATATTTTGAGAAAAAAATCCAACTTTGTAAGTACGCATTTATTTTCTGTGTATTTATTTATTTAGGTGTTAACATTTATTTTTTAACCGAAAGGCTCGGGATTTTTTTTTATAAACCGATTTTCGGATAACCGGGATTCGGATAAACTAGTCTCTACTGTATTTTGATAATTTTACATTCATCAAAATACATTTCAAATAACGTTAAAAAAAACAACAAAAACAAACAAAAAAAAAAAAAAACGGAAGCGGTATGATATGAACCAAAGACAAGTCGTCTACTCACCGGCGCTCTTCTGACTGCGCTACCTGATACCACGCCAACGTAATCCAAACAATGTTAAACTATTTTTATTCCTGTAATTTACAACTAAAAATATTACAGATTCTTCTACCTATAGTGGAAAGGCACAAGTTCCGTACACTCGAATATTTTTTTCCACCAACGTTCACTATACATTTTAGAATCAATCCTCACTTGTATTTTATTACGAATTCCTTTGACGAATCGCATTCCTTTTGATCCTGTTTATAACGTTTCATATTTTATTTTATTTTTGTTATATATTGTTCCCAGACAAATAGAGTTTCCTTTCTCTTATAAAATAAAAAAAATAACTATTTTTAACTTTTTATAAATTTTGTAAAAAAAATAACTATAGCAAACTCAAATTGTCAAAGATAACTAGAATATTTGTGTTTACTTTAATAACGCGTGGTTTTGCCATACATTGGCCGCCCCGGTGGCTCAATCGTTAGGATGCTAGCCTTTGGAGCTGCTGGGGTCGGGTTCGAATCCCGGTCAGGCATGAATGTTTGTGACCGTCAATAAATGTTGTTATTTGTCTATGTGTTTGCGTTGTCCTTTCTTTGTGTGTCTCTTGTGCTTGTGAAAACTCTTTCTGTGTGTGTCTGTCCCACTTGATGAATGCTTATAAGCGGTTCTCTGAACAAGCACACAAGGTGGAGCATAAATGTACCATAACGATACCATAGTCCTATACCAAGATCGACATGAAAAAATGCAAACGAACAATTATTAACTCAATTTGGAGTCCACCTGCATTATTTCAAACAGTTAATCAATATTAACTATTTTCAAGTTAAACTTAAAATTTACTAACACTATTGAAAAAGAATATTATTTATTCACATACTAAAAATAAAATCTCAATATCAACTAAGCTCTTCTGTCAAAATAAATGGCACATTCAATTTAAAAATTTTAAAAGCTAGCTCAGAAAATTATATGCTTGGGAATTAATTTTTCGTTTAGCATATTGTTTACCATTTTGCGTCTCTTTTTCTATCATCAAATTTCACCAGCACCGAACCGAATAATATTGACGAATTGCATTTTCAAAAAGTTGTAAAAAACCCACACTTGATATCAGCAGAGCTCGACGTTTGAAACTAATGGAAAATTCAGCTTCATAGATTTAAAAGTAGAAAATACTTGCTTCTGGCTCCATTCATCGAATTATTTGAATAGCCCGGGGGCGAACGAAGAAAACCCACAAACCGTGATTATTACTACGATTCGGAACCCACAGTATCTTCTTTTTGAGACCTTTTCAGCCCGCTCTATTGTTTTTTTGAAGAAGAAGAAAGTTCGCCATTTGATTTAGCTCGCGGCAACTGTTTTGAATTATTCTTTCTCGGTAATTAATTGTAATTGCTCGCAATGCAATTCCGTTGCAGGAAAAAGCTTTACATTTCGAAAGCATTTCCCCCTTTTGATGGTCAAAATAAAAAAACGAGATGAATAAAAAAAAATGGCTAATTAGGAAGCGATTTTTCCCCTAGGAAAAGAAAGACTCTTGGTTTTGAAAATAAGTTTTATTTACTTACTTATTTTGTAGAAAAATTGAATGTGCGATAATCAAAACAGGATAAGTACAATAGGAATATAGCGGACTTATCCTATTTTGATTCTTACGCATTACACTTCTCCCAGCATTAGTGATGCTTGTTACCATCATTCCCAATTTGTGTTTGATGGCAGTTACGTAAACTACGTTTTTTATGGTAAATGTGCACTGAAATACATTTGAGCAGTGATTAGTTAAAAATGTTCTCTGAAAATTCGAAGATAAAGCAATTCGATCCGTTTTTTTATTATTTCATGTGCTGGCTGCAGTTAATTTTTCTTGCATTGTAGTTAACAAAGCTCTCTACATCTGTTTTTATAAATTTATTGTCTAGGATAGAAATGTGGTTAGCAAAATTAACTATTCCTTATAATGCAGATTGATGAGGAAATGCTACAAAAAGTTAACCCGATTATATAAGTGGGGTTCTTAATTACGACGCTCGTCGAAAATAGGCTTCGTGTAGCTCTAGTGTGATGATTTTTCAAACTAACTTAACCAATACCTACTTTAAAGAAGGCCTTTGCACTCAAATTATAATGTGGTTGAAGTAGTCCAATCTAACCAATCACACAAGTGAAAAGCAATGCCAAAACAGAATTCGAACACTTTTTTTTAGGTCAGTGGTTGGTCAGAGTGGACTACTCTCATTAAGTAAGTAGACTCTACATTTTCCGGATGTCTATTACTAGCTTACATGGAGCTTTAACATAGCCAATTACGCCTCGTTATTTAGAACCCTAGTTAGGTGTCGAAGTTAACACCAGAGCAGGCACCCAAAGCAAAACAGTGGCACCATCGTACGATGAATTACCTCTATCAGATTAGGTAGGTTAGGTTTTGAATTATCGTCGCACTAGAGCTATACGAGGGCTATTGGCTACGGATTGGATTGGTTGACATATATTTTCAGGCTTGTGTGCTTGGTCGCAAGGACCCGCTTATAAACCATCGTCAAGTAGGGCAACACAAGACACACACAAACACATATGACAGATGTTGCCATCTGTCGCCACCTCCACAATTTAGACATGTCCCTGAAGGGGAGGGAAATTTTCTCCAGGAACCTGTACCCATGGGAAACTGCGCAATGACCGACCACAGGACTTTCGGACCCAACAGATTTTACGAGCACGTACTCCGCATATACTCGGTAAGTCTTCAGTGGCACCGGGTCACGAACTCTCAATCTTCCGATCTGGAGTCCGAGATCGTGACCACTAGGCTCCTTACAGCCCATTGGCTACGGGCGTCGTGTAGTGTAGTGCAATCGTTTCCGGCTGCCTATTTCTAGCCTCCATTAGGAGCTTTAACACAACGCCTAATAACCAATAACGCCTCGTAATGTAGAACCCTGGTCAAGTGACGAGGCCGACACCTGAGCGGGCACCCAACGGAACTTCGAGCGACATCGACGGGCATCGTATTTTAGAACCACATCGGCTCGTCAAGTGACGAGCCGACACCTTACCCCTATCAGAACCGAATAGGTTCATACACACAAGCCTGAAAATATATGTCTACCAACCAACCGAATAGGTTAGATTGAGGATGTTTGGATATCAGAAACGTGAACAATATTTTATATGTACTGAGTGTATTTTAATTATAAGTCGATAAATCGAATATTTTATATTTTCGGGGATGTATTAATATTCGTGCTCTTTTTATTAATCAATATGGAGTGAGATACATCTAAAGTTTTTTATTTGTTAATATTTAAGACCCATAGACAGTAATAACACAATAAGCATTTTAGTTGAAAAAAACCCCCTTTATTAATGCTTGAAACTAGATTTTTATATGATGGTGATTATTTATGAAAAATCAACAGATTCAACAGATCAACAATTCTCTGGGGTATAATATGAATGACGAAAACTATTTCCTGCAGTAAAATAATTTGAAGCAAAAAAGTAATATTTTCAAACATAATTCCTATATTATTAGCTAGTACTATAGAGAAAGAGTTCTTTATAACGAAAAATACTATTCTACAAAAGTTAAGATTACGGATAATTTTATATATGGGGTGAAAAAAACAGTGCTTGGTGGACCACGTGATACATTTTCAGTTGTTTTAGAAAGGATCAGAAACCGAAGAAAGTTTCTTTTTTCTGAAAACTTTTTTTCTTTTATGATTTTTAAAAATCCGAAGACGAGTTGATCTGCTTACGCTATAAAAACGTCATGTCAGAAACTCATTTTTGCGATTATGTTTGTTCACGGTTTTCTTTTTGTTTTATTAGAGAGCAAAAAATGGAGGGACGACAAGAAAGTGGACGTGTTTGATACACTAAGACAGTTTCAACTTTAGATTTTTTTTAAACGTCGAAGAAAATTTTCTAAATGTAAATTTGTTTTCGATGTAATTTTAATTTTAAAAATTTGCTTGAAAATGTTTTTTCTATTTCTGTTTTTTTTAACATGGATACAAAAATTAAGATTTAAATAATTTTTCAATTTTTAAAATTAGAATTATTTTTTGAAACTTTAAATATTTCTATGAAGAGTGCGCGTATTTAAAAATGATTATGTAATAGTTAAATGAAAGCTCTGGTTAAAGTCACATACAGTTAAAATCTTTGAATATTTGGAACAAACAACCTATCTGTATCTAAAAGGCATGAGTACCTTTATAAACATCTCATTTCTAACAAAACACGCTAAGTATGACGGATTTGCAAACGGATGTTTTTCAGTCAATAATTTAAGTTAAAACCATTTTGATCATTCGTAAGGTTGAAACATTATAAATATGCTAATTTCAGAAATAATAGATAACATAAAAAAATAATTGACGTTGCCTATTAAATTGATCAAGCACCTAGGACCCCAGAGCATTTGGTCACGTAAGCTGAAATGGGCACTGCAGGCCTTAGTCCACTAGTGGGCTGTTGCGCCGAGGAGCTTAGTTTTTTTAAATTGAAGTAATTGACTCAACCATAAAAATCACTGCATATTTTAGTAGTTTCCAATGCATATTTTAGTAAGTCCAATATGTCAGTTAATAGTCTTTTCACATACAGCTCTCAATTTACCTTTCTATTTATTGTGCATTATCTACTCACTCAAGTCCCCCACCCTCAGTCAAAACAATATTTAACTATTCTATTAAACGAATAATTTTCAATACTTTTGGCCCTATATAGTTACTACCATGGACACTATAACAACAGCAACAACATTAAATGAATAACAACAAAATATAAAAGTACCTTTATTTCCAGTAGGTTGATATTCAGATCTGTATACAGACATATAATTTGACACTTTTGTTTAAACATTGATGTTTGAATTAATGATATGCACACTTACACGCACATGTATATACTTATACAATATGTATATTTTAATATATATAAGAGGCTAATGAAAATTGGAATAAATTAGCAGTCCATTTAATATACAATGTGTTCAATGCAAGTACAAACTCTTCCCAAGAATAAATTAGTTCTAAACATTTATCTCTGCATTTCTCGACTCTGATGTTGGGTGAGACTAATTTAAAAAGAAAATAAAATAGAAATTTATATAAATTTAATTCATTTGCTTAGATATCATTCAAAATTCATTTTTGGAGTTAGGTATGGTATTTGGTTAAATTTAGAAATAAAATTTTATAGTTTTTTTTAAATTAGAATTAGATATATTTGTATATTAATTATAAATATCGAATGAAAAGAAAAATTGAAAAAGAAATGTCAAATGCTACCTATCAATTAACTCACGTAAAAAGAATGACAGTAAGTTCCGCAAAAAAAAACCCTGTTGATGGTACAAATTTACATACAATAAGAGGAAAAAGAATTAAAAACTTTCTTGAATAGCTAATTACTGAAATGAGCGTAAGGGTTCGAACGAAAAATACTCGGATTAAATAATTTTTTAAAGATTATCTGATAGAAATATGAAGCTTATAACTTGTTTCAAGAAGCAATTCTATTTGACAAATTACCTGCACGTGTTTTATGTGCACCTTAAGTACATATTTACTTTGCACTGCAAGTTTTCTTAACAATGCAGTCCACAGAATGACTTATAAAAATATTTGAAGGGTCTTTTAGTGATAATCGCATTTTTCGAAGTATAACTAAGATATATGATCCAATATCTTCATTGGCGACTTTAGCCTATGGTAAATTCAATTGGACGAAACCGCCAAGGAACAAGATGGGCCTAATATATTAGGCTATAATTTGGAAAATGTGATTTATGCAACTAGACCCTTCATTTTCTATAGCTTGTAAGATAGAAGATTGATTATGTGTAGGTACTTTTCATGGATTTCAATATTGATGCTTTTGATTGATATAAATAAATGTACAAATTGTATAGAATAATTTTAGTTATAAAAAATTTGTGATGTCCAAAATGACAATTGAATGAATGTCCAACATAGTTATAATGCTAAATTTATTTTTCAAAATGAAAGTAACCATGTTAAACGTCATTTATATATATATAAGTAATTGGCATTGCCTTCTTTTTTCAGGCTTTGTATCTTACGCATGCTAATTATTATTTTTTTTAGAACTACAACTTAAAATGGGGATAAAAAAACTTAAGCAATTTTTATGCACTTTCAAAATCACATTGGACAAAATTCAAAAGTGCCGTTTTCGACACCAGAATTTGTTTCAGGTCTAAAAATTCAAAACGTTAACTAAAATTTCTTTGATAGCTTTTGAGCTACATGATTGCATACTTGTGTTCTATAAATGATAAATGTCGCACATGTTTCTTGCCATTGCATGTAGGCAAATTAAACAAAAATAACTGAAATGTTCACAAGTTGAAATATTTCACACAACGTTATCTTTAGTCGCAGAAACTTCCATCATTTTTACTCAACATCAATACTTTTTACTTGGAATACAACTCCATAATCATTGCAAAAATGTTTATATTTACATTCCATACTTCCTTCTACAAAAAAACCTGCTATATAAGAATGCGAGACTAAAAACCAAAAAAACGAGTGCAATTGGAAATAAATATCATCCTAAATGCTGTCAAGAAGCATTAGAAAGACTAAGGAAGCCTAAAATCATACTGTTACCTCAATTCTTCTTCTTTACAACGCATTCAAAACTAAAATGAAACATATGTATACGAATCAAACATTAAATTCAGATTCATATTTTAAATTGGTGATAACGCACAGATAACACATGATATGCCATATTAAACACTTTCAGTTATTTTAAACATCCATTTCCCTCGATTGTTCGTGTCCACGCGGCGACATCTGTAGAAGGTAGATGGATATAGTCCGACATTTTTTTTTTTACAAAAATTGTTTACGTTAAGAAGCCAGAGTTGCAGAATCCATTTCAGATCCTCAGTCATTCATCCGCCGTACCAAAGCACCGTGTTTTACATTTTGGATATGAAAAAGAACACTATCTCCTGTGTAAACATCGATCCAAATCATGGTGCAGGGGAAGCCCACGTGTTAGCTAGAAAAAAAAAAAAGATTTTGCTCACATTATAAACAGGTATGTAATGATAATATATTACAATACATTGATGGAAAAATATTACATAAAATAAATACAATAAAACAATTCCCACTAAAATGTACAACTGGAATAGTCCCGTCCACACTCTTAAAACAAAAGAGTGAAATTCACTCCTATAGAAGAAGGGCATTTTCGACACAGAAATGAATGAAAATTAACTCAGACTGGATTAAAATTAACTCAGACGGAGTTAAAATCACTCGTTTGGAGTGATCCTGTCGGAGGTTTAACTTAACAAATTATTGAAATCCACTCCTATAGGGGAAGTGCATTTTCGACGCTGGAAAGAGTGAAAATTAACTCAGACTGAGTTGAAATCACTCGTTTGTTTTAAGAGTGTACGATGACGCGACGTCACAGTTATGTCAAACATTGTCTTCTACTCCACAAAAAAAAAAAAAAAAAATGCTACGCACCATTCAAATTGTCCATTAACATTGCAGAAACGTCATGTATTTATTGTAAAGATATTAAGACAACTTATTCTAGTTGATGCGCCAAATGTTAGAATATTTTTATTGGCCTAAATCGAATCTTCGGGGGTAGAAAACTGGGTTTAAATAAAGGAACAGTTTTATATATGCATACCTAACCACTTTACTCAAGGCTTTTCCTATTGAAACACTAAAGGAGCTTCACTTATTTGCATACAGTGATGTAATATTTTAAAAACCTTATAATATATGGACATAGATTACTCACCATATTCATTTATTGAAGTAATGCGTTGGTGATATTGGTTACGAGACTAACAAAAAAAAAGTAGACAACCAGTTAAACGCAGTTTTGGTTAGGATTTGTTTATACTTAGGCAACACTTGTTCGTAATGATATAAGGATATGTGATTTTTAGTTTGGTAGAATTAACATTGTCTAGATTTTCCCGAAATGCCTTTTGGCAGCTGGCCTCCCACTTTAATTCCCCTGTTGTCTTAGTTTTCCATAATACATTAACATATTATTCAGCATTGAAAAACCCCATAAAATCACTAATAAATTTATTATCTTAAGGAAACTGAGATTTAAAAAATTATAAAGCATTTTGCCTTGAGTAAGTGACTTAGTTATTTCCAACTTTCATTCCTGTGTTTTCGGTCGGTGATACGATCGGTGGCTTATTGTTACATTGATTTACCAATCGAGGCCCAAGAAAGAATTTATTTCATTCCGCATTTCTAATTCCATTTAAGACCTGTAACATGCCCCTTCTAGTGATATGTTACTTCAAACAAACAAAACTAAAAAGAATGTACCTATTTGTCAATACGCCTAAGTATTGTTCCTATACGAGTAACCCAAACACAACCAAATGCTTGTTACAATAATTGGCTACTTTTTTTTGGCGGGCGCTTAACCAATAGCGCCAGGGCACACCTATTTAATAAATGCATATGTTACTCACCTTGATATCGCATATTCCTGTGCATGTTAGGACATTCCTTTCCCTAGAAATAAAGATTTTATTTAAAAAAATACTTTTAAATTAGCAATGACTTTTTATTAAATTTTTTAATAAACAGAAATTGTTCGTAAAATGCTCAAGGAGCTTATCATAAATAAGTTCAATAAAAATTCAGTCTAAGATTGAAAATGACTAGTGTTAAGTTGCTTAAAATCACGCAATGGCAAATAAATGCTAAAAATTAAAAAAAAAAAAACATTTACAACAAAACTATAGAAACTGTTTCCTTGCGGTTGAATACATTGCACAGTTAAAAAACAAACCCTTAAGTGAAACAAATTCTTAAAATGCACTTTTGTTACTTCTGGTATTCTAAATTAAATGCTGTTCTAAAAAGTTAAAATTGCATAAGTGTTTGAAAATAAGACAAATTTAATATAAAAATAGTTAATAAAATAAACACCAATGTTTCTTAAATTATTTTAAAAAGCTATGAAAACTCTAAACAAGATATTGTAAATGTTATAAAATTATTTTTAAAAATATAATTGCATCATAGAAAATATATTGCATGGTACGCTCGAGATTTTATTTTATTAATTACTTAATGGTGTGTCGCATAAATATTGGTAAATTGTATACAATAAACTAATGAATTTCAAAGTATATATGTATAATTATTAACTACACAGTAATACATTTTTTAATCGGGCTAAGTTTTCAGAAAATTAAACGCACGAGTTAATTTCTAAAGTTAGAATAATTAATTTTATGATTCGTTACAGAATAAACCAAGAGTATTTTAACTCAAAGTCCACTTTTGAAAAGAATGAGAAAATGTAAAGCTTTGCAACTTTACGACAGACTTGTCACTTTATTTACATATTAGTTTTAGAAAGGTTTCAAAATCTTGCTTATAAGGGAATTAAGACGATATTCACAGAAAAATATTCTCAAAATCTAGATGGTCTTTCAAATTTATGGAAAATTTCTCAGAAAATGAACTTTTTCTAAAGGCTGATTATCAGGGACGAAATTAATAACTTCACAAATATTGTTTTCCCAGACACATTCATAATGAAGAGCATAGTTATTTTAATTACAAAGTTTTCCCTAGTCAATTTAGTTTTTTTCGTCCTTATTTGTTGAATACGGGATTGCAAACGGAGTATTTCCAACCTGTCTTTGTTTATACGAAGTTCTGCATATTTTCAATTACATTTAATTGCTAATTATGCTATTGAGATAACTTTGTGAGTAGACTTTAGTAATATAATATATGCTAAAGAAAGTAATCTTTTGCTTCATACAATTTTGAAATAGCTTTAAAAAAATCTTTATAGTAAGTAATGGCTATGCAAATTTTAAAGGCGATGTCGGTAGAAAGATGTTTAGTTTCAAATTTTAATAATAACTTTATAAATTAATATTTGATTAGAATTTTGGATGAAGATACATATTCAACGCTAATTTTAATAGCCTAAAATGAAAAAATCTTTGAGTTGATAAGTTTCAATGAAAATTCTAAATTATTCAATACTTTCGGGTTAAATAACGATTAAATTTTGTTGTTAAATAAAACAAAAATAAGAAAACATTAATGAGATATTAATAATGTACATAACAAATAAATAAAATAAAAATAATGAAAGAAATTATGTTATGCTTCATAATAATAATGCAATTATTTATCGCATTAAAAATAAAAACAAAAGGGATTTTTTTTCATATTTAAAATAATAAATATTTTAACATGTATTTTATTATGGTCACTCATCAAGGGTAATAATGAAATGGTGTGTGTCTAAAAAATTAAAGAAGATCGTCTTATTAAAAGTAAAATACTTAAAAAAATGTTTGCAATGTAAACTTCGAATTGACATAGTTATTAATATTTTTACGAGGAACTAAAAATAGTGTATGAATAAACCGCTGAAATCTAAATTGTTTAAATTAAACAAATTTTGCAACATCATTGTTGTAAGGCTGCATCTACAAAATTAGCCACTAAAACGCATCTAGCAGATGTTGATTCTCAGTTAAGAGATTAATTGATTTTCACTTACACATACGAACTTTTAGATGTAATTGATTGTTACTTTATACTTATGATACTTGAATACAACACTCTAGAGAGTTTTTATAACTTATTTAGGCTCGAGACCATTAATAATCCTTTGTTATCTTAGAATAATTCCTTTATATAACTTATTATTTTTCAAATCTTTCAATAAAAAATACAATAAAACTGTTCAGAATATTTTTGATGATATTCACTGTTAAACAAACATCTCCAGTTTAAAAACACAATTGTTAATACACCTAATTAATGTTCATTGTTATAAAAAACAGAAACTCAAACGAAAAAAAAACTTTTACAGAGTGTTAAAAGTGCTATCAATATTTACTTTGAACGAAACAAAAAAAAAACCAAATTGGACTACCGTAATCCTTATTCTCTGTTAAACTAATAACTTTGCCGTGTAAAAAAAACGTTAGTTGCACATGTTAATTCACAGTAAAAACGAGACTGATCGATAGTCACTTACATCCTCCCGGATAAAATTGATGTTGCTTCGCAGAGCTCGGCGGTTGAGAGGCAGAGGGGGCCTGAAGTTGTTGCCCAAAGGGGCCTTGGGGTTGCGCTCGTCCCCTTGCATCAGCTTGCGGAGGATGTACAGCTGAAAAGAAAGAAGATTACTAAAGAATATGCTATGTTAATTCACAGTTGTATAACTTATTATTTTTCAAATCTTTCAATAAAAAATACAGCGAAATGCTTGTGCAGTACAGCTTGAAGGATATCAACAAAAAAAATGCAGTTGAAAGTTAGCATAGTCAGAGAATTGGAATGGAGATTTAACAAGTTCGTGATTATACACTCTCAGAAATAATACTTTCATTTTTGACGATTCATGAATCCTCAAGCCTCATTTCGTTAATTTTGAGGATTATTTCGTCAAAATATCACGTGACTTTTGAGTAAAGGCGAATCCTCACTTTAACGATCTTGATTTGTTGATTCTGTATCTTGATTTCGAGGAAACTGAATCTCATTGTTGTACTCACATGCTCAAAAATGACGAAATATGTCTTTAGATAAGACGAAATTCAATTCATCATAAAAATGACGAAACAAAATTTCTCACTTGGAGGAAAGGAAAACTCGGAGAATTTGCCAGTAAACGGCATCGTCAAAGTTAAGGAAAATATAGTCGTTTTTTGAGTATTCGTTTCTGAGAGTGTAGGTTAGGTTTGAATTATCGTCGCACTCACGAAGGCTATTGGCGACGGGCGTTTTTTTTTTTTAGAAAAACAGTCAAGTGACGAGCCGACACCTTAATAGGCACCCAACGCAACCGTTAAGGGTGACATCGTACGCAGCGTTAGGAATTTGAAGGATATTTAACGTGCACTCCCTTACACGTTGTATTATTCGTCGAACAATTTTGGCTGCACGGGCCATTTATAAGGTCAGCAGTTATTTTGGCGAACCTGGGACCTTTCGCATGCTAGGCGAGTGCCTGACCGACTGGGCTCCCCAGCCTCTCGTGATTCTAAGATTAGACAGTTTATTATTCCACGGTAGTGCTGTGGTCAGTTCAGGAGCATTTTTCTTAAAAACAAAAACTTCAAAATAACTCGTTCTTGTATACAACTCAATTTAATCGTTTTATTTTTTAGTAGAATTAGTAGTTAAAAAACTTCATTAAAGACTTTCACCTTTGTTCCTCATGCCTTATAGCATAATCCGCAGCGAATGTGTCACGTACATTCAAATAAAAACTATATGCAATAACCCCACATGTCCCCGTAGAAATTGATTTTAGTATTTTCAAATAAACGGTACATCCTTTTTCACACAAATAAATATAAATTGAAAAATTCCCTTTAATAAAAAAGATTTATATGTATTAAATCCAATGGTATAATTCGAAAGGAAATATATTTTCTTCTAAGAAGGTCACTGAAAATGCTTTTAAATCTTCCAAGAAGTTTTCATTTTCTCCAAGTCGTGTCTAATGCATAATGTAATAGTTTCCCTCCTTTCCTTCCTCTTGATTTTTGATTTTCACACCAATCCTTCCAAATTATTTGATTAGAAATAGACGATATTTTTCTCAATTGAAATCGTTTCAATGGACATTAGAAATATTTAAAGTAAAGTAAGGATATTTTTGTAAAAAATATATAATGCAGGTGGATACTTGGCTGTTATTTCCTTGATTAAGGCAAAATACAATTGAAATTGTACCAAATGAACTTTATGCTGTTAACACTGTTAAAAATGTGACGCTTGGTTTCACTAAAAATATGGTTCCTATAGTGGTCGCAACGGTAGTGTGGTGAAATGCTTCACAATATTTGCAGTATTGGGTCAAACATTTCTCATTTACTAGGAAACATTAGCATAGTGAAATAAGCATAAAATTTTTAACAGTGCATAAGTATTTTCTCATAAGTACCGTATGTTAATTAAATGCTTAATTTTACATAGAAAAACTGCTCTTAAATATTTAATATTTCGCACTTAGTAAAAAAAAAGGTCTTTATTTAATACTTAAATAAATTTAAGAACACAGAATATTATTTCAAAAACTAAAATGAAACATTCAACTAAGAAATTCCATTTCACATACGACTAGGTACAAAAAAAATCTCCACAATCGCCAAGTACTCACGTATCATTTTTATATTAAAAAAATAACACCTATGTTTTCTTTCCTACTTTTCAAGCCGAATGATGAAACATAGGCCTAGCGACCTTTCAAGAACTTTTTTTAGTCAGCTTTCAAACACACACAAAAAAACTTTTAGGAAAAAAAAGAGCTCAAAAACGGATTTTTGATAACCAAAAAGAATAAGTGCAGAAGAATACGCATATGAAGAAGGAAAGAAAACTTAATTATGATTCCAACTCGCTGTGTCACTCTCGTAATTAAAGAAAATACTGAGTCTAACAACAATCTCTTTTCGATTATTACGAAGGTGGGTGCTGGATTTTGGGTTGTTTTTTTTTGAGTCAAAATTTAATGAGATTTTCCTTTCCAGGGCTAAAGTGCTCAACGTGTGAATGGCAGGAATACCTGAAAAAAATCGGGGGGTTTCGGTAATACAAAGCTGTAACTAACACTTCACTGATTTTGGTTTTAACATAGTTGCTTGTTTGATAAGCATTGATCTTCGCCTTAAAACTAAATGCAAAAATAACCAGGTATCTATATCAAAAGCTTCCTTCGGAACATAGAAATTTTAAGATCGAGTGCCTGTGTTTTTAACGACACGGTCATCATCCAACTTGAGAAAAAATATTCAATAAGCTCATAATAAATTCCATATCAATGCAAACAAGGCAATTTTCCCATACAATTAATATCGAAGCTCTTATATATCAATGTAAATCGTAATGGTAAAAAGGCATAGCTCATTTCACAAAAATGTCAGTCACCACTTTGTAAAACTAAGGAACAATCTTTTTAAAGGGTCTCTATTAGGACTTGCGGTGTTAAATGAATTTTGCGGCTGATATAGTAACTATTTTCAACGTTTACGCAAAGTTTTTTTTTCGGTGACGAGTTAAAAAATTTGATTTGGGAAACTTGACTTTTTTTTTATGTCGGAGAATTTTGTTGCGAAATCAAAATTTCATGAAATTTTTTTAAGATGTTAGCTTTAAATACAGATTTCCTTTTTCTTGAATGTCAGCAAAATTTTAAATGTAAAACAATTATGTTATTAAAAATATTTTCATAAATTTCAATGAAAATATTTTCTTAATGTAAGTAAAAAGCATGATTTTTTTTTCTAATTGATGTGGGGTACATTCAAAACTCATATGTAACTAACTTAATTTGAAATAGGCTGGCTTGAGAAGCCTATTTAAATTATTGGAACACGAACAAAGCATTTGCAAATATTAACCTTATGTGCAATGCTTTCAACTATTTATGCGAATTTCCCAAACTGTCTTTACCAATTTATTTACTATTGGAATCCATACAATCAATATCAAACTACTATTCACAGTTTTGATTTGTATCCAGTATATTCAGCCAATTCCACCAATTCATTAGCAAAATCTGGTACACCATTCTCAGCCTACTGAGTTATAGCGATACTATAAATCTCTATATTAGATTGTTTCGACTACAAAGATTCGGTCTTTGTTCGTGGTCAGCCAATACCGTGCCATGTTGACTTACAGCTACGCCTTGGACAATTGATTTTGCAGTGGAGTTGTAAATCTCGAGCAATGGTAAAACGAAATGGGCGTAGGGTAGTACATTAATATTCCGCAATGTGACGGGCCGCTCGAATTTGTCAATGGAAAGTGCATGAGAAATCGACACTGCTATTTGATCGACTGAAGGAGTGTTTGTGTCGTTTTGTAATGTGTTATGTGCGCGCCATTTGTAGAGTTTCAAATTGGAACAATTGTGGTGGTTTCAGTTCGAGTAGGGGAGACTGACCAGTGAGTGAACATTCCCCAGTGAATGAACAGTTGGTAAATACATTAAAAAAAATAAGGATTAAAAATCATTCCATTGGATGGATTGGCAACACTGACTTCCTCCGTTCTCGTTGGAAGCTATCTGACATCCGAGTGGTTGTAATTGGTCATTAATTAAAATCCAACATGTTTATTGACTGGACACGTTATTATTTCAAAACGTGCAATTCAATAAATCCTACATTATTAATAAAATTCTAATCTGCCATGTTTTTACAGAATAAACACGTGAAAATATTATTTATTTAATACTATGAAAATATTCGTCTTACTCAATAAGAACATTAAATATTTAAATATAAGTGACATTTTCTTAAGCTTTTGCACTTTTTACAAAAATAGTTTTTTTTTCAATTTAAAAACACACTTTCACGTCATGAGAAAGCTTGAGAAAAGAGCTAAAAATAACCGTAGATATTTTTATTCAGACTAAATGCTTTATTATAGCATATTATATATTTATTTACAACCTTTAGAACAAAACATATATAAGGTTATTAAACCGTTATGAGGAGAGCGTAAAGTCAGTTATACGGCTTCATATATCAAAGCCGTAAAAGGCACATTTATGGTTTCACATATAACGTAACGTGTGCTACAAGTTCCGTGGATTATAAGCCACTATTTTTAAAAGAGTTTTTAGCACTAAGGATATAAATAAAGGTTTAAAATCCCTGAGATAGCGAGACAGCTTGAAGTTATTAAACACAATCATAAATATTAAAAAAAACCCACTTTAATACACAACTTTACTTGTTAAAAAGAAGGTAAACGTTATAAAATTTGAGGTATTTGCAATGTTTGAAAAGATTACATTTTTCGTTTTGAAAGCAAACATCAAGCAATAGTAAATTATGTTGTTGAAAAAATAACTTCACTGATCACTGTTTACTGAAAAAATAAAATGTACTGTATTAGTAGTAAGATATATTATGCTATCGGAAAATATTATTGAAATGCATAGTAAGCCTATATTTTTTACTCAATCAACTATGTTAGAACACAATGTTAAGTTGGATATTTTTTATACCATTAAAAATCATTTTAGTTGTTGTGAAAAGTTTCACACGGAAACGACATTTATTAAAGGTAGGTTCAAAACAATTTGATATCAAATTTTACATAAACTAATACACAACTTAAACTCGTAGTTGGAAATATTTAAATACTGATATTTAAAGACTATTTTTTAAGTTTTCCCTATAAAAAGTTCCGTCCCATAAAATATTGTGCGTTTAACATTTCAGTTCAATACCGCCTTAACTATAAAAGGGCATAAAACAAAACTTAAATCTCTCTGAACTCAGTATTTCATGAAATACAGAAAAAATCCATCTTAGTATAAATACGCGGTTTGAGTACGGCACAGCAGAACGTTCAGGTAGCTTAACAGTATGCTCATCTAGTTTGAAAAAATTGTATTAGATATTCCGATTTATATTGTATTCAATGTGTGGAAAGTGAATAAAAAAAATACAAGTAACAGCCAATATACGTCTAGTCAATGGAGTAGTTAGTGTTTGGTGTGATAAATATTGCAGTAGAGTTAAGTTAGAGTGAAGGGCTTCATTAGTTTAAGGCTTAACCTGAAGAATTGAGGTTAGAATAGAATGAGTAGGTAGAAAAAATGAACCACCGTTACGGTCACAGTGTTAGATGTGGCAACTTAGCCTTTCTTACGAAACAAGGTTGCAATTTTTTTTTAAATATATAAAAGATAGTAATATTTTTCCGATTTGGTTTGTTCCTATAAAACATAAATACATAAATTTAAACAAGATGTGTTTTGAGAAAAAAAATTATCTTAGTATAGAAAAAGAAAATACCCAGATTTAAGAGGCATTTGGTGAGTAACCTATGGACATACTCTTTGAAATCACGTGACCGACATTCAGAAAACGAATTCATTGTTGGTGCCATAGAGCTGACTAGGTAATAGACCTTTATTTAAATTCCTTCTCTAAAAAATTCCGAGACTGGCCTTCCCCTACAGCAAAAACACTTATTATAAGTGTCTATAAAACATTCGAACGTAATTTGGAGCATCCAACCACGCCAAAGAACAGCGAATGAAGGTATTTAACTCATTAACGATGGTTGGCAAGAAAATTTGCCATGTAAAAATGAGCTTTCAGCTTATGCTTATCTAAGTAAAAAAATGTTTAAAAAAATAAATAAAGATCATGTTCCGTAACAATTTATTTTGGACAAAGTTACTCAAAAAATTAAAATTTTTATTCGGCAATGTAAGTGTTAATAGTGTTGCCCGGGAAGTCATCGTTAAGGGATTAAGCATTAAAACCTGTTCAAGTGACGTTTACTCTTATAACGGTACCATAAGCAACTTTAAGGGTACACAATCAGTTCATAGGAGAAAGTAAAGAAAGATATATTTTATCCTACACGGCTTCAGGAAATATGATTTAACCTGCACTAGTATCCTCAACAAGGAGTTTTTAAAGAGAGTCGGATGGTTCTATCTCGCCCACGTTAATTTTCTTAACTTTAGGAACATTTTTTCTCAGGAACTTTATGACATATCATTATGAACTTTTTTATATTTTGTTTCTTACACATACCTCTTTGATTTAAACTGAGGATATTTCAAAGTATATAAAAATACTTTTACAGTGATTTAAAAAATTATATTAGAAAAAACCCACCCCAGATTTAAAGTTGTATAGATTTTTTAGCAGAGATATTTAAAATTCATCAGTTTAAATCAAAGACTCCCCTTAATAGATTTTTTTACTAATTACTGTGTTTACAGGATAACATAGTTAATGACCTGTTGAGTTGAATTAGCTTTGCAATAGGACTATTGGCATCGAGCATTATAATGCAGTATTGATGACCAGATTGATTCGCCTCGCAAGGCTACAGGCATGGTAAGCTGATTTATGTTAACCTTCTATACTGCTCAGTGCCTTATAGTGTGAACCTATTATAGTTACATATTAATAAAAAATACAAACAAATTACAGTTCCATCTTTGTCAAGTGAACCCAACGAGCAGTCTTCCTTGAAATGGGATTTTTCGCGACTCGATTCCTGGGAAGCAGTCGCGAAATCATTGGGAGAATCGACGGCCAAAATCCTTTCGGGAAATGTGGATTTTGTTAAATCTGTCAAAATCCCTCCCCCGAAAAAGAAAGGGAAATCTAGACTTTAGACGCTTTCCGAAACCGTGATAAGGACGTTTCATTCTTAAAGAGGGACGAAAAAACAGAAACAAGCCACAGAGGGATTTGATTTGGTCAAGGGATTGAGAACTGGGAAATAAAGGGTCCAATTTACAGTTCGTTTCGGATGAGAATGCAACTTATGCTCGGGATACTAAGTCGGGACGGAAAAGGGTATTTTTTTTATCTATCAAAAGAAAAATGTGGTTAGATTTAGAAATAATGATATTTGTACATTGTTATTTAGCGAATAATCACGACTTTGTAAGTTCAGTTTATTAATCGTCGCACTACTGGCTACACGAGGACTATTGGTGACGATTTTGTGAGTATCATTATGGTATTTTTTTACATTTTAAAACAAAGATGCAATTTGACTTAGAAATCATGACAGTTGTTCATAGTTATTTACCCTTTACAATAACTTTTTTTTATTTGAGTTTAATCATTGTCGCACATGAGGACTATTTGAGAATAAAAAATTAAATAGGGTAGACTAACCAGTGAATGAACGCTTAAGCACAATTCGTTTTAAGAAAATTCATACATTTTAAGAAAATATGGCTTGTGGGTTTATGACAATAAGAACACATCTGTCATTATATGTAAATTCTACAAAAAAAAGGAGGTAACTTTATATGGCATTGCTTTTGGTCTCTTGGGGGTCCAAATAAAAATTGGTACAAAAGCCAAGTGAATGAACAGTACTTTTACCAGTGAATGAACACAAAAATGTCCAGTTAATAAACATGTTGGATTTTAATTAATGACCAGGAAACCAATCAGATGTTAGATAGCTTCCTACTAGATGAGAGGAAGTCAGTGTTGCCAATCCATCCAGGGGAATTATTTTTAATCCTTACTTTTTAAATGTATTTACCAACTATTCATTCACTGGGGCCAGTTCATTCACTGGTCAGTCTACCCTACTAAGTTTAAAAAATATGTTTTTCGTATTACCTAATGGTGTAACTTGACTTACATAAATTATTTAAGACTATGGTCTTAATTTGTCTTACAGTTTGCTTTATATAAACTTCTGCAGAAATCTTATTACAGCAAGGCAAATTTGCTGGCCAAATATCGGTAATGGTTTAAAATTAATGTATTATGTCGAATAATTAATTTTTGATTTATTTTCTAAAAATCTCAACAACCAAAAATAATAAATAAAACTAAGGAATGATCCTTTCTAAAATATAAAATATGTTTCATATGCTAAACTGTAAACATGAATTTAAAAAGGGATATCTAAAACAAAACTGCGATTTGGCAAAAGTTTGAGACCTTTAAAACGAAGGGCTAAATTCATCTCCTTTTGAATGATGATGATGCTCTTACTGCCCTGTCTGTTTAAGATGATTTTCCACAATATAAAAAAGGTTAAAAAGAGGTTTTTCATTTGTATATAAACACATTTTTGTATGTAATATTTTTTTAAGTATTACATCTAAGACAGATTTGTCGGAAAATAAGTACACATGACTGAAACTATACTATAGTTATTCTTTGATCGGAAATTTTAGTTTATGTTGTACTTGATATGAAATCTAAGAGCGTAGAATTTGTAAAATCCTCATAATAATAAATTTTGAAGTAAACTCAAATATTTAAGCGTCGAAAAAAAGTAGTTAAATAACATAAAAATAATGTATATTATTAAATTAATATTAATTTTAAGGGGAAGTTGGTAAAAATGTATTTTATATTAAAATGAATCCATACTTTTAATAAAAAGTAAACATTACTAAAGCGATTCCGTTATTGGAAATAAATTATAATTTATAAAGAAAACTTGAAAAACAAACGCTACAAAATTATCTTACCCCCCCCCCCAATATTGTAAAAAAAAAAGCTAGGAGAGTGTAACACTGCATTACTTTTAATTACCACTGCATAAACACACCATTTAAAGGAACTTACTTATATACCTTAAAAGGGAACTTCAATAGCTTTTAAACCTAAAAAGTTTTATGGCAGCTACCCCTTGCACATGTGCAAATTTTAAAAACCTTAAATGATGTTCGACATGTACTGTGAACCCGTGTATCAAATTGTGAAGTCCGTAGTTCTTTTAGTTCCACCTGTAGAGTGGTTTCAGACAGACGGAACCATAGTTCAAAAACCACTTTTTTAGAATCAGCACTCTCAAAAAACGAGTGGAAAACAAAAAAATTTCATTTTGGATTTTAAACCCATCGCAATCCTTTCATTACCTTATATTTCATGTAAGGAAATTGAAAGTAAATGGAACTATTTAATCGGAATATAATTGAAATATATGAAGAATTGTTTTAAAAATGGTACTTCAGTTGCTAATATATTTTTAGAAAAAATACGAGCTTAATTCAAATATTTAAGGAATAAGAAATTTAATATTTGGGAAAAGTCGCATTGAATAGTTTGTCACTAAATATCAGTTTTCCAAGTAAATTGTTTTGCTTACCTATTTTAAACACATTCAATTGAAAATAATTTAATAAATCTTTAGGAAGAAACTTAATAAAACATTTTTTAAAAGATAAACATTACATAATATATTTATCTCCAAAATAATTGTTATTCGAATCCCTTTTTCTTTGTTAGTTCTTTATCCAGTAGTCGTTTCTATAAGTTTCAACAGATGGCGCTACTAATGCCATTCAAAGTTTACTTAATTCTATCAACACTTTCTTCCTGGTACAACAGAGAAAAGGTTTATATTTGTATAACGTTTCAAGAAAACTGTAGTTTTAAAGTTTATGCTTGATAGGATGAAATGGTGGAGAAGATTCTGCTGAATAAATAACTTACTAAGCAATAATTTTTTTAATGAATCAATTTACTTTTGTTGTTTAAAATTATGGGATACTTTATTGTACAGAATATCTAAAGAGTTCAGGTCACAAATTAAGATATTTGATTGCCAAAACATTTTTCAGACAACACTATACGGCGGAGGATGTTTGTGGATTGTTATCTCTACAGTTTTTGTTGATAATGGACCACACAAAAAATCAATCATCAAATTTAATGCAAACATCTATAAATACAAAAGTCTGTTTTTAAAATAAGATACATTTTTAGTATCATAGGATGGCGCCGAAATGGTCATCGAAACTGCGAAACGATCACGTTTCCGCTGGAACTTAAATGCTCGGTTTTTTTTTCAATAAAGCTTTTTAATGCAAATGCTATTTTATTACTGGGACCCTTTAAACATACTAAATTGTCACAAACTGAGATTTAAAAAATTACCCATTTTAAAACATAAAACAAAACTTCAAATCATCAGCCGACTTCATTTAAAAATTTAATATTTTTTCCCTAATTACAACAAATGCACTTTTGCTTCTCATTTTCTTTTCATTATTCCATAACTGTCTCAGACCTATGATCTACGTTAGAAAATTGTTTCGAAACAAACCCCATATTAAGTTTTTATAAGTACCCCCCAAACAATTAGCATGTTAATTGGTTCTGAAATTGACCTCGTCCGATGGAAGATCCAAATATCAGTTTTCAGCCTTTGATTACAGGTATCACTCATTTATTTCTTTAAAAAATGAAGTTGAAGGAGAGTCAATACGATATTAGAGTTCTTAAAAAAATTAATTTAAACTTTTTTTCAAACTTTTCAAAATATCTTTTAGTAGTTAATTTAATAGGCATTTTGCATTAAAAACTATGTTGAAATAAACTGTTAACTACAAATAAGTTACACAGCCTTTTCTGTTGCATTTGTAGCACAGAAAAAGGTGTATTTTTAGAGATTAAGGCGTGTCTCTCGCTAACTATTAAACAAGTGTTTTGTTTTAAAATTCGTTGCAAATCATACTTTTTAGCATATATTTGTATCAAAAGTATGTTCAGATTAAGAATATAGTGCATTATTTTGCTCGGACCTTAAGAGGTTATAAAGTATATCACTGTTATTAGCTTTTAAACAACTGTTTCGAACAAAATTTGCAGACTTCCGAAAATTGAAAATTCAAATTATTATTTGAAAACCATAGTCTGTTAGTTTCTTATAGATCATGTTTCTACAACGATTCTATTGTCCCAACAACAAAAATGAAAATCATTAAGCCTCATAATTACTTGAAACCTCCCAACGAGTCGTTTAACAAAGTTGAATTTAGGAAAAAAATATAATAAAGTCTTCATTACATCATCATACCTAAGCTTGTGTTTATAAAGAGAGGGCAAAATGAAGCCGCTCGGCATGTAAGTAGGACTAAGATAGAAATGCTCATAATACAAAAAAAAACAGGTTTGCACATTGAAGTTATTAATCGCTTCAATACTAAAATTATACAAACGCTTGGATTGCCAGTTCAGTTTCAGGTCATTAACGCCTGAAATATTTATGAATAAGATTTGTAGGCTTCCAAGCGGCTTCAAATGTTTTTCCTGCCAAGCATTTCCACTGCATTCGTAGCTCCATGCCGGGCTAATTTTATTTGCGCTACCCTGTACTGCATAATGATTATATGGTCCTAGTAACGGAAATTATATTAATTAAAAAGTAATTAAAGTTTCTGAAAATGAGCCTTTAGTATTAAAGAATGGTTTTAGCTATTTTTTTAAACTTCGTTTAAAAAGTGTTTCACCAAATGTAATAGTTCCAAAACAAACTTAGATCCTTTCCACAAATTAAAACCAAACCGCTACTTAAGACCATGAAGGCATAATGTTCATAGTGTTTCTATTGCCAAAACAACAAAAATCACTACGTTTCAACACATTGTTATACAAGGTATATCACTGGTCTTCAGGCTTTTAGACAACTGTTTCTAAGCAAAACTTAGACTTTCCCAAAGTTAACCTCCAGACCGTTACTTAAAGTTTCCCATAAATCCCATGTTTATACAACGCCCCCATTGTCCCAGCAACGAAAATGAAAATCATTACGCCTCATCATTACTTGAACACTCCGAATGAGCCGTTCAATAAAGGCTTTCAGCACAGGATCACTCGATCACCGGAATAAAACAACGATGAATGGAAATCCTTCACCGCCTCCATTGGCGGGCCTCAACTACATTGTTTCCGGACTTTGTTTCAACTCATTCATCAACCCACGCCACTTCACAAAGGCTGCGCTGCGGGAAGGGGCTTCGCATTCAACCGAAGCCGGAGGAGAGTGCTCCACTCAGGAAAGAATTTCTTTGCTGCAGAGCGGAAAAAATAGCGGAATAATCGGCGTCTCAGAGCTAAAACGACGTAACTTTGCTGTTTCTACTGTTCAGGAAAGCATAAACACTGGAAACGATATCGTTGGTAGAAATAAAACGCATGAACTAGAAATAAAGCTTCGCTGAAAGTTGGAGACGTTTTCTTGATATATACAGGAGAAAAAAAATAGAGGATTACTTTAACAGGTACAGCTGGAGCAACATAATTGTAGTCTCAACTACAGAATATGATGAGCAAAGAATGTTGGGTTGCTAACTTAATGCCACATTTTCAAAAATTTACAATTTCGTACCTATATTTGCGGCAGACCTAAGCTTGCTTATTTTCTTCTTACTAATCAATACGAAATTACGAGTTTTATTAAACGAACTAACTAATTTTTGTATATATTTTCCACGAATTATCATGAAGAACAGCAGCTACAATGGACACGCATAGATTATTATGTTTTTTTTTAATTCTGGGAAGAGTTGAAACGCTATAGCCTCATTTGCAGCACTTTAAAAATACGTGAACAAGCAGAAAGTAGTTTGAACTTATATAAACAAAACAGCGAAAATTTGCCGAGTTTCATTGTCAGCTGATTTATTGTGATAGGCTTTGAGGGCTTTACTGAGAGTTATGTAACTTGGAAAAACATTTCATATTTTTTTGCCTTATGCTATCAATTTTTCATTTGTTAATTGTTGGTGTTGGCTGTTCCGTGAAATGCTTATTGGTATATAGAAAGTTTAATTGATTAAACATTACAGTCGTCAAGTTACGGCCAAGGACAACACATGCATTATGGTTGATCTTTTTTAACTTTAAAACTGTTTGAAGTTAAGGTATTTTGCTTTTGTGTATTTAGGTTTAGACTTACGATTAGGTAAACAAATTGTAGATTATATTTAAAAAAAATGGGATGGAGTTACACCTTTTTGTCCCCGAGGTACACATATCGTGTAACTTCTCTTGAGGCACTAAATTATCAGATAAATATCTCTTGCTGTGGCTTGTTCGTAAATTTCTGGCGATATTTTCCGTGGTGGTTTCTTGGACGGTTTTTCGGAAATATGTGTGGATAAAATTGTACAAGTGCATCAATATTGGTAGCTATATATTTTTAGTTTGATAAAGAAAATCCTTTGATTTAAAAACTTTTTCATATAAGCATTTTTTTAGAAAGTAAAGCGTGTATTCCATTTATAGAAGTGCTTTGCCAGCACATGACGGAAGGATTTTAATAAAATGCAATTATTAAATAATATTTATGCTTTATTATTTTTAATATTTATATTAAATTATTTTTAATATATTATCAAAGTATAAAAATAGGTTAATTACAAGGAATATAGAATTATACTTTCGCATTAATTTTTAGGTATTAGCTAAATTAGTTGAATATTTTGCCTTTCGCGTTGTGTAAGCTTGCAGTAATGAACAAAGTTACTTTTTTTTAATTTTCCTGCTTTATCACCCACAATATTAGATCACACTACATACGAGATCGAACAAAATTAAATGGGTAACTTAAATATAGAGTCACATAATTGTTGCTGTCGTAACGTAAACAATTTTAATGAATTATTCCTTTTAGATGAAATTTAGAAATTTTACTAGAAGCTCGTAATTTTACTGATGGCTTGTTTTAAACAAAAACATAATTAACCGCAAACAAATAGACATTTTTAGCCAATAAAGTTATAAAACTGCAATTAAAATATTTAGTTTTATAATAAACTCAAATGCCACATTGCGCAAAGTAAAATAGTCTTGATAAACTATAAAAGATTTTTTAATCGTCTTGTTACTGCTTTAGTAAAACAGTGTTGAAATAGAAACAAAACTCTTATTATTTTAAGGAAAATGTGTAAGTAACCATTTATTTAATACTATAAATTATCAAAATTCCTTTAAATATAAGAATATTTCAAACATTCCTAGCATAATTTCACTGGTGTTTTTAATTATGTACAGAATTAAAAAAAATATAGCCAAAAAGATTGGGGTTGCAGATAATTCCCAAGCACTGCGTCGTTTAAACTCTTTATCTCAACGGAAAAGCATTTTCGCCTGCTTATTTTTTATGAATTCAAAACGATTTTAGCTCCCGTAAAACCATTTATTTTCAATTACTGTGAAACCTTTTTGCTCTTTTTAGTACGAAATAAAAAATATCTAACCTCTAGTGAGTTGTTCACAGATAACAGCATTTTTAGGAAACCCAAAATTCATTTTTTCCCGTTTGTTTAAAGTGCTGTGAACTTACTTATTCCAAAAATACTTCCTATCGATGGAAATAAGTGTTTAAGTTCTGCTAAAGTGTTTAGGGGAATATTAAGCATACAAATACTGGAAAATACAAATGATGTTTGTATGTCTATGGTATATGCAGCTATTTTGTACAACTTGAAATTTCAATTTAGATCTTTAAGACAGTGGATGCTCTTTTATAAATGAAATGGAAATAGTGATGATAACAATATTAACCATTTGCATGTAGCATAAACTTGCCATAAATATTTGAAACTTTTTTTTTAAATTCTAGATTCGTGTATCATTTTATTTTGTTAATTATAAATTTAATATTTCCTTTTGGAAGGAGGGATTTTGATTTCGATCAGCACAATATGTATCTTGCTTTAATTTAACTTTGCTGCCATCACCAAATCATGCCAAAAGTTTTAAGATAAAAATAACTTTGCCGTCACGTTTAAAAAAATCAAAAGCGGATAATTAATCAAAACTTATGTTCACATAAAAAAATTACTTGATACACATAATCATGACGTTAAAAACTTTAATATTCATACAAATCAAATGGTCCGACGTATATCAAATTTATAATAAACAAAAACTAAAATAAAATGTTAAGCTGCAGAGTCCCTTTTCTAATTAACTCTAAAAAATAGCACGTTGTTTTCCAATCAGCCAAAAACATAAGCCACTTTAAGAAATTATTCTATACTTTTTTTTTACCCTAGTACCTTTGGACTGTTCACCACTCACACAAACTCTACAAAACCCATTTCCACATACGGACCATCTAATTATGTCCAGCGAACGAATTTACTCAAGAGCAGCGGATTTCCAATATCAAACACACTCCCCCCTCTTTTACCGTATATTTACATATCAGCTTCTATCCTCACTATATTTCAACCACTATCCGTATATTCAAAATACGAGTGATTGGTTTGAATAAGATGTAAATGACAATTTTGTTAAGATTGTGTTTTATGTTTGAAGGGTCTAGATGGAAACCTCGCATTCTCCAAGCAGGACTAAGATTTAAGGTATCGTTAATTCAATTTTATGAAGTTATCTTAGTTTTTTTTTAAGAATGAGTTTCTCAAATAGACTCTTATTTTGCTATGTCGCAGATAGAAGATTGGTTAGGTAGGGTAGACTGGCTAGTGAATGAACAGGCCCCAGTGAATGAACAGTTGGTAAATACATTTAAAAAGTAAGGATTAAAAATCATTCCACTGGATGGATTGGCAACACCGACTTCCTCTCATTTAGTAGGAAGCTATCTGGCATCCGATTGGTTGCTCTGGTCGTTAATTAAAATCCAACATGTTTATTGACTGGGCATTTTTGTGTTCATGCACTGGTAAAAGTACTGTTCATTCACTTGGCTTTCGTACCACTTGGTATTTGGACCCCCAAGAAACCCAAAGCAATGCAATATAAAGTCGCCTACTTTTTTTTGTAGAATTTACATATAATGACAGATGTGTTCACATTGTCATAAACCCACAGGCTATATTTTCTTAAAATGTTAGAATTTCCTTAAAACAAATTGTTCTTAAGCGTTCATTCACTGGTTAGTCTACCCTAGTTGTCATGATTTCTATAAGTTAACATAAATCGCGAGGCTCTTCATTTGCATTGGCAATTTATTGATGGCGTGCTTTACATCCATTAATGAGTTTTATGAATAAAAATAAGCAGCTATTATCAAGGAAAATCCTGAAATACAAGAGATATTTATTTTTAAGCTAACCATAATCCAGAAAACTGAATGAGAAATACAGCTAGAATAAAACTCCATACCTAACCTTGTAAACTGTTTAATCGAAAAAATTATTTTGAGTCCTTAAATTTTTGAATTTTGACGTTAATGAGGGATAGGACATGGTCTTTCATAACTATTCTTACTTTCAGAACAACTCTAAAGGCGCGTCTACATGAGCCATCGAATCCATGGAATGCCAAACCCTCAATTTGTGGAGAATTTTCGAGCAGGATTTCTAGCCCAATGAGAATCCACGGAATTAAACATCAAACCCTCCTTTATTGGAGGGATTTAGAAACCTTCCAATAAACCCTGTAATTCTGGTTCTGCCGGAGCGAAAATCCACAAGAGGGAAAAATTGCTGAGTTTGTTCTTCATTCCATGGATTCGATGGCTCATGTAAGCGCACCTTAACTCAAACCAGAATACAGATCCCAGTTACAAGTTTTTCATTCCAAGTATGCAGCATTCACAAACCAGCTGGAGTTTATTTACATCCTTGTCGCCCCCAAGAGATGCATCTTGGTTTTGCATGCATATCAGGGCAGATATTTTTGCAAACTGACATTGAGATGGAGTTTCTTGCATTTCTGTCACAAAATAGGAAACGCTCTGCGCCCAGGGAAATTCCGGCTGGTGTCGCCTGTCTTACTCCATCAATCTACTGCAATGTATCCACAGTTGAGATCAAATGCTGTTTTTTTATACCTATACTGTAGTATGTAAATGTACTTGGTTGGTACTTGTTGTTGCAAGCACCTTGGTGTAATAATTTTATTCATCCGAATTGAAAGAAATATCTCTATATTGTATTTTGAGAATACTAAATTATATTCATAGTAGGCTGCAAATCGACTTAGATTATGATTCAGTCACTTAATATAAAGAATATTTCATTATTTGTTATTTAACACGTTGCGTGCCACTGACTCCTTAGGGAGTCGCGTGGTTCCGATTCATCGATAACAGCACATTCTAATGAAATTCATAGTGCAATTTTGCCAACAGTTCTTATGAGTCCAAGTTAGTTTGTAAACGTTATAAGCATGATGGTCTAGTTTTTACACAAACTACACGTTCTAGCTCTTTCATTTTGTGTCATATTTAATTGACACCTAGTAATGCGGGTCTCTGACCAAGAACACAAGCCTGAACATATTTATATCCTACCAACCAACCGCCTAGTAATCCCAGATGTGACTGATGAATTTCCATACATATATTTTAATGTTCTTGCAGTTTTTGTGTCATTGCGAAGTGTAATCTTTCGCCAGGAACACTTCCACGTATTTTTAGGACTAGCTGACTTGTAGCTTTAGTTATCGACGTTAATTTAACCTAACCTTGCAATTTTACGACATCGAACTAAGATTTGTACTTGTTCGAAAATGAAGAATAGTTAGTTCATTTCCATTGTAACCAACAGGTTTTAAAAAACAGGATGTTCTTCTTCACCAGCCTCTATCGATGAAGCTTCTATCGATGATATAGTGGCAGCGAATGTGTTAATGTTTCATGATAATTTTCTTTTATATACTTGAATTTTTTTCTAATTTGTAATTTCGTTTGGTAACATGATTTATTAATAAAAGCTTATTGTTTAAAAATATTGCTAATGATATGCGAGCACTCTATTAAACAATAACTATTTTGAAGTTGTTATTAAATTATTCTTGAGTACGATTTTGTATGTGAATACATTATTAAGGACATTATTGAAGATAATTTTATTAAAAAGGAAAGTATACTTCATATTTTTTTTATCTGCTTCATCCATATTTATGATTTTCGTTCTATCTTTGGTATCTTTGAAATTAACATAAAATGAAACGGTTTATACACATGCCCGAATTCAATAAGAGCCGTTATTACTCAAATAAATACACATTAAAACACATTATAATTCTTTTTCATTTACTACTTCAAGGAGTTTTCCATTTAGGATATTCGAAAATCGTTACCGTTAATAAACTTTGACGATAAAAATTCTGTGATAATATACATGAATAAATTGAAAAACAAAGATGTTTCGATTCCCATGGAAACCTCTAAATTGAATTGAATGCTTCGACACTTTAATAGAAACCTAAAATCAGCACCTCAGGGAAGTTTCAAAAATGTATTCAAAAATGTAGAACCCTCCCAAGGGTAATCACTTCAATTTGACGCTTGGAAATGTCCAAGCCATGAATTCGGTGATAAAGTGGCCTAAATCACCAATTAGGTGAATGGAATGCTGAATTCCATTAGTTTATGCTTTAGATAATTATATTTACATGATTCTAAAGACGATCTAGTAGAAAAGTTTGTAGAAATAGCACGTAGTGTCTTAGTTTGTAGCGATTGGTAAAATCTAACAGAATTTGATTTAATGAGAAAAGTATTTTATTCAATAACCTTTGGTAATGGTGATTGGACGTGTTTTCATGTAAAGATTTAATACTTGATTTGGTTTTCAACTATGTATATTGAAAGATATTATTTGTTGAGAAAATAAAGACAAATATTGATGAAATGCGCAATAATGAGTAAATCCTTGGAGAAATTTGTAAAAAAAAATAGTAAGGTGAAAAAAATAAATCCCTAAAAGTGCGATAGTTTACTTCCAGCTACTTTTGTCACGGGATCGAAAACAATATGAAGAGTGCGATATGATTTTGGGTTGCAACAATTGCGCGTTTAATCCTCAGTTCACTATTTGTTACGATTTGAACTAGGGCTGCCTCACAGTAAATTAATCACTATAATATTCTCTGTACCTATATACATCAAAACTTGATCTTTGATGGATTTAAAAATTTCACCCTTGTTTTTACGTGTTTACTTAAAAGCTGATGTCCTATAGCTCGTCTTATTTCTCGTAACAGAACATTATAAACCAAACTTGCAGGTAGGTAAAGAGAGCCGTCCTAAAGAGGAAACCAAACGAAAATATTAAAAGCCAAATAAAATAGTTTGTGCGTTCAAATGTAAACAAAACGTTTCCTTATAATGCCAATAAAATTTCTAATTTTATAAACTCTCAAATAAACTCCTTCAATTCGAGGTGAGAAGGTTCGATTTCGAAATCGTTGAAGGGACTAAATCATTGAATACAATGAACTAGACTTTCCTTTTCAGTCACTAAGCGAATGTCCCATTCATTGCATTCAATGATTTAGTCAATGTAGATTACACTTCCGATCGGCAAACTCCATTCTGCTAATTCGTCAGCGAAACTAACTCATCGTTTAAAGATCCAACTAAGATGGATAGCCCCGCCTAAACGACGAAACCCAAGGGAAAGATAATAAAGAGGCAAATGAAAGAGATTTTACATTAACTTGTTGTTAATGCATATTTGAGACATTCGCCCGAAGCCGTAATTAGATTTATGAGTCATTCGGAAGGACGTTAGTATGCAGGCGCTTTTCTCTCAAAAGTTCAGCTCGTTTATCGAAGACAAATTTGCAGGGGAGAGCTTTTAAAAGCGAATGAGCTTTATTAAGGGCGGGCGAAAAATTAAAAAAAATCTTCAGCGTAGAATTTAAAGATAACAATTCAACGGCGTAGCTTTCGGCGGTTTCATTCCCTGTGAACAAATAAAAATGTAATCTGAGGATATATGCATTTTTTTCTCTTGTATAATGTGTCCCTTCAGGTCTCATAAAAATTACGTTAGGGTGACTAAAAATTGGGTCAAATTTTCTAGATAGCGTATGAGTTTTGAAAGTACTCAGTGTTGGTCTTCTAATGTCTTTTTGGAGCAAATGGCACAAATTAACTTATATGAGCTTTGGGACAGTTTTTGACAGTTCATGTTTAAGAATTATATAAATGCTGTAATTTATGTACTAAAGTGTATGAGTTGATGAAGACTTAATATGCATTAAAATTGCCTGGGGTCTTCTTCAGAAGTTTTGTCCATTAACTTAAGCTCTCTTGATCGTTAAAGAATTGTAAAATTGTTTTTTACCACGCGATACTTTAAAAGTATTTCGATGGCTGTTTACATTGTATTTGTAAAACTCATCTTACCTCAATAACATATTATATACATTAACATCGTAGTTTCAAAGTCCTTAACAAAATATTAGTATATCATAGAGATATCAGAATTACTCGGCGTTAACGGAATAACTATAAAATATAATAGTACAAATAAAATTCTTAAAAAAAGGCAAAAATTATCCGACATTTACTACCATATTATAAAAAATTGATACCATCCCATTTGCTTAAAAGATTAGCAGATAATAGACTCTAATATCCCATCTTAAGACCCGAGCAAAATCCTACTCGTATATTCTTATAATCTAAACAAACTTTTCATACAAATATATACTAAAAAGTTTTTCAAAAGTTTTTAAAAATTATGTTTATAGTTGCTTATTGACATGCCTTAACCTCTAATAAATACAAATTTTTTTGTGCTATAAATACAACAAAATAAGGCGTATCTCTTATTTATAGTTAATGGATTATTTCAACATAGTTTTTAATCCAAAATGCTTTTAAAATGAACTACTAAAAGATTTTTTTGAAAAGTTTGAAAAAAAAATCATTCTATTAAATAATTAAAGAACTCTACTATCGTATTGACCCTAATTCAACTTCATTTTTTATAGAAATAATTGACTGATACCTGTAATCAAAGTCTCAAAACTGATATTTGGATCCTCTTCTATCGGACCAGGTCAATTTCGAAACAAATAAGAGTGTAAATTGTTTGTGGGGAGGTTTTAAACAATGTCTCCAAATAGGGACGCCAGGTCGCAAGGGCATACACATAACACTCACCTGCTGTTGCGTTATGTAGATAGGCCTGTTCACAACCAACCATGTGACTGATTCATGGCAAGCTGGTACTGTGAGCGATCCTTCGTAGGTCACAAAGTGTGGTGTCGCCGGCAGAAGACCCTGGATAGACACATGGTGCAGTGGAACTTCTTGACCTGAAACACAAGGGCATTATAGCATTAGAGTCCATATACTTATTAGACACTCTATGGATAACTAAGTTTGCGAGCCTCGTATGGCAATTTTGCCAACATTTTAATTTTAAAATTATATTTTTTACTTCAGTATACTAACAAACTAAAAAAATTGTAAATTTTGTACCCAAAATTTTATTAAAAGATTTTAAATCAACTTATTTCGCTTTACGAAACTGTAAAACCTTGAAATGATAGTTTAACATACCTGTGTTTACATTAAAAAACATCTTTATTAATGTGTTTAAGTTGCAGTTTAATTATATTCCGAACAAATATGTAGTAAACGGCCTGCACAATGTATGTTCTCATATGAGAACATAAAGCACCCACATAACATAACACTATAAAGCTTATAAGAATAAATCAGAAAATAAATTTCAATGTAAAAACGAAATTGGCATTATGTTATTTTTAATCGCTAGGTAGTATGTACTATAATGCAATTGGAACAGATCTGTAAAAGTCGTTTTTCTTTGATAGGACATAGTATACAGTGAAACAAACACTGGGGAAGAAATCGCCTGAATCTCAAGGATGAATTGGAGTAATTTAAGACGCAACTTTTAGGGAAAATTAGATATATCCTAGATATTTTTTTTATAAACATTTCCTTTGACAAAAATCAAACAATTCTTACAATAAACTGTATTATACAAGCACCTAAAAGCAAAAAAAAAATGTGTTGAGTTAAAGAAATGCTTTTTTTCATAAATAAATGAAAAAAAAAATATTTATAACGAAAGTTATACAAGGATTTATTTATATTATAACACATGTGATTAAAAATATTCGTAGAATATAATTATCATGTGTGATTTAAGTTTTATATTAGATTATTCTAAACACATCTAAAATGCATACGATTTAAATAATGTAAAATTATGGTAAATATGATGCACTGACATTTTTAAGCATTCAATTGAACTGTTTTATATTACACTAGCAGTATGGTCCCGCCTTACTGGGAACCCATTAACTTCGCATTGCTTCCTTTTAGAGGCATACTTACCTTGTGAAAATACACTCAAAATTAAAACAAAATTAAATTCGTGTTGGCGCATGCGCACCTAAAAAAGCAAACACTAATAGAGGATGAAGCAGCCATAGGGGGAGCGCATATCTCAATCAAACTAATAGAGGATGAAGCAGCCCTAGGGCGAGCGCATATCTCAATCAAACTAATAGAGGATGGCGTCAAGCCCCCGTTTCGGCCCGGACCATGTATTTTTAGGCCCTGTTATGGTCCCGCAATCCCACGTGGATGACGTTTTTTTGAGACTAATTATATTAATTAAAAATTTCAATCAAATATGAAAAATCTAAGCCTCAGGTGCACACGTAGGTATTAAAAGGAATCTATATTAAAAATTTCGAATTTTTTAGAGCAGTCTAAGTAGGTCTTTTGCGATCCACAGACATACACACAGACAGACTCTTTCTTTTATTATTATAGATTTCAAATCATTGTAACTCAGATTTGTTTTATAATTAAATGTAGGGGAACCTGGCGTAGAACGGGTTACAGAAGCTGAATGAATTTCGAAGTTTTCAGTGTCAAGGAAGAACAACCAACGAAAATAAATAAGTTCACCTTAACCAAAATTTTACAGCTCATCTACGGCAGTCATATTTTCTTGAGAATTGGTGCAAGAATTTCTTTTGTGATAGTTTGCTCCCTTATTAAAATTTTAATGATTTTATAAGCAAGGCAAGATATACATACTTGTTTACCTTGCAACCATAGTAAGTGCTTGCTTGAAATACGTTTGTCTTTAGTTTCGCAAATAAAAAATTGTTTACACATAGCTCTCGAGTAACTGCCTCCCTAATCTGAATCATGTTTCTGGGACACAACGGATGTCGCGGAATGTTTTGCCCCATTCCATTCTCATTGGGTACCCCATTTGGTCCATTCTTCCACACTACCGGGGCAGAACATGGCATGTGATTTCCTGTTTTTGAAAAATAAATTGTTCTTTTGTTTTCTCAAAATATTACTGAATTTTGTGATTATCGATAATAATAAAAGAAAGTCTGTGTGTATGTCTGTGGGTCGCAAAAGACCTACTTATAGACTGCTATAAAAAAATTCGAAATTTTAATATAGATTCCTTTTAATACCTACGTGTGCACCTGAGGCTTAGTTTTTTCATATTTGATTGTGATTTGTAATTAATATAATTAGTTTCAAAAAACGTCATCCACGTGGGAGTACGAGACCGTAACAGGGCGTCAAAACACAATGACCGGGCCGTAACAGGGGCTTGACGCCATTCTCTGTTTTAATTTGCTTTTTTCTTGCGCATGCGCCAGAACGAATTTAATTTAGTTTAGATATTGAATGATTGGGAACATTCATGTGATGTCACGCAGTTTGTTATCCTACACCTCTCGAAACACGTGCTAATGTTTTTTCCTACTGCTCTAACCTATCTAACCACTTTTTTTTTACCACAGCGATTTGGAATTGAATCTCAGGTGGATATGGCCGTAAATGTCCCCCATTTTCACTAGTAAGCATGCCTCTAAAAGGAAGCAATGCGAAGTTAACGGGTTCCCAGTAAGGCGGGACCATACTGCTAGTCAAATTATAAGGTGTTCACAGACAAAATTTTCAGCTTTCACATTTAACCCTTTCCTATTGTATCATATTTGAATATCAAAACATGCACCATAAAGCTTCCACAAAAACCAAACACACAAAATCCAAATCCGTCTACAAAATTCGTTCCCCAATCCATGTAAACAAACTCAAAACAAATCGAAGAAAATACACCTTAACTCACCACTCACTTCCAATTCAAGGAAGGCATTAACTTACCTTCCAACATACCTCGATGCGGAGCACAGTCCAAATACCACATTTCTATTTATAGACCCATCCACCTCTGGCTGGCTTAAATAGCAAGACCTCCGACACTTACACTCACTAAGTGTCGCGTGATCTCCCGTACCCTTGGGAAAAGCCAAAAAAGATTCACTGACTACCAAAGTAGGACAACATTTGTTGACCTCCATTCACACGGACGCTTTATCTATCCCCTTTCTTTGATATGTCCAGAGGAGGACAAATGTTCCTCAAGACTGATCGATCTATATAGATTGGACTTTTAGTTTGACGAAGCTGCGACCGTATTTTTTGCAATAGTTTTCATGAAAGTCAACATAAAATAAAAATATTTTAATTTGTTTAGGTCATCAAACACATGCACTTTTCAACTAAGTTTGGTGGTAAATGCATATAAAAGTAGTACAATTCTTTCTTCATAGACCACATATGGTTGTTTAGGTCATCCGAAAGGCTCAGAGGCGAATAAACTTATGTTAATCTTGATTCTACTTTAATTTTCGAATAAATTATAATCATTTTTATCACCTCTTTTTGAGAAAAAGCTATCTTTTAGTGTGTTTTGATGCAATATTTTTTTTTAAAATATAATTCTCAGCCCTTATATAGAGTAAGATAACAACATGCAGCAGTCATAACGTGTTTAGTTTAAAATCCTTTTAAAAACATCAAAAACTTAACAATAATAAAAAATTATTTTTTAGGAATTTTATATGAGAAATTTGCATGCATTCTTCTTTCTATTTTCAGCATTCATTTAATGTTTTAACAAAATTGTTAAAAACTGACAAATGATTTTGATTAAGCCAATATGAAAATACCAATTTTACTATTAAAAATCTTATTTTCACACCCATTCTATTTAAAATCTATCTAGTATTACTTACAACTTTATCCAATCACTGAACAAGACCCTAGTTTAGTCTTGCTATCACAGAGAACATAACATTTTTTATGTTTTTGTGGTATGTAAAAGTAAGGGGATGTTAAGAGAGGCATCTTTCTTTGTGTGGAAGGTAACTCTACGCTATGGAGTATCTCTAGAAGTGGTTGTCATAACTGTAATGCGAGATCTTTGCCTTTTTTATGGGAATGTACATCGGAGGTATTGTATGGCATGTTTATGGATATTTGGTTTTATGCTTTTTAGAACTAGGAGCTGATGCAAGAGTTTACGCAACATTACGTTGCATTCTAGCTGACCTAAAAACTAATAAATTACTATACAATGAAACAGATCTTGACATATTTATAAAAAATCCCTCAATTTCAAACATAAATACTGTTCGATAAAAAATCTTACATTTTTAAATTATCGTGTAAACTATGAAAACTGAAGCTTTTATGATTTAATGCCAATAACAAAATGCTACAACTAAAGTTAAATCTTTGATTTTTTTTTTTGACAAAAATTAAATATGTTTTTAAAGAGTTACTTAAGTCAATGTCCAAGTGGCGATATGACCAACTAAATCTAAAATAAAACATCATATAAAAATGTTCTCTAGTTAATATAAAAATATCTAATTACAATTAATTAAACATAATGTATCATGATAAAATATAGATGTTAACTTAAGGTATACGAATACCCAAAATTTCCCTAAATTCTACAATTTTTACTATTGCTTTAATCTTTTCCAAATTTGGCATAGTGATTTCAAATATAATGAATAATACTATTTAGGCTTTTGTTTTTATTTAAATATAATTTATTTATTTTAAACGGTGTTTTTCTACTAAAAAAAAAAATTTACGCCAACAAGTCTACCACATTGAATTTTCATCCTATGAACATTTATTATGTGTTAAATTCGTTTTGAACTGATACGTGCAATGACCCTCTAGAGTTACATACAAATTACAAGAAAAAAAGTTATTAAGAAAAATGTTATAAATTAACCACAAAAAAAGGATTTTTTTCGATTAACTTACACTTGGACATTTTTTAAAAAAAACTAATATACTTACACCAGATGTTAGAGGTTCATGGCACAGATATATATTGAAATAGCATCTGTGAAAAATTTCAGGTAAATTAATGTAAAACTTTTTATGCTAGAAGTGTTGGCGTAAACCCCTTTTTTTAATTGAAAAAAAACACCGTTTAAAATAAATCAATTATATTTAAATAAAAAAATATTGCCCAAAAAGCATTGTTCATTATATTTGAAATCACTATGCCAAATTTGGAAAAGATTAAAGTAATGGTAAAATTTTTAGAATTTTGGGTATTCGCCTACCTTAAGTATGTTATACTTTAACCATAACAAATAATGAAATATATAACAGAAAGCTTCTTATGGTAGAGCAATAAACGTATTCATCACGTGTTATCTATAAGTAATAACGTCCTACACATCACTTGTTTTATGAGAAAATGCATATACAATACAATAATGACAATGGATGAATCATGGATCATTTAAACACAAGAGAGTTAGACTTATATCATGCTAATTTGGATTGACTCACTAAAAAAATATCAATACTCAAGCGAAACGTGATCATAGTTACCATTTCATCCTCATTTTTCGATATTGTATGATACTAAGGGTTCTTCAGTCACTAAGTACCTCATATATAAAAAAAACTTTCCTTTATATTGGGGAAAGGATAAAACTGTTCTTTCATGATCATTGATTTTGCGTGATCGACTGTTTATCTCTTAGGCTCTAGATACAAACCCTAAGAAAAGTATTGACTGGGTCGATATTCCAATACATTTTCTAAGACCGTGTTACGAAAGGTTACTGGCAATAGATGATATCGAAAGCAAGCAATGGAAAAGCGTTGAGTTTTATACGTTTTAAACACATTAAAGATTATTTTTGTTTTGAAGAAAATGTGAAATTATTGAGAGTTCATCAAGTTGTCGAATATTTTGAAAATATAATTCGCAATGCATTTTTAATGGTCATTGTATTAAAAATTTATTGCGTTTGTAGACAAAATGCAATAAAGTTCTTGTATCAACTAAAGTATTTGACTTGTTAAGTTTTAGTTTGAATTATCATCGCACTAGAGCTACACGGGGACTATTGGTGAACGGACGTTGCAATTTAGAACCAAAGTCAATTGACGTTTGATTTACAAAGAAAATAGTAAAATTATCTTTCATAACTTTATTTACAGAATTTCCATATCTATTTCGATAAGTAACAATGAAATTAATTTCTCAATAACAACACTTTGGTAAAAATGATTGGATTGATATTCGTGGTTTAACATATGAATCTTATATTCTTAATGGCATATATTTTTGCAGAAAACAAATACGTGTTCCAATGGGTTCAGTATAGTTTGTTGACATACATGTTATTGACATATGCATGAAAGAATTTACCTAAACACTAATGACTTCTATGGAATTGGGTATATTGATGATCTTAATCTTTTCTATATCAGTAATTACAATTTTGTCTTTGATATTTATCCCAAGGAATTAGTTTTGAAAATGATGAAATCCACTTATGAAATCAATTACCTTGATTTAAACATAAAACCAACAATAGCTATGCAAATATTATATTATATGATGCACGAATAGATTTTCGGTTTTCAACTAAATTTTATTTTCATTGTTTCGGCAATCTTAATTCTAAAATACTTAATAACGTATATTTGCACAAAATAATAGAATTAAAAACATTTGTAATCATGAAACTGATCTTAAGTTTGCTTATTCACATTTCGAAGATAATCTCAGATTAAATTGTTGAGAGTGATTGTTTTGATTGTTGTTGTTTCACTTCTGTATTGCTTTTGCATTTTATAGGGCATGCAACTTTAGCGAAATCATTGAATTTCATTATATTTCTCAAATTTGCTTTGCTTTATTTGTCTTTTCATTGTGTTTTATTTTATTTGTGATGCTCATTTCTCATATTGGGAGTTTGCTACATCTGCACAATTCTTACATGGACAATATTTACATTTATTTATTTATTTTTATTCTTCTTTGAAACAAAATCATGCCATTGCCACAACATCTAGATGATTTCAGTAAATGTTTATCTATATATTTTTTCTAATCTCCCCTTACAGGTTAATTTATCTTTAACTAATGCAAACAAGTATTAAAGATTATATATCATAAAGTATATATTTTTCATATGTTTTAATCTTTGGTGCAATCATTGTACTTTTTTTAATGTTCTTAATTTTTTTTCAAGTTTTGTTTTATTTGTGATGGTTTAGATAAGAATACTAAATAATTGATGTAGGAAAAATTAAGTTTACGATAATTGAATTTAAAAATTAACGTTTCATTCATTAATGAGGGTGTTAATAGTATTTAAAAATTGGCTTTTAACAGGTTAAGTGTAAAGTATGTTTTGTATTCTTTTTCGTTTGTCAGAATTTTCATTTGACAATGAGTCTCTCACAAATGGACGTAAGACAATGTCCAGTGAGGCACAAAGTACTGAGTCGCTCAATGTGCTAACCAGAGTTCAAAAACACTAAAGGCATATGTTCTGCGTTAAAGCTGAAAATAGACGAAGTGATAAACTTAATAACACTTGTTTTAAAGAATTCCCCACACTGAAGAAAATAAAAGTTAAAAATTCAAGATCTTGACTTCATTGTCTATCATGATCGAATAACGTAACAAATAAATCAATTTTTGAGATTTAAATATTTGAAAGAGAAGAGTTCCATTTCAAACTGCATGGTAAATATGTACATGGTTATCATGTTGCTTATCTGAATTTTTATTTGTATTTCATGCAATTGAAAAAAGGACTACATCATCAATACAAACAACCTTTCCATTATCTCAAAACCAAGAAAGACTGGGAAATGGAAGCCCCAAACTGCAATTTTACATAGCAACGTAAAATGAGCAGCTGCAACGGATTGTTTTAAAATTTATTCCCGTGCTTCTCGGGACCACTTACTTTCGGAAAACACAAGACTCAACTTTTTCGAATTCGATATTTTTCCTGGGCGCGTCTCCATTTCCGTTTGAATATAACATCTAAACGGCAAACTTAGACGGAACTAGAGATAGATTCGCATTTTGTAGAGCGGGTCGCTGGTAGCGTATCTCAAATTCAAAAACAAAAACCGGAATTGGTGTAGTCTGCTTTATATATCATTCTCGTATTTTTGTTTCCCAGGAAATTCCGTTTCGGCTCGAGTTTCCCCGGAAATCCGTCCTGAAATTGTGGAAAGTGACGTCAACAAATACCGGAGAAGGTGAAGGTATGCGAAGAGGCTTGCAGTTTGGTCACCTTCCGGAACACCCAGTAGTAGTCCACTATCTAGCGCAGCCTTAGAGATAACTTTGAGGTGCAGGGAATAGTAAATCTACGAAATAGGATATGACTTTTAAAACAGAGTTTTACATTGGAATGTGGGTGAAGTGAAGTTTGGACTACATTGCATACATTCTACATTGGATGCTGTGCAATCACAATCTTTTCAATTCGAAAACATGAAATTCAAAATTTAAAGAACTCTTGGAACAATTTTGACTTATACGATAAACGCGCTTTTTGAATCAGTCCTATTTTGTTCGGTTACACCTTAAATGATTGAGTAAAAAGACAATTTAGACGCTTTTAACGATACCAAGACTTTAACAATTACTAATTTCAAACAGTTTTCCACAAAAAGTGTCACTCACTAAAATTGTAATTTTTAATAACTATTAAACCTTTATTTCTGATTTTAAAAACATAACTGAAACAATAATTGCAATCAAATCATAAAAAAGAAATTTTAAAGTACTAGCTTAAAACAACTTTTACTAAGGATTTTTAACAAGATTTTTCTAATCGTCTTTTTGCCTTGTACAATCGAATCAATTCCTCAACTGAAATCTATTGTGAATAAAAGTTCTCTTGATTTTCTAATATCATAAAAAATATTTAAAACCTCTAAATAAATTATATTTCATGTTGGCTCTGTTTAAAAAAATATTTTAATTGCCATAAAACTTAACTGCAATCAAAGCAATGTCCTTTATGTAGATTCAATTAGAGCGCTTAATTTAGAAATAAATTCAAGAAAAAAAATAATTTAAGGTAGGCAAATACCCAAAATTCTAAAATTTTTACTATTGCTTTAATCTTTTCCAAATTTGGCATACTGATTTCAAGAAAAATGAATAATACTATTTCGGCATTTTTTTAAATTTAAATATAATTTATTTATTTTAAACGATGTTTTTCTACTAAAAAAGGAGGTTTACGCTAACAAGTCTACCACATTGAATTTTCATCCCATAAACATTAATTATGTGTTAAATTCTTTGTTTTGAACTGATGCATGCAATGACTATCTAGAGTTGCATAAAAGTTACAAGAAAAGAAGTTATTACGAAAAATGTTAAAAATTAACCACAAAAAAAGGATTTTTTTCGATTAACTTACACTTGGACATATTTAAAAAAAAAACATATATTTACACCGGATGTTAGAGGTTCATGGCACAGATATATATTGAAATAGCATCTGTAAAATATTTCAGGTAAATTAATGTAAAACTTTTAATACTAGAAGTGTTGGCGCAACCCCCTTTTTTTAGGTGAAAAACACCGTTTAAAATAAATCAATTATATTTAAATAAAAAAAAATGCCGGAAAAGCATTGCTCGTTGTATTTGAAATCATTATGCCAAATTTGGAAAAGATTAAAGTAATAGTAAAAATTTAAGAATTTTGGGTATTCGCCTACCTTAAACCATTTAAATTTGCGCACATTTTTTATTCAAAATTTATTTTCTAAAACAATAGTAAACTGCTAACATCTTAGTAAAATCACAATATAAAATTAAAGTTGAACTATAAAAAGAGGAAAATTTAAAAGTTTTTAAACTTCTTTAGAACTACACACGGTCTTAAATATCGAAATTTTGCAAAAGTGGCTAGACATGCTAATAGATAATAGCTTGAAGCCACAAAGATAAATAGGTTGCTTTATTTCAAATAATTCAGTTTCATAATTTTTTTAAATATTTTTCTTAATAATACAGTTTTCCGAAATTTAATAAAACGCGGAATTTCAAATATATATTCTTAAAATTTTTGCTCTTCTAAACTTGTTTGAAATATAAGCGATATAGTTAGTCTAGAATATCTTAGTTCAAGATAAAAAAAATAAAGACTCGAGTATAATACGGTGCTTTAACATGATTGGTTTATTGAATTTCTGCATTGTTTTGACACAGTTGGAACTGCCACATTATATTCATCAAAATTATTTTTTAAAAAAAGCCTTATTCTATAGACAGCTATTGAAAGCGAATCCTTTCGATTTATTCCATATAATTTTTTTTTTAGCTACAAAGAAATCTTCTGAAGTTGGGTGTCCTTGTTTAGCATGATAAAATATTGCTAAAAAATCGAAACCAAAAATAGACATTATCTTATTTTGGCAAAAAGATAAATTTTTTGTTTAGTTAAAAAAGGAAAAGTAATGGTTAGTGAAAATAACTCATTTAAAAAAATGTACTTCGTTCAAATCAATTAAACTGTTGCTGATTTTTTCATCGATGAAATTTTATTTAGAGGACGATGGCCTCTTGGAATGTAAGGAAATAATATATATTTTGAAATAAACTTTAAATATATCCTACATAACAAATATACAATTTATTTACACAGATTGTTTTTAAATTTTGAAGAAAAATAGAATTTTGTTCCTAGTCCTTTTAAATTAACTATTTAATTTTTGTTTTAAAATGGTTTTTTGGTCTTTACCTGTCACAAACAACCTCCAAAAATAACTTGTATATAAAAGTATTTAAACTCCAACAACATTTAAAATTTATTCCAAAGCTAATATTTTTTTTAAAACTTAACCATTGCAAAACAATTTCATCTAAGCCCTTAAACGAAAATTTTTAATTAAATATTATAAATTTCCCTAGAAGATGTTTAAATATCTTTTTTTTTTTTAATTTTTTGCCTTTTCTCAAAAGTCAAAATTTATTTTGAAATAAATTGAAAATGCTTCGTCATGCTTTGTAACTGTATTTTTCTCCCGCAGAGTTAGTTATTCAAAAACAATTAATTTAACATAGTATTTCATCTATATAAATTGTATGAATATTTAAATACCTACCTTATGAAATCACAGGGGCAGACATATTCCGTATTAAATTTCCTATTTCAACATTCAATAAAGCCTTTGAAATAAGTTTACTGTAACAGTCCCACTCTTTCCTCAATGAGAGACTGGTTTGTAAGTGGTCATTTCATGTGTTCACGTACAGTACTTAGCATTTTGTAGCATTGGTTTGGCAAAATTATAACCGACACTAAGGCTTTCAAGCAAAAACTGGTTCAAAATAAAATTTGTAAGAGAGTCTTATGGAGAAAAAAATTAATGTAATTATCAATGTCAGATTTCATATAATTAACAAATTCAACTTTCGGAATAAGCATGTATATTAGCGCAAATACAATTCTTTAGAAAATAAAACTCGCTACTTTGTCAAACCCAGAAGCAATTCATAGTTGCACTTATTGGAATTTGGCAACATGTAATTGGAACAAGTTCTGAAGTGAAAGGATTTTACATGAACACGTGTTATCGACAGCTTAGCGGTATTATTTATAGCATTATAGATTAGGGCTACTTTATGAGATTTTATGGAGGTTAACTAGTAATTATTAAGTAGAAGTTATAGTTATGAATTTATGGTGATATTTAGAAAACATTTGTAAATAGTGGCATAAATTATGTAAATATATATTTTTTATATTCCTTTGCGTTTTCGTTGAACATTGTGGCAATTTCAAAAGAGGCATAAAAAAGCATAACTGATTGCTGATTAAACATCTTTTGAAATTGCCACCCTATATGTTTGTTGAAGATAAATTTATGATATTCTTAATCTATGTATGGGTGAATTTCTCAAAATGCTAGATTTTGCAGGAAATAATTTTGAAAGTTCGAAACACGAGTTGTGTTAATTTATTAGCTAGAACTCCATTCCTTCAGCTATTTCTAAAAACATTTATTAATGAGATGTGTATGGGAATTACTTTTTACAATAAATTTGGATGTGGTCTATCACATAAAAGTATATTTTGGAATTTCGGTGCGAGTGCTGATGGATACGAAACCTAGCTGGATACTAGACCTAGTGTAGACATTGTCAATTTTCCACTTATTAAAATTGCGAGAAATTTTTACCTGTATTAAAGCTCACTAAAGAGTCTAAATATTATGATCAGAAAGATATACCGATTACGAAATGCTGGGCATTTAAAAATATTACTAATCTGATAATAATTATGATAGATAATATACTTAACGATATCAATAACTCTCTGATACCATCAGCCACATTTCTTTTCACATTTGTATAATAACAGACGCAACAAGAATACCGCATATCATTAGCGAGCTTCTACGCGATGAATCAACTCGCACAGAAGCATTGAAAAGTATCTGCGACCATTGATCAAATCGATGTAGTTATATCCAATCCCATTAACAGCTATCGCGATACCTCGAATTGGATCCTAAATACAGAGAGGCTAATGGTAGGTTGGAGAAAACATTACCGGCGTATTTAAGAGCAACAAAATGGGACTCGCAATCGTGACCTGACTGAGCGCTTTGTTCTGGTAATTAGGTATTCGACAGCCAATGATGTTACGACCCGCCACTTCAAAGAAACCGATAGTTCACACTAGGAAAAAGATGGGGGAAATAGGGATTTTATGGGAACAGTTATATTTCGATATTCTTTATGAAGATTTGATTATTAATCTAAATAGGGTAGACTGACCAGTGAGTGAACAGGCCTCAGTGAACGAACAATTGGTAAATACATTTAAAAAATTAGGATTGAAAATCATTCAACTTTATGGATTTGCAACACTGACTTCCTCCCATCTAGTAGGAAGCTATCGGACATATGATTGATTGTCCTGGTCATTATGTCCTGGTGTTTATTCACTGGAGAACGCAGCGCCTTAAACGTTCATTCACTGGTTAGTCTACCCTATTTAAATTTGTTTTCCAATTTATTCAATTGACAAGAAAATATACATAGGATGGTCGCGTTACATTTAGGTGGGTTGTTACGGATTTTACAGGGTGTCCGTAAGAGAATGTCTGAGTTTTAATTATATATTACAGGAGATTATTTTATACTAAATATAACAAATCATACATGGGATTGAAGGAAAACTAACCTAGTTTCTCAAATAAGTTCTCATGTGTGTGCCTTTAGTGATTCGGCATACACATCCAAATGAAAATGCAATTGTTCCCATACTGTCTGCAGCAAGTCCGGAGTAATAGAATAGATGAAAACGATGTAGCGGTACAAGTGTTTATCTGAAACTATTGGAGTTATTCTTTATTCGTCACATTCAACCACAACTGTCGAACGATTACAGCATATACTATTACAATTTGAAACTCTGACATTCTTTTACGGACACCCTGTATATTAAAAATTCCAAAGATTGTCAAATTTAGAATCGGGTTTGAATAACATGGTTAAGTTACAGCTTTAGGTAACATTTTAAACATATAAAATACTTCCCATCGCAAGTGAGAAAATGGAAAGGAAATAAATGTACAATGTACATAAAAAAATACGCATTTGTAATGTAGTTTGTAAAAACGTAGTACTCAATTTCAAAAAAAAAAAAAAAAAAATTATATCATGAAATGAGAGAGCCATATATTTGGGCGTCAAAGAACCAATGAAAATAACTGCGGTGTCGTTGTTTCATGTCCAAGACAGAAAAGTAAAGAAAACATTCAAGGCGAGGATTGCTCGCAATTATGCCATTCACCAAATTATAGTTCGTGTTATTGCATTGAGGAATTATTGGAGACGTTCTTTCTTTGTGCAGTGAGACTGATTTAAATACGGCTTGTCTGACAGATTATATTAGGAATGAAGCTGTTAAAATGTGTAATTTTCATCTCCATTTGAGATTGTTATTGCAGCAAATTAAAGTTATTGCGTTTAATTAACCAGTAGCTAATACTTAAAGAGGCAATGTTACTTTCAAACATAGTATAAAATTTAGATTATTTAACACATAAATATAATCCTTTGTTTGTTACAAAGAATTCTGCTTAGAAAATGTGTAGGACTTCACACTTCTATTTTACTTTAGAGTTTAATATGAATTCAACGCAAATTTGAAATTTGATGTGTTACATTGTACATTAAAAATTGGTACAGCTACCAAAAAAACAACACTCCACCCATTGTTTTCCGGCTGCTATTAAAAAAAAGAAAGATTTTCAGAGCAATGTAATATTTCAAGGGGAAAAGTTCATAATTGATTAGTAGTATCAAAATATGAATAAGAGATCATTTATATATTAAAAGGAGCACCAACTTAAAATTACAATGGCAACATGCAATAAAATAAAATTTTTGAAATAAATTTTTAAGTATCATCGAAATGACCAATATAAATTTTCGTTAATTTTTATAAAATGCTTACTGATGTATATAGCACAAATTTTGAACTGACTTCCGGAGTTATCTCTAAAATACTAAATGTAACCATGTAGAAGTTTCTTCAAACGCTTTGACGACCGATATTTCATATTTTTTGTTCATTATAGAAACAAGTTATTTAATTCTGTAATTAGCTTAAAGAACTATTCCGAATACTCAATACGAATAATTTCATTGCAGTTTAAATACTACATACAATTATAAATTAGTTTGGTTTGAAATTTGTCAACTATTTATTTCAAGCCTCCGATTACTAATATTATGGATTTAACGAACTATCAACGGAAATCCATACATTGTATTCAAATAACAAATTTATTATTATATACTATCATGCTAACCTAACGTTTTAAGAGTGGATTGTAGGCGTGTAAAGAAAAAATAAGAATATTAAACACTTTGATCATTTAATTTCCTAAGTACTTTTCTGGTATTATCCGCCAATCCGAAATTTTTACACGTAGATATGGATGAATAATCCTTCGGCTTAGTTTAACCAAATTATGTGCTCTTAGTCTTATGTCAGAACTAGTATTTTCGACTGTTTGAAACAATGAAGGAAATTATCTGAGAATTCCGGCTATTGTTTTGAACTTGTCAAACACACAATTCATTTACGTTAAAAAAAACTGAGGGGTTTCTATTACTATTTTTTTTAAATAGAATATTATTTAAAAATGCTTTAAATATAAAAGTGTGTGCTTTTTTGTTTGGGTTATCAAAAATACAGAGAATAAATGTTTTTATGTATTTATTAATGTTTAAGAAAGATAGTTTTTTTAATACAATTTTTTTTAAAAATTTGGTATTTCTTGTTCGAAATAAAAACTCAGATTTGAGGAACTACAAAATTCGAAATAGGAACTCGGATTTGTGTAGTGCTATTGGATTTTTAAAGGTAGTGCTCTTTTTGTTACGTCGACAACTCTTATGCAAGTTTTGATGCTGAAACTCAATTCTACGAGGGCTTTTTTTTCAACATCTGATGGGCTGTAACATAAAGACGGCTCAAATTACAAAAAATTTTAAAACCAAAAGTACTGAACATTATTGCTTGTTTCTCCTCATAATCACCTTGACGATTAAGGCATATGCCATACCTGTAAACAAGTTTTGAAATACCCTCTTCATAAAATGTAGTCACCAATGATTTGAAGGGAGTTGTGACGGTTTATTTGAGCTCCACGTCAATTTGGAATCGCTACAATCCAAGTCACTATGCTAATCGATAATATGGTAAACGTTCGAGTTTCCCTAAACACTTAGTCAACTCGCTGAATAATGCTGTCTGTAGCGACCGACTTACTTGTTGGTTTCCTTCATGAACATCAGTTCGGCCATCTTTAAATTTTCAAAAGCATTCACGAGCAACGCCATCACTCAGAAAGGTGTCTCCATAGACTCTATTCATTCTTCGATTCTGAATTTCTGTTGCACTGTTTCCTTCTGAATGCGAGAAACGAATAACAGCTTTCATTTCTCATTTATTACATTTTATGAAGATGGTATTTCAAAGCTTGTTTACATATATGACATATGCTTTAATCGTCAAGGTGATGTTGTTGTTGTCGTGTGCCTCCAGGCCGTAGCCTGGAAGGCAAGAGGGTTGCGGTAGCATCCGTTAACAAAGGGATTTGAGTCTCCATGAGAGGGTGGATGTCTGACTTCTACTCCGAGATGGCGCCACCTCCTCAATTTAGGCATGTCGCTGGAGGGGAGGGGCAATTTTCTCCAGATTACCTGTACCCATGGTAAACTGCGCTATGAAGACCACAGGACTTTCGGACCCACAGACTTAACGAGCACGTTCTCCTCGTGTACTCAGGACAACACAAATATCCATGCCTTACCAGCGATTCGAACCTGGGCCCACTTGCTATCGTCAAGGTGATTATGTGGAAAAAATCTTTTTTGCATTTTGACCCGTCTTTATTACAGCCCATCGGAGGTTGAAAAAAAAACAACCTTCGTACAGGGTAGTTTACACAATTTTTACTTAAAAAATAACATCGACTTAGAAAGTTTCTGTTTATTAGCAGCCAAGAAACAATAGGTGGATAGATTTTATCTTCCAACTGCTATGTGTCCAATTCATCATTCATTCTTTTCTACTCTAATTCTATGACATTTCTGACTGAAGGTCGATTGACGCCTGCTCATCTTTAGTGTCTAGATCATGCAACCAAATATCTTTTTAACATTGATATTCAATATAACCTAAAAATTGCATTAAAAAAGAAGCTTGCGTGGTTTACTTGAGAATATTTCTTTGTGGTTTACATGAGAATATTTCCAATATACAAGTAAAGAAACATGCACACAACATATAATAATACACCCATATCCTTTACTTCACGCATCCTTACTTTATGCTTGTCCTTAACCATCGCCTCCAGTAGCCTAACTTGACTTATGACTTGAGTGGGGGGCCCGTTAGGGCCAAGCACCGCGACCACTGGTCTATTGTACTAACGTAACCTAACTTACTTTTGACTATGATAATGTCGAGCGAGGGTAATATTTACACTCAATTCATTAATTCAATTTCCCACACAAAACATTTTAAACTATTTACTGCACAGCGTTAATTATGATAATCATATTAGCATCATACCAATTAATATAAATGAACAACACTTAACTCATTAACTACCCCCCACTGTCATACACCGGCAATCAGCTTCCATTCTGCAATCAAAGTATGCAGTGGCGATTGACTCCGTCAAATTACTAGGAGTCCTTCGTCCTTCAATCTAGGCGCAACTATCCCCTCAACGCACTGTATACATCCATAATTCATCAACCGATTCATTGGAGTGAGCAGATGCCCCAAGAGCCCCATTGCTCGTTGACATCCGTTGCGAGTGAAGCCCGGTTTTAACGGTGCATCAAATCGTTTGTCCGCAAAGTTTAACGGGAATAGTATGGATTTGGGAATGGATATAGGTTGGTGTATACAGGGTGGTAATAAAATAACGCTTGCTATTCGGAGTGGTCAGTAGCTTTAATGAATAATTCAAATGCAAAAAACTTTGAGACACTTGCTAATCAAGAAGGGGGAAAAAGAATGGAATCATAAAAAACAAACTCGTCACTTGACCAGGGTTCTAAATTACGAGCCGTAATTAGCTGTGTTGGCCGTAATTGGCCATAATTGACGAAGCCTCGTAATTTAGAACACCGGTCAAGAGACGAGTTTGTTTTTTATGATTATTCTTTTTTATGTTTTTTTTTAGGATTCTATCTTTGTCATGATTCCATTCTTTTTCCCCCTTTCTTGATTAGTAAGTGTCTCAAGTTTTGATGCATTTGGATTATTCATTCAAGCTACAGACCACTCCGAATCTCGAGCGTTATTTTATAACCACCGTGTATATACTAGTGGATCACAGAAAAAATTTGGTATGTTGATGTGGATTTTCAGAATGATGAAAATAATTTGTTAATGCATTAAGTTTTTGTAGCATAATTTAAACCTTTCAGTCCCAATGACAATTTGGAATCATCATTTTAGAATTTTTTTTCTGATCGTCTATAGCCATTTATGATATCAAAAAGCACATCATTCGATTATTCAAACTTCTTCCTGTTTGAAAATATTTTTTATTGATCCCAATAGATGTCAGCCCCATTATTTTTTTAAAATTATGATCAGAAACATGATTATGCCAAATGGTATCACTGGGACTGAAAGGGTTAAAAGGTAAGGTCGCAGATCTAGGAATTGGACTGTTAATTTGGGTTTGTATAAGTAAGTGAAGAATCTGTATTCAAAAGGGACTTGGAGAAAATGCATTATGGAAATTAACTCTGGTATTAAAAATGAAAAAAAAAAATGCCCCAAATTGTTTGGTTATTGAACTAGCATGTTTTTGATTCAACTTATTGATTTTACTTACTTTGACGATTCATTACATCACAACTTTTGTGAAATGATAGATGTACGAGTATTTAAGTGAGTGGCAGATTCATAGTGAAATATATATCTGGATTACAGTGATACAATACCGTAGATTTATTAATAAATTTAAACCATGAAGAATTTAATTTAGGTTGAATAATGTTAAAATTGGTTTACTGAATCACATATTCCATTCTGTAATAACTGAAATACCAAATTGTAATTCCAGCGAGGATTATATTAACACCCAAACTAAACATTTTGAAAATATTGAATTGAGAACAAGGATTAGAAATTAAATACTACGGAGTATGTAAAAAACGCTTATTATACAACTTTAATTGTCTAGAAAGAGATTATGACAGAAGTAAATATTTTTTAAGATACTTACATAAAAAGAACTAGATGAGATGCATTATAAGATACTTTCATAAATTGTTATTGAGAATCATTTGGGGTTAAATAATAAATACCTGACAAATTTCAATCAAAAATGCTTTTACAAATTCAGCAGAACATTTCCGATTCCTTTCATAAAATATTCAACACCTAATACAATAATTTACAATTCCGCAAAATAAAACAGGACCAAAAATTCAATAGCGCCTCCCCAAAATAAAACATCAAGCAAAAGCTACCGAAAACTTCCAAACCTCATGCACCACCCTTGAATGTCAATCCTAACTAAGATACTGTAGCCCTGATACAAGGCCAAATATTTACACAGTTTAGAGTAACCAGGGGTCGCACTTAAAGGTAAGTAAACTTACACACTTGAAACACAGAGTTAATTTTTCTACGTTCTTAATCCATTCTTATTTATATTGTGACGCATTATACTTTATTAAGCAGTATTCGAAAAAATATAACAAGGAGCTACGATTATACGAACAGTTTAGTGTATTGTTTGGTTATCACTATCGTCAGAGCACTCTTAAAGGCATTTAAAATTATTTTTTATAAAAATTTCTAGCAGCCTTAATTTAAGAGCGTTAATTAAATCTTAAAACCAACCAAATAAATAATAAAGCTTGGCTCATAAGCTCAATTTTTAAGTTTAAATATCATGCAAATATATTTAATCTGAAAAAATATTTTATGTATTATGTGTACAAAATGTATGTTTTGTCGCTAACACGCCAATTTTTTTCGCCAAATCGTCTTCTGAGTTGGTATCGGCACGTAAGTAGCTTCCTTTCCATTTTAAAACGCCGACCTTAGCAGGAATTTCCACGAAATCAAAGAAAAACATTTCCACTCTTTGAAAAAAGTTATTTACTTTTTCTTATAGAATTCCAAGAACCGCCCCTGCGTCCCCCTTTAAAACCTCGTTGACTTTTCCAATTTCCAGTCATAACCCTATGTTCTATTGTTACATGGGCACTGACGGAATGAAATATAGAGCCAATAAGCTGCTCCGAAAATCGTTTAGTTGCTGCTACGACGGATAGTGTTAAGCTCGGCCATATTTACTCCCCCCCCCCCTCTCTAAGTTATATAGAAAGTATAAAATATTCAAATGGGTTTTCGCTCCTAAAAATGTCGAATAGAGGACTTAAGAGAGAAGAAATATTTATGGACATTTCTTCATCATTATTTGAGATTCGGTCATTGAAATGATTTTTTTAAAAATCATTTCATATGCAGTATTCAAGATCTTTAAAGCTTTATAAATGTAAATAGTTTCGTTTGAGAAAAAAACAAGCGTTACCACTAAACACCTTAAAAATATAGCACATTCTATGTTTATACATTTTAATAATATGTAAATAATATTTTAATCGATGGAAGAATCAAATAAGGGAATTCTATATGACAAAAAAAATGGTCGAGTGTGTACGAATCTTAATTTTACATGAAAATTGATAACTAACAATTTTTTACCACAACTCCAAAAATAATTTCTTATGAATACATGACATATTTCACGATAAATTACGGTTAAAAAGTGCTTTGAGCAAGTGCTCCTAGCAGAAAAATATTGGTTGACGAATACATTGGAAATATATAAACAAAATCTGCCTAGATGATTTGGAGTAAACTTTGAAATTTCCATACCCGTTAGGAGTAAAATGAATACGAGAGAAAGTAATCAAAGCTCCACCCCATCATTTTTGAAATTACATACACATCTGTGTTTTGGTTGTTTACTCCGGAGGCTTGTATATGAGAAAAACCTGGATCAAAACTCTTTCAGGAGACACTCTTTCATGCAAAATGCGTTTATTTCTCGTACAGTCGTACGTGAGTGTTCATGAATCATTTAGTTTGCGAATAAAAACTTTTTTGAAGTTGTTTAAGTCAAAATTTGAGAATAGTACACTTCAATGTGGTTAAGAATACTCATACGCACTTTAAAAAAAAACTGCATGTAGTTATAGTTAATTTTTAAATTATGTTATTAATGTTCACACAAAATTAGTCGAAAAGTCATTAGTATTTGTTTGGATAATTCAGAGTATATCCAAAACATCTAAATGCGTTAAATCTTCCTTTTCAAAACACAAATATGGAAGTATTAGATTGCTTAAAAAATACCTTAAAACTCAATCAAGATCTTTCATAGAACCATAAAAGGCAAACAAGAGCATCTTAATTGAACAAATTTAAAACTAATGTTGCATGAAATAAAAATAATGTAGTTACATTGAAAAACACTCCATAAAATCGACCATGAACCACCATGAAATGACCAACATAAATATGTTTTAACTGTCTACCGACGTTACTAAGAAACTCAATTGAAATTTATAAGAAAATCAAAACCCGCATTCAAATTAAACAAACACGCACTTAAGACAACAAGTATATAGGATGCCATCCAATTTTATTTTGTTATTTTTTAAGACCCTCAATAAAAATCGATTAAGCAGCAAGATCGAGCAATAATTTAAAAGCTCTTTAAAATGCATCAGAAGAGAGAAAAAAACTTTGGACGCTAAAACCTTTAAAACGAAGATAATGGTTCAAGCAGACTTAATTAAATTGAGAGCTTTAGTGGCAAACAAAACAAAGAAGTTGAAGCTCCTTAAAATAATTCAAATAAAAGTAAATTCATCTCAAAAGAGTTATTTAACGACAACCAATCGAAGTTCCAGGAAAGGGTTTAAGGAATAAAAAAAGGAAATTGTGGTTCCGGAGAAATACAAAGTCCCCAAATATTTTTTTCCCTTCTGAAATGCGACTTGTAAAACAGAAGTAATTTATTACGAATGCCAGCTGTGGTCTTATATTTCTCTAATAAAATTTGAATTAGAATAACTTTTGAGATACGATGTTTTTATAAAGTTATTATTTCCGGCAGCATTATTTTGCTTTAGTTTGAAAAAACGCATATATGTAACAAACTTACTCCATAATTGTAAAAATTAGCGCAATTATGGTTGGTGATAGCAATTTAGGAGAAAAATAAAAATGCTTATCATTAATCAAAACACTTTTGCAATTAAGAATTTAAATGATGCTTAATATTTCTAATTTTGATCATAGTTTATGGAGTTTTGGTTTCAATGCAAATTATGTCAAAATAAACATTTGTAGTAGAACATATATTTTAACAAACTTATACTTTAACCCTTTCAGTCCCAATGACAATTTGGCATTATTTTAGGATTTTTTTCTGATTATCTATAGCCATTTATTATATTAAAAAATACATCATTCTATTCTTAAAACTTTGCTCCATTAGAAAATATTTTTTAATAATCCCAATAGATGTCAGCTCCATTATTTTTTTAAAAATTATGATCAGAAACATGATGTTGCCAAATGACATCACTGGGACTGAAAGTGTTAAAAGAATGAGTAGATGTGTGGCCTATTAAGTTCATAGGCAATAAAGATAAGGTACTAATAACGCTTGAAAGAATAAGAAAGTATGCATTTTTAAATTCAAATTATGATAGATAAGCGAAATAGAAACCGTCCGTTTTTCATTCGTCACTCCCCATGATATTTATAATTCACAAATTCCTTATAATAATGATTTATTCATTTCCTGCGCTGAACAAATCCAGTTTCCTGGTGTCAAATACCACTCGGAGTGAGGAGAAAAATCGCGCGAAAATGCATCACAAAATATGGAAAAATAAGCAAAACAAGAGACGCACATTTGAATTATACGTTTCTGGATGGTAAGTCGAACATTTTCTTTGCCTTGCTTCCTTTGATTCGGGAGGTTTCCCATTCTTTCTGACGGGGTATTTGCCTTCAAATATGTAAATGCGGCCGGATCGGAAAACGTCGGAATCAAATCCGAAGGAAAAAACCCGTCAGAATCAACACTTACAGAAAAAAAAAGCCGCTTCCACTCAAATCCTTCTTGACTGTCGACAAAACGAAGAGAAAACGCCTTTCGGTATTTATTTGTCCTGCCACATCCGACTCCAAGGGGTTAAGGAATGGTCTAGGCTGAAAAGAGTCCTGTCGGGTAACGGGTTCAATTCGTAGGCTGGAATACCATTATTAAGGTGGCAGGTAAATTCTACTGGTTTTGCAAGGTATTTTTTGTTGCAGTTTAAATTTAAAAAGGACACTTTTACACGTAAAAAATCTTGCTCTTGCAGAAAATAACTAAGCTGGTGTGTCAGATAAACAGTATAATTTACAGAGGGTATTTATACGATCATATGGATAATTTAATGCAAAAACTGTATTTAAAAAACAAATTGTAAAGAAAAAACTTAATCATCTACCTTTCCGGAGGGAAATTGAAACCACACAAGGTTCTCATTCATTAGAACCGTTGAAGATAACAAATACCTATTACGATACTAAGCCATAAAAAAAGGAGCTCGTTTTACTTAAATGCTTATACATATTTCAACAGGCATTTGGCATTCATTTTTAAGTAGAGTCACTCCAGTAAAAGATGGGAATATTGACCACAATACTACCAAGGAGCAATAAAGTGTTGAACCCGGGTTCAAAAAACGGAAATTTAGATCTGTCCATTTCTCTTTCAAGTGTGCTATTTCGGTGAACAAAGTTAGAACAAATAGTTAAAATGTTTGTTCGGTTGCAGTCTTGTTACGCAGTTAAAAAATGTATTTTAAACAACATATTTTTACAGAAAAATTACTTAAAGAAAGTAACAGTATTTGTCTGTAAATATTTTTTCTGTAAACCTAAGATTTTTCACAGTGTAGAAATGGGAAAGAAGTGTTATTGCCGTTAATTAACTACTGAACATGGACAATCAGATTTTTTTAAAAATAACTTTCATTAATCAGAATGATCGTCATAACAGAACTTAAAAAACTAACATAATTAGGTAGGCTTATTTTCTTTAACTTAGTATGTATGGGTAGAATTTTAACCTAGTTTCGCATTAAAAATGCAACATCATCAACCAACAATTATTCCACGAACCTTTTTTAAAACCATTTCCGTTACATCTTTGGGTTTTCACTACATTTCAAAGTCCCCAGTCATCACTTTCAAACAAAGTTATCGCAAAGATCAATCGCAAACCGAAAGAACAATTCCATGGTTTCATTTTCAGCGTGAGGCCAAAACTGGCGTCTTCTTTCAACGTTTGCTAAGAGCCATACAAAGGGCTCTTCGCTAATGGGAAATGCTTGTCAAGTTTTCAAAAACCTTTTTCTCACCTTGCTTTACGGCAGCAAATGCATTAGACAGTTTGGTTTTCGGGGCTCCCTCTTGCCCCCACTTAAATAGAATGAGGCGGAACAGTCAATGTTGGCATTGATCTGCCACTGGAGAAGAATCGGAACCTATTTCAATTAGCGATAAAAATATCGAGATTTTTTTTATTGGATTTTTCTTGACTTTTTTTCAGTAGGCTATGGGTTTGTTCGCGTGATAACAGTTCTTGAGGTTACAAGGAATCTTAAAAGTAAATAAAAAATAATTTCTACAATATACTACTAAGTGCAATATGTGCTTGAACTTATTAAAAATACTGTTTATTGTGTAATAAACAAAGTCCAAAACAACCTTCCTTTTTTTGTTCTTTGAATACAAACAAAATGATTTTTTTATCACGATATAATTTGAATCAAATATATTAATTTTACCTTGTTCATTCAGTTTTGTCATTGTTAATTAAGGATGTATTGTTTTCAAAGAAGGTTCTTCAGGCATATCAAAAAGCTTTCGAACGTTATAGTCTTTCATAGATTTAAAAAAATATATTTTTAGCTAACAAGTATTTAAAAATATTGACATTCCATAATTAAATTCATAGCTTCTTTGATGACCAATAATAAAAATTAAATGGGCTTAAAAAACCAGGTGCTTATGTTTCCAAATACAATTTATGATTATGAACTCCATTGAGCTCCGTGTCACAACAATTCCTTTGTAAGCCTTCCGATGACACGAAAAGGTTTGTACAAGTTCGTCAAATAAAAAAAAATAGGGAGATGACTTGTAGTATTGCAAAAACATGAATAACTTCAAAACTAGAATGTGGACCACTATAAAATTCTTTCATATTTGAGCAGTAAAATAAAGAGCTATAAATTCAGTTTTTCGAAAAATCATCGTGTCTGCCATTTGTTACGCTCCGTAATCGCGTCAAAATGTTGCATTTCATGGTCCCTCACTTACCAACGCATCATTACTCTACACGGAAGGCACCACTAGCAAGATATCCATTACATCCACCATACAAAATGGCACTTCACGATCTGCTCTAGTCGCATACCCATTTTACACTCCAAAGAGCTTCGATGTCCAATTTCAACCTGGACTTTCCTCGATAAGAACCTGAACACGAAATGGGACTTGTCCATAATCTGAATTTGAAGAATTCGAAAGCAAACAGTTTGGACCGTTATAGGCAGATTGAAACCTAATATGACTGGATTCAATCTCAAGATTTGGAATCTCCTTTGAATAGGACTTTTCTTTGCATACACCAAACAAACATGAAACTTTCCTGGTGGTTTACTACACATGGTTTACTCCACAGGGTTGTCCATAGAAGCAAATATATATATTTGGATAGTTAGCGGAATACCTTTTGACATGCATTACATGCAGTTAGAAATAAACACGATTCGGTTGTGAGCATTCCGAAGACCAATAAGTGTACACGTCCATCTTTTGCTCCAAAGCAAGTTTTCTTTCTAGTGTTTATGTGTCTGTGTGTTTGAGACGTTTTCCGACCCATTTACATATAAATCGATTTCTTTTCTGGGAAATTTTTATATGGATTTTCCCCCCTGCCGGTTTTGATAAAGAATATTATTTCGCGGGTGCTACAGCATGGGAAACGAGGGCCTGCGCTCAAAAAGCATGGTCGCTGAAGATCCAAACGTTAAAAGAAATATGTGACGATTTATCCAGTAGGAATAGCGTCTCATGCGTGTATGACACGAGAGAAACTTCCCAGATGGGGAAATTTCATTTTCTTTTTTTCGGTTTTCTTTTTTGGGATTTGCTTTTCTCGGTACTTTTTTGTGGTTTTTCGCTCTTTTTTCCGTTCCTTTCGTCTTCTGAAGATCTGAATTTCAAAATGTCGTTTGAGGTAGACGTGGAAAGAGTTGGGAAGAAATATATATACGACGTGAACTTATGTCCCGAAGTTTATTCATCGATCTTTAGAAATAGGGCAAAGCGAAAAATGCGGTTTTCATTTTATTTTATCGCCTTTTTTTTTTATCTTTCTTTGTGCTTTTCTTGTTCTTCATTCATAGGTGTCATGATGACCCGACTTCAGATCGAATCGGAAAAATGCAAATGTCACTGAATGATCTGTGATTCTCGAAACCCTTTTAAAAGTCGCGATATCTACTTTTATTTTTCAGATTCAAGCTTTAAAATATTACCACATTTCATCTAAAATGCTCAAGTCAGATAGTAAATAGGAAATGTATAAACTAGTTTTAAAGTATTTGTTTTAAATATTAGAATAGTTTTAACAAAACGGTCTGCGTATTTTTTTACATGTACTTAAATGTTTACGTAATACATTTTGTGCTAAGTTATTTATATTTAGATTCATATTTCTCACACTTACAAATGATGTTTTAGTCGATTTTAAATTGTATACGTATTTATTTGTTTTACCTGTACTACGGTACACAGTAGAAGACAGAAATATTTTAACTTCGAAGTTCGTTTTTTTTTCATTAAAATTATCTTTACATACATAGGTATATTGTCGTATAAAAAGCAAGCACGAGCTGCTTATAAGGGTTACATTGACTTAGAGAATATTCTTTTCTTTGAATAAGATACTCCTGGAGTTAATTCCTTATTCAAAGTAACATCCATCAGGATTTCAGAAAAGGTTTATACAGAGAAGTACCAAATAAGCAGAAAAATCCGAGTTTATTGAAATTAATTCGTTTGTAAAACTATTCAATTGAGCTGGAATAAATGAGCTCCTGAAATAATTTTTCCAATTGAAATAACACAAGAGTCTTCGCTGAAGGAAGTCTATAGTCGATTTAATTCCCCCTTAAATCGTAAATAATAAACATTCTTAACATAAAATATGACGAAGGAGAGTAAAAACTACTAATTTTACTTCACTATTAATGAAGAACCAATTTTTAACATTTACCGTAACATATACATTAATATTTTTGTTCGTATGCAAAGTTAGCTATTAAATGAATAAACATAAAACTTCATTATACAGTCCAAATCAGCTCATTTATTACATAACAAAAATGTAATAAATATGACTCTTTAGAGAATACATTGAAGTGTATTTAATTTAAAAACTTAAAAATAAATGTATTTAAAACAAAACGTAGCATATTAATAAGTTCCAATATCAGAATCTATTCGTTAAGTGCATTTTATCTCCAAGGAATTATGGTCGTTTTGAAATAAATAATTCTTTAAATAATAAGATCGCTACATTTATTCTCTGAGGTAAACTTATTCGTATTGAAGAGTATGCATATTTAAAATAATATATTTGATATTATTAAAATTTTATAAATGGTACAAAGTTAATAAATTATTTACTAAAAGGTAGCTTCAATAATTAAAATTAACATATTATAGTATATTAAAAACTACTTAAAAGAATCGAGGATAAAAAAGTTCAGACTTTCGGAAAGTAAGAGCTTTCGAGAAGAAATATATTAATATGACATACGAGAAAAATGTAATGATGACACATGCGATATTTCAAAATAAATAAAATTAAAAGTACGATGTTAAAACTCCGTTTAAATTTAATACAAAAATGGTTCTAAAAAAATGTTTCTAAACTCACACGTGCTCATAAACAGCCCAAAACGATTTTCTTTAAAGTTCCATAGTATTAAACTTTAATCCACTGAAAACTCAAACCATACTTTCTGAATTGAAAATATTTCCGAGATGGACTACAAAATAAAATCGATAATTCCAACTTGTTGGCACGTTGTTCAAATTAAAATGCCAAGTATTCAAAACTAAACCAAAATTCGTATAGCTAAGTCTTATTTCAAACGAAATGACGTAAGAAATTACCATTTAAATGTTCCGAAGCTTGTTCCAACCTAAGTCCTCCAAGCTCTCAAACCAAATATTCATCCAATTCTCGATCCAACAATTTTGATTGAAAGCAAGGGCAGGACATAGCCTTGAAATCATTCGCAACTCAAGACTTTCCCTTAGAGATCAGCGACAAAATGAAATCAATGTATTTAGTTGGTTCCAGTGCGCGGAGATAAGTTGGCAACCAGGAAAAAGTAATTGGACTTACGTCCCCCGGGCAATCTGGTGCGTAAGGCTCCAAGACCATATTGGACACGCAGCTTTCTTGGGGTTGGTTTGCGGGTATTAGTTAGATTGCATTTTGATGGATAAGGTATTTCTTTGAGGTGCAGGCATGTGGTTTGGTTAAAGTGGAGTTGTATTATTTTGTGGTTTACAATACCGGTAAGCAAAAATAATTTACATCAATATTTTTTTTCAGTTTATTTATACGGATTAATTCGTAGTAATTGCTATTTTCGTAAAAAAGAGTTTATCTGGTTGAATTAACTTTTCACTAAAGCAACGCAAGGGCTACACACATTTTAACAATACATTTTAAATCGCAGTCAAGTAACAAAGTGGTATAGGGAAATTGAACACTGTATAAAGAGAAATCTGGTATGCAGTGTCAATACACATGAAACCTTTATACAAGGAAATAATTGTAGATGATAGTTTATTTCAAAAAATAATAATTAGGATTTTTTTGTGAATAAAGTAAATCATTAAGTGACAAGTTTGTTATTCAGCTTATGTAAACATATTTATAATAAACAAATTTAAGACTTCTTTTCTCAAAATAATTAAAACTATTTGTAGTATACGGTTCCATAAAAGTAAGATTAATTTATACAAGTTCAACTTGTAAAAAATAACAAAGAATTTTGAGTTAATTTACATCTTAAAAGTAATAACATAGTAGCACAATGCCCCTTATTAACTAATATGAAAAATTTGGTAGACCAGGAAAAACGAAATGGACACAGAAGAAAAAACGCAACATAAGCAAACAAAAACTTTATTTTATGTAACGTTCAGCTACATTTTTTTCTTAGCAACAAATTTTAAACTGGAAGTAGACTTCATATTTTAAAATTATAAGTCACAGTCCCCCCCCCCCCCCACCACCATGCTGTTCAAGGGATTTTCTATCGGCTAATTGTCTTGTTAATGTTAAAATATTCATTTTACTATTGAGAAGGAAATATTTCAGAAATTTTTTTAAGTCTTAAAATAGAATTACTTGTATCTCTTGACATAAAGAGTAAATTGTTTTATAATAACTAAAATTAAAACTACCAATTTTAAGTGAAAACAAAAAGATATCTTTTTAATTGAAATTGGTGTTTGTGCTACATGTGTTTCTATTATCAACTCTCAATTGACATAAAAGTAGCGATTCTTACACAACACAATTGTTAAAAATGAGAAAATCTGGAATTAAAATGGGTCATTCATATTCGTATAAAACTAATTTCACACTTGAAAACTTATTAACTACAACTTATTATGCACTGTAAGCTTATAAAAAAGTTCTTTAACAAGACCCTCATTCCGATTAACAGCAAGCAAATAGAGACTTAAATCGTTATATATTTTTAAACTCATTTCACAATAGCATTATGTTTTATAAATCTAAATTTAATCTATAGCTGAACAGTTAAACTCTAGTAACGATCCTATAAAGATTATATAAATTTATTTTTCCAGGCGTTTAAAACTAAATTATTAGTCCTTGTCTCGTTTATTAGTACAAGAGACTCAAGAATGATTTGATATGTAAGCAATAACGATACTTAGTAAAGTGGTTTCAGCTCTTGTTCGATTAATTGGAACTACATTTCATGTCAAAAACAGAATCGTGGCATTTAGGGCATTTTCTCTCTTTTCCAATTACAGTTACACAATTACTCTAAATGAATTGCTTAAAGGACCAAAGAATTTCCTATTTATTTATCTTGATTATTTTTAAGCCTTTGCACTTATGAAAAAGCACGAACTTTCAATTAGAGGCATTTCTTTAATTCATTTAGTAAGAAGTGGAAAGAAAATGTCATAATTGTTTCAAAACTATATTTTTTTTATCTTGAAATAAAATATTAAACATCATTGTAATAAAAAACAAGTAATATAAAATTTAATCAAGAGAAATACAAGATTGCTAATAAGTGTTGTACAAATAAAATAAAGTTCGTAAAGTTAGTAATTTTTAATTTAACGCGATAGAATAAAATACAACGAAACAAAAGTTGATGTATTAGTAATTTTAAAATCGATATAATAGCATTTTTACTGAAATATTAATTTCATTTAGATGTTCTTATAAATACATATAAAACCTAATTCATGCAATGCGTGTTTTTCTCCACGAATATTATGCCACAGATACTAAAAATTTCATTTACATAAACATTAATAGATTTTGTGTTATGCATTAAATGACTTAAAATAAATAACATAGCATACATAAAAATCATGTATTATGTATTATATTTAAATATGTCATTTATTAACACACTTACGAAACGTAATTGTTACTATATGTGTATCCGCAAGATGATGAATTATTTATGAACTATGTTATTACTATACATATTTTCGAAAATATAAAACGTACAGAGTTTTTTCAAATCAAAACCAATTTGAAGCTACTTAAATTTGTGGAAGATTTTAAAAACATATCTTACGGTTGATTAATGTTATAACAAAAGATATACATATTTTTAGGTATAATAATAGAAAGAAAAATCCTGGTAAGTACAGAAAAATAAATCTAGTATTTAAATTGCTACAGATTGGCAATATATGCTTATCGCATGTAATATACTAATTTCACATTTTTCTGGCAATATTTTAAGCTAAAGAAATTTTTTAGTGCAATAACACGCAAAACTAAAAATCAACAATCATTCTTTACTAAAATTCCTTTCTACTTTATGAAAGTCAGTACTCGTTCTACAACCGTTTAATACTGACTTTTAACACCTTGCATGAAGACTTTGAAAAAAAAAAAGACTCTCTGTATAAATGCTTTATAAAAACCATTTACTCTTTTGCTTGTGTATAGCAAAATTGCATTTTTATAGGGTCATGAAAAGAGACTATTAATACACAAATGTTGATGACGTGGTTCATTACAACACATTACCTTCCTAATTAATTAGAACTTAATTAATGTCGCCTAGCCATTATTCTTATTTTTTAATAGTGGAAATAATTAGGCGGTTTGGAATTATGGTTTTCGTATATAACTCTCTTTAATTTGATGACAAGTCAAAACTACGCCCGAAGTATTTAAAATATTACCGAAGTAAGGTATAGATAGAACTTAAACCATTTTTACAAAAATAATGGAATTTGTGTAATATTTTAATTGTGGAATATACATGTGTACTTAAGTGCATTTATGTGCAAGGAAGGAAAAAAAGGTTATTGGTTAAAATTTGGCTGAAGCTGCATTTGCGAATCAATATGCTTTACACATTTTTTTATTGATGACGGTATTCAACTTTTGAAACAGCGGTCAAGTGACAAGCCTAAATCCAGAGTGGTCTCCCAATTTAACCCTTTCAGTCCCAATGACAATTTGGCATCATCTTTTTAGAATTTCTGATGTCCCCCTTTATGATATCAAAAACCACATTATTCGATTCTTCAAACTTTTTTCGATTAGAAAGTATTTTTTATTAATCCTGATGAATGTCAGTACTATTATTTTTTTTAAATATGACCAGAAACATGATATGCCAAATGGTATCACTGGATCTGCAAAGGTTAACCTAATATCGTCATTTTACTTATCGTCAACGCTTATATTTAAGTATTTGGGAATCCGCGAGCCATATGAGCATACACACATTTAAATTTTCTAATTCTTCTTTTCCATTCTTCATTTTCTTTCTTCATTTAAACAAGCACCAATTTCAGTCGTTATGAGCAGTTTTTCGTGGTTATGTTATGCATGCTTTTATGAAGTACCATTCAACCCTTAGTAAGATTGCAGGAGGTTTACTTTTGGCTAAAAACATAACCCTATAAAATTATTTAGAAATCAAATTATAGGTAAAAGTTAAATGAATTTCTTTTTATAACTGTACCTCAAATTCCAAAATATTTTAACCTAACATTAATAAAAATTCCCTTTAAAATATTAGAAAAAGTTAAAATTGTGGCTATTTTTTCAAAACTTTTAACTATTACGTTATATATTTTTACTAAATTGTATTTTTACATTTATCATAAAAAATAACTAGCTTTCTAAATCCTTACCATATTTCAAATAAAATATAAAAATTTGATACTAAATACTTAAAATAAATCTGTTGCAAGCTAGGGATTATGATTTCTATAAAATAGAATATTTTGAAATAAATTATTTATTCGTAAGTATTTTTGTTATCCAACACAGAATTCGAATCAACTGCTTTCAAACGTATTCGTATGTACAATTTATAACAAAATGCACTGCATATTTTAATTTTGAAAAACGATTGTTTGTAATAAGCTTGTTATGGAAATTTCGTTTCCCCATAATAAAAATATACAAATTATTTTTTATTTAAGGACAAATAATAACATTTGCTAAATTTAGAATTTGAGATGGTTGTAGGTAATTAAAATAGGGCGTTTGTGTTTGATAGTAGGGTATAAAGCAAATATTTTAACGAAAAATCAATTTGTATTTAGTTGAAATGAACCTGAATATTGAATTATTTTACTGTTAAAAATAAAGTATTTTGTAATGCATTATCTATATTTTGTCGTTCTCATTATTTAAATAACGTAACTTAAGGCTGGCGTGTAAACACATGGTTAATATTGAAATTATTTTACAGGATTAAATGTTAAGCAAGGCAAAACACCAAAAATAAATAATATTTTGCTTTAGTTTCTTATTCATCAAATAAAATTTGACAACAGTTAAATAAGGGTAGAATTGTTAATTGCATTATTAGTTGCATTATAATTCTCAGTTATTTTTTTAGTTAACATATTTTAAAGGATTTTCATATGACATTTAAAATGAACTCTCATCTATTTCTTATATACAATTAAAATATTACACTTGTGCGTGGCGTTTTAATCTCTGGATGTGGAAATAGATAACAAAAAGACTGATACCTTATAAAAGCTTATACTTTTTTTATCGAGTGTTGAAGCTGCATTGACTGTTCCTTAACAAAACAAGAATGTCCGCTAGAAATCGACCAATTGGCTACGAGTACCAAATCAGTCCATTGGCTTCGTGTGAGTGAATGGACCCTCCCTAACCTTGTAGTCCCTTTTCAAGGGTAATAGACAATTCTAGGACCACGACTAGAGTTTGGTCTTCTTGTTTCTCTAGACTGACGTCGTTGTTTGCCAGGAATAAAAGGTCTTGAGGCATGTAAAGGGCCGGACATGTTTCTTACCTTCATAGGGAAAGTGGTGGGGATTGAAACAAGTTGGGGTGATTAACCGAAAACACAAAGTGAAAATAAAGAATAATAAGTTAGATTAAAAACAATATAAATGAAACTTATAATAATAAAACCGAATACATATTCGTGTCTGTGGCATTTGGCTAACACAGGGGTTCCCAACCTTTTTGGACTTGCGTACCACTTGACTTTTAAAGAAATTTTGGCATACCACCATACTTAAATATCTTAATAAAGATATATTTTATCTTCTAAAAGTGTTCAAAGATTATTTATAACATGCTTACAATAAAAGAGAAATAAAAATTTAAATGGTATTAACTTACAGTTTTATTTATTACCTATAGTTCTAAAAACATATAGATAAAAAAATAGCACAAACTCATCGAAAAATTAGTCACCATACAAAATATACTTTTATAGTCTGTAGTGCGAAACTTGTTGTCATTTGCCTGTGATAATATCAAAATTAGGAGTATTGGAACTTATCAAAAAATAGCGGAGCTTGCCGGCAGATCAAAGGGTACAAGATTTTACACCCGAGCCAGAAGTTAAAGATTTCTCTTTAGAATTATGTCAATGTTTAAAATAATGAATAATATATATCTGCTTGCTCACTGCTGCTCATGCCTAAAGAATCTATTAATAGCATGATGTTTCTCACATTACTCACGCGTACCACCAAAAATTTTCCCGCGCACCACCGGTTGGGAACCTCTGGGCTAACACACTTGAATCTGCACTTAGGATAGCGGCCAACTTTGGCAATAATACAGAAGTAATATTGAATATGGTTTCTGAGAAATTGAAGACATGGCTTTCTAATTTAAGTGATAATTTTAATAGGGACATTAAGTACGAAAAATGACACAATTTCTGTTCGATACCAATTTTATTTCCTCTTGTTTCCATCGGATAAAGAAAGTAAAATAAGTTCTTAAGAAAATTATTAAAAGTGATTTTTTTATATTTTATTCTAGACAATTTAAAAAATATTTTTAGTGAAACACTGTAAAATTAGCCCTACTCTTCTGTATTTACTAGTTTACTAGTACTTTAAAACTACATTTGCAAGAGAATTTCACACTTATTTTCCATAGTTTTCGTAATACAATCTGATCAGATTTCTTGTTTAAAACTACATGTTTATATTTTTTCAAGGCCTACTTAAAACTTTACTAAAGCACTATTTTAAAAAAAATCAGTGAATAGTATAAAAGTAAAATCGCGTTAAATAGTTTGAGAAAGTTTTTCAAAATATTTTGATATATTTCTTGTTGTCTGCCACGTTTCGGTTTTCCATTTTCAGAAGGGGTTAGTAAAATAAAGTATGGATTTTAACTGTAAAAAGCATTTTTTTTCAGGAAGATTTTTTGAGTTTGTGTTTCGAGGAGTTGGGTTGCATGTTACGAAAATTTTCGATGAAATATTGGGGAAGATTTTTGTTATTTAAGAGTGATCGCATTATAAAACTGTTTAAAACTGGGTAGGATTTAAATAGCGCACCTGAGGGACTGGTGTATGTTCATATAATGATGATTAAAGTTGTTTTTGATCAATTCGTTATTCGGGAGAAGAATGTTATAGGAGAATTTTAACGAATTTTTGGCGTTTATTATTAGGGAGAACTGAAGTGTTATTAATTCACTACACATTTATTGACTTTTTAAAAAAACATTGAAACTTTAAAGATATAACATCATTAATTAAAAATAACGTCGAGTTTTCAGACACAACATAGTACTTTTTTGTTACCATTAGTTTATCTAGAGAAGTGTCACAAAAAGCTTGATGATAAAAGCATACATGCAATTGTCACCAACAAGTAATTAAAACAAAACTTTCCATCGACATTTTTATGTTTACTACCATAATGAAGAATTTTTTACGTTTATTTGTGTAAATTATTTAGTAACTTATTTGCCGAAATATTTTTTTGGTGAATTAAATAATCACGTAATCTCAAAACAAGAATTTGAACTCCAGTATACTTGACAAATCACCGAAAAGCCACTTAAGACGTTGACAAGACATTCACGATGGTTTTCAAATAGCTACTACGTCAAATTAAAAACAATTCCCACAAATTCTAATCTTAAATGAAGACAAACAATTCTCAATCTCACTAATCAATTTTCGATTACAAACTACTACTTCCAAGAATACGATTGCCAACAACTAGAGGCCTAAGTTTAAAAAAGGGGTAACTGGCAATAATTGTTATTAAAAAAAGTCTTGAAATTTTCAAAAAGGAACTCAATTCTGAAATAGAAAGTCGCAAAGTAAATTTATGTCAAACTGCATATTCAACAGCGATATATGTGCTTTTTACGTCCAAATACGTTTCCTTTGTAATTGGCGAGCGAGGACTAATCTAATGTTATTTTCATTAACTCAATGCATTTTCAAAATTGAAAAACTCCATGATAATTGGTTTATAACTTAAATGAATCAACCAAACTGTAAGGTAATTCTTCGATACGGTATAGCTTGTATAATTAAATGTCAAAAAAATTAAACGCTGAAGTTTATGAATGGGGATCCAAAGATAAAACCCTTTTTTGGCAATTAAGTCATTTACAACTTTATACCACCTACCCACCAAACTGATGAATAATTGAGGAAAAGCGCGTTAATAAATGGCCCTATGTTAATTGACTCAATGATTAGAGGATTCTTAAGGCACATCGCGTGCTTTGATTACCGCTAGAGTGAAACGTAATCTGTCAGTAGTTCCTTGCTATAGACATATGCAAATACACGTTTCCGTGATGTTAAGCAACACAAGTCGTATCAAAGGCAAAGATCACGCATTAAATGGCGATGTTCAAAGTATCGTATTAAATGTGAAAAAATGTATACGTCTGATAATGATTTCTTGGGTTTTTATGCATCTTTTTGATGGTTTACCGATATTGTAACTGACAATTACCTGATTTTGAGCCAATAAGACTTATAATTTTGTATTTGTCGATAAACAAGAATACTTAAACTTTTTTAAAAATGATTAAATGCAAGGTAAAATCTTGAAAAATTAGCATTGTTCCACAAAACTGCCCAATCAGTTCTTTCAATGGAATTCAAAGCCAATACATTAAATTCACGAAGTATTTGCAATTGAGATAAAAACTAATTTCTCTTGAGCAGCGATGATTATTTCGAAATCATGTGTTTATCAGCAAGTATAAATGTTTTCCCCCAAAAAAGTAAAAATATCCCACTTAATTATGCCATAATAAATATAAAACTATTTTTATGATAATAATGTTGGTTACAATATTTTTAAACCATACTGTTACTTATTAGTACATATGGATGAGGTAGCTACCACGCAATGCTCGCGTGTCGCTAGTCGATGAGAGGAACATACAGACAAGTAATTTTGGCTGAAAATCTTGGATTAACCTATTTGTAAATAAGCGAAATATTTTTGTTACATTTGAGTGATACTGCTAATAATTTTGGGACGGAATATTTCATTTTTGTAGTGAAAATATAGTTAGTTTTTAAAAAGAATTGAATTATCATTTGCAAATATTTTCCAAAGAGTGATCCTTAAAAAAAATACACATGCCCCTCTAATATTACATAGTATTAAGCAGTATCACTTTTTTTGTGATTTCCGCGGACAATAGTATCTAACTATAAGTACTGCTAAAAATAGCTGTTTAATTAAAAAAATCTTTTATATAAAGCACATTTTTTATTTCCTTACAAAGTTGTTACTTAGCTTTTGTTCAAATTTTATCTTCGAATCCAAAACTTGTCAGAGTTCTTTTAAGAAACGTAAGTTGTACAAAATCTATTTTCCCACAAGATTTTCTCAATTAGACTATATAAGAAAAGTAAGTTAACATTTACATGATAGCAAATAAAATTTTCTTAAACACTTTCTTTAAATGTTAATAACATGCGCAGTTTAATTGCTTGATAAAGAGTAATTATGTCACTGAAATTGTATGAGGGAGGGAGTAAAATTGCTATTGAATTGAATGCTTTATATCCAGAAGCTGAAAATTTTCCATTATCCCCAACACAACCTACACCCATTCAATAAATTAACAAAGCTTCAATAATCGAAAGGACTCAAACTTTTTCTAGAACGGAAATGACGAAACCACATTGCTACTTTCATTGTCATTAGCCATTGGGAAAATGACAATTTCGGAAACGTAACTTTTTGACCAATACTTCTTGTATTGTATTTCCAACACAGATCCGGACAAAAGTGCCTTGGAAGCATTGTCGAATTAGCCATCGTAATGAATGAAATCTCTTGTCTCTAGGGATAAAAGGATACGCTGAGGGAATTTCAAGGGATACTTTTCCCTCTTGTTCTATCATTTATTTTGCTGTTGTGTCCGACGTAGGTAACTGAACGATTGATTGCTTTTTTTTTGTCCGTTGTGGCATCGAAGGAAAGGTATATAATTTTTATGTAGTAAATTCCTCGTCATGAATTTCATTGCTCGTAAAGTTTTTTTTAGCTGCAAGTTGTAAATAATTTGATGGATTTTAAATACGTTATTTATTTCCCTTTGTCAAATCACTTTTATTTTATTTTCCTCTAAAAATTTTTCAAAATTTTCAATAAATGTGTACAAAGTATTCACAATATTTACTTTTTATTACTATCTAAGAAAAATTGCATGTTTTGTTTCAAACCTAGTTAATACAAAAACCTGTATCGTACTGTCGTATAAATCACTGTTTTCATAACTATAACTTTTAGTATCTATTATTACAGTAGAAGTAAACATTTTTTATTTGCATCACTGAAATATTTACTTAAGTTTTCAAATATGAAATTTTTTTTTTTATGGAAATATACTTTTATACTTAACACAATGACGATAGCACGGAAATTTGCCATTGGAAAATAAACTTTTTGCTTAAGTTTCTCTAAAAAAGCAAAAAATAAGACCAAATGAAGATAATAATGTCGAACAATGTATAATAAGGATAAATTAAGTTACCCGAAAAACAAAATTTTCAAACTTAAATTCAACGTTTGTGTTAGGTAAGAAAGATGTGAATGGTATTCACCAATGGGTCGTTGATGAGCAATTGCAGATATTTGGTACAAATTCTGAAAACTTATTTTTCAAGGAACTTAAAATAATAGTAACCCTTATTTCAACACTGAAAAAAAAAGACATTTCTATCGGACAAGCTAAGAAGTCTCATTGACTGGAACAATTTAACTTTTGGCATTCCATAGTCCTCACATATGAAGAGAACACAGGAAGAGCCGCTTGATTTATTTAGAGTCTTTCCTAAATTGTGTCTGCTTGGCGTACATTTGCGACCGGAGACCGGTTTTTCTTTTGGTTCTTCAGTCGCGGTACAAACGTGTGTATCGTATCCACTGATCTCGGAGTGAATCAGGGTTGCCACGAAAGATAAACAATTCGAGTAACCGGTTTCTTTACACCAGTTAAGGCGATTTCTCGCTATCATCGCCAAAGAAGCCTTTAGAGGAAATCTTTCTACAAAATCAAGCGGTTTTTACCGTGTACTCTTCATATAAATTAGCCACAACTCGCAGAATAACAACTATTCAAATAAATCTGAAACAGTACCATATAAAGAAATTCATAATTTTAAAAATTCATTCATAAAACTAATCAAGTCCATCCATTTACTAACGAAACTGTAAGTTTTCAAATAAGGAATCTCATAGGAAGTTTACTTAACATTCAAAAGGCTGTTACTTCCAAACACCATACAACAACACCAGCCATAGTTTTACACTAGAAACCAAAGCACTCCCTAAGCAAGCAAAGAAAGACCTTGTCGCCCCCCGGACAACCAATCCATCAATATCCCATTGTCCCAACATCGACTGCAAGAGCCACAACTCCCAGAACAAAGCAGTCATCCAAATCCTGCTTCAGACATTGTAATTGTTAAGGGGATCCCTAGGCTAAGAAGTCTAGTCCACTTTGATTTATGAGGGGATGGACAAGTGTGACCCCAACCCATTGGACATTGTCCGCGCATGTCGGACCGGCTGCTATTTGTCAAGGTATTTGGTTGCTGGTGGATGGTCATTAGATACATCGGTGATGAAGTCCGAGTAGCTGGGTTTTACATGCTTAAAGCACGATCTAGTAAAGCCATGTTTTGGATTGGCGTATTTTGAATTTGACAGGTTATTAAATGGCAGCTAAGTGATACTTTTCTTGTTTGTATTATTGGAAACAGGAAGTGATATGCCTTTAAAACATATTTTGAACAGAAATAGGCACTCGTCACATATACAAGTTTAGTTTTTCTTCCAATTTATTTTATCAATTCGAAGCCTAATCCATTGAGTCGAATTATTGAGTCTTATAAGTAGAAAGTAAAAAGTCTCGGATGCCATTTAATCGGAACCACATTAAACTAACTAGAAGAGCACTCGAATTAGCACTCTTTAAAAGAAAGGGAACCTCAGAAATTGATTAAAAATATATATGATAGTTAAGAAAGTGGTGATTGTATCTAATATTTTTTCATACATCATTAGTATGCAGCGTTAACCACCATATGCCCTTCAACCAACTCCTACTAAGTATGGATGACTTTTTTTTTATTAGTAACTAATTCCACGTTTCTAAAAGATAGTAACATAACTTGATAATATTTCCATTACAATAATAAAATATTGCCATGGTTGCTTTTAAGAAAATTGAACTTGGTTTACCATGCAATTAAAACTAAATCTGCATTGGTAATATTCTTTCAAACAATAAACACATAAATCTTCCATTTTCAATGAGTAGATTACATCTCTTCACTAAATTAAATAATTAAAAAGAAATCAAACGCTAATCTAAATTAAAAGAATGGTGTCCAACAAAAGAAAAAGCTAGTTCAACCATTTTTTTTACTTACCTCTATACACGATTTGACTCAATTGACTGCTGAGTATCCTTAGACCATCATTCGACAAATTTCCTATCTGCAAATAAAGGAGATCTTTAATTATCAGGAACAAAAATGTAGATTTTTACTCATTTTTTCAAGAACCCGGTGCATTGGATCGTAATTAATGAAAATTAAACAACATCGTGCACAATAACCATTCGAATTTAAATAATCCATTTTTCTACGATTAAATACTTTTCTGATTATTAAGTTCTGGGTTTGTTATTTTAACTTGTCTTTTTTTTGTAAAGTAAACTTATCCATTAGTGAAGGTTCAAAGAACAATAAATTGGATATTTCTTTTCTGAAAAAATATTTTTTCACGAGTACTTAAGTTTGGAAAAAGAATTACTTGTACATTTCTTGTTTGCTTGCTTTAGCAGATGATTAACAAACATGCACTTCATTAAATTAAAACCTTAGACACTGTGTGAGTAAATTGAACCTTGAAGAGATCACAGTGGTGTGTATTAAATGTTGTGGAAAAGAAGATTAGTATTAAAAGTCATCAATAAAATAAGCTTAATTAGTGTTCGACACTTAATTTTTTAAAAAGTCAAAAACGTAAAATAAGCACAAAATGTTAATATATGTTCAATCGAAAAATATAAGTGTGTTTTAATATTTAAAAATACTTAATGAAGTTTAGTTATTGTTATGAAAATTATTAAAAAAGACATCGCTAATTTTTGTATTTCTATAATGCTGAATATTTTTAAAAAAAAAATTATAGGAGTTCCATCCAATTTCTCAAATTTAAAATTGAACGAATATGGGATGTTTGTTAGTTTGGTTCAATTAATTTGACCCAAAATGAAAGGCAAACAAACAAAACCAGATTCACAGAGATAATTTTTAACTAATTATTTTAAATGAACAATAGCTTATTCAATACGTATGTACAGTGGTGGCCAAAAATGTGCACATTTTTTGAAAGTTTCATGTGTTTCAACTGTTATCTGTGTGCTTGCATCTATTAAATTTCGCTTAAACACAAACATTTAACTATTAAGTTGAAGATAATTTAATGTAGAATCCCATTAAAAAAAACAGAATTAAATAACTGTATTGCAAATAAAGTTATGCTCATTTTAGTTGAACAAACAAGCACAATCAATGGATTCTCTGTATATATACAAAAATATGACAAAATATAAAATTTGAACTACCAAGCTAAATAACAATCGCATAAATCGAAATTTAAACCCTTATGTCGCTAGCTCAAGCACATAATTAGATAATAATTATTACTTAATACAAAGTTGACTGTATAAAGATTAAAGTTTAATCTGCAACTATAATTGAAATTATGTAAACACATTAAATTTTTGAAGATTATGAAATAACGCTCAAAAATAATTTTCGAAAAGATACTTAAAGCACATTAACAATCCATTATGACCCATCACGTATAGTAGAGAAAAAATCTTTATCAGCCAATTCCACATGTTTGTTTATTTGGTTAATAAGTAATACATTGAATATTCGAAAACACACAAAACGTGAAGCTAATCCTTTTGTTTACATTTTCCTCATCACCTTCGAATCGCTAATTAGCTCATGAATAACAAAACAAAGCATTTTCTTCTGATGATGGATGATAATAGCTATTTGAAGGTTGGAGCATTGCTGTGTTATTTTCGGGGGGAAAATAATTATTTTTAAGGTGTGCAGAGAAAATTTAGTCTCAAGATTATTGATAAAAGTTAAAACACGCGATGAACTTCAAAGGTCTGAAATTTAATTATTGCTAAGTTATTAATAGCTATTATGCTCCTCAAATTAAATTAACCAAGTTTTAATCTTAAATTTGTCAACGTAATAAGTATTTATATATATTTACCAAACTAGGTGTTTGTGAAAAACTGTTGTAACGAGCTTAAATATTGCAAATGAAAATGTATTTTAAAATAGAACATTTAAGACAGAATTTCTGTGGTAAAATTGTAATTTTCTTAACACCAGTGTTACAATATTTTGTAATTAATTACAATTACGTTTCGTGACATCCTCATTTCCAGCATAGTTATTTAAATCACATTGTGTCTCCGATGTTCTACATTGTTGTATAGTTTTCGATTTTATTATTATTTTTAATATTTCAGACATAAAAAAAAACATGATTATTAAAACATTTAAAAACATATCCAATGAAGTTCAAATCATCATGGTTAATAAGCAATAAACATACCAACAACTAATTCTTATTTTAAAATAAAGCCTTCCAAGGTTGCAGGGCAGCTTTTCATCGTATGAGCATTTGCAAAACCCCACATTCATGCAATTAATTACCTTTATATTTGCTAAAACAAAAAAACATTTGCTTCTCAAATTCTTGCGCAAAATTGATATCACGAAAAAAGGGTTTGTATGATATGGGAGGTTTTAGTGCTTGTAAAGAAAACATGAATAAAACATTTACCTGTATGAGCACTGCTATGCCGACTATGCTATCACTTCTACATAGTGCCAGGGCTTCAGAAAAGTTGCTGAATAACTCAGAGTTGTATCCATATATCTGTAGCTGTAAAATAAATACGTATGTTAGAAATGTAAAATGGAAACTCCATGGCTTAAATTTTATATACACTTCATAGCATTTTTCTATACAGTAAAAAACTAAACAAAAAATATGCAAAACTTTATATGGCACCTATAAATGGATAGGAAATATTAATTATAAGTTTTTAAGGTTTTCAATTATGTTTGTTAGATAAGTATAGAATATACTCATGGATATTTGCACTCCCATATCCTTAAAATATACAGTTTCAAAATAATTGCAAAAATATTAATGTGAGTGCTGATAACTTAGAATATTTTGAAAATATTATGTTAGTCGGGTTTATGGACACGACATTATGAAATTACAAAACATATTGATTAGAAAATAAGATGTTTTGGAAGAGAAATCAATTGTGTTTTAAGTTAATCAACGTTGCAAATAAATTCTTTATAAATCAATTTGTAGGTTATTGTACTAAACTACTGTTAACTATACTGTACTTAAGTACAGTATATTTTAGTTGACTCAATAAACAATGTTAAAATAGATGCATTACCAAAAATAAATATTTCCTAAGCAAAAATGTGCACATTGTAAATTAAGTACACCGACAATTTGGGTTTATGCGGTTTTTCTGCATAAAATTGTATTTTTAAAAAATTATAATTGTTTTTTGATTGCTAAAAAACAAAACAAAGATGAGCAGCAAATTTTGAAAAAATATCATGGTTTTAAATTTGAAGCAATTCTGGATTGAAACAAATTACTTGAAACCGGACTTCACTTACGCCTGATGCCCCATTTCAAAGTTCCAAATTATCTAACAAAATAATTCTTTTTACAAAAATATCAACGGAAATTAGAAATGAGTACGTCACAACACTAAGCACATTTATTTGTGTTTGTTATGTTACGTTAGGTTTGAATTATCGTCGCACTAGAGCTACACGAGGGTTATTGGCGACGGGCGTCATATTTAAGAACCACAGGCAAGTGACGAGCCGACACCTAAATAGGCACCCCACGCAACCGATAAGGGCGACATCGTACGCAGCTTTAGGACTTATTTAACGTGCACTCCCTTACACGGGGTATTATTCGTCGGACATTTTTGGCTGTAAGTGCCGCTTACAGGTCAACAATTATTTTGGCGATGCCCGGACCCAAACCTGGGACCCTTCGCATGCTGGACGAGTGCCTAACAGACTGGGCTACCCAGCCCCCTTTATTTGTACTGGGAAAAACATTAATCTGCCCAAACCCTGACCAGAGTTCCTAACCAAACAACCTCAATTTTAATTAATAAAGGTACATGTTATTCCACCCCGCCCAACAAATAACTCCACAAACACGGAACAAATCCACGAACAAATACAATTACTCTCTGGCTCCCAAGAAAAGGAAATAAATTGGTTCATCTTATCCCACGGAACATGTCATCTGACCAACCCGAAGAAAACCTTTCAGCATTACTGTTCGCTGATCATATCTCTTTCAGTTTTGCTCGAAGGACTTGTCATCGAGAATCTATGGGTCGATTTATAAAAATCTCAAGTGGGACGTGACACGGGTTGGAGGAGGCAAATAGCAGCCTCATCCACGAGAGATTCGTTCATCCGGATGGGGCCGTTTGTCGTCTCCATTGTGGACGGTCAAGAGTAGGCACAGATGGGATCTTGGACTATTGTTTGGTTAGGCTTAATTATTGCTACAAGATGGCTATTAGCAAACGAAAGGGTATTTGACTAAAAAAAATACCGGCTTAAAATATTCTTAAGCCAAAAATATTATATACCCATATTTTCTTTTTTTTCAAATGCCCTACACTCTTAAAACAAAAGAGTGAATATTATATCAGACCGAGTTAAAATAACTCGTTTGGAGTGATCCTGTCGGAGGTTTAACGCACAAAGGATCCAATCCAAGAGGAGAAGTGCATTTTCCAGACTGGAGGAGTGAAACTTGCTCAGACTGAGTTAAAATCGCTCGTTCGTTTTAAGAGTGTATTTTTTTTCAAATACTCTATAAAAGGGTAGAAAATGAATTTTAAAATTAGGAAGAAAAATTACGCCTTTTAAACGCTTTGTGGCTGTAACGGGGTATTTATGACTCACTAGTAACTATAAACAAACTTTGAAACACCATTTAGGAATCCACTTTAAGCACATTTGAACTATCCGCTTCTGTAAAACCTACAACCATTCCTATGTAATTTTTATTTTAATAGTAAATTAGATTAATCCAGCTGACCGAAATGCCGAAAAAGAAAATTAGTTAAAAAACAATTGTTCCAGGAAAACATACTAAAGACTATTTATAATACGGTTAAATTAAAAAGATGTATATTCTTAAATGATTTTTATAGCTTTTTCTGTATCAGAATAAATAAAAGAGAAAAGTAATTGAGATACGTAATGGGGGCCATTGGTGAACATGAATTCGAAGCATCAAATATTTTAATATCGGAGATAATATCTCTTCAGAATGTTTCCGCTCATAGGTTAAAAGACTGTGTTTTTAAATATGTTTTAATTCCTTCAAAATTTGAATTTTTAATTTAAAAATTTTGCTGTTGATTAAATCAGACTTTTCAACGTTGTTGGTAAAATCGGGGTTCAGTTTTGTTAAACACAAAACCGTAACACATTTGAAAAACCTTATACAGAACAAAACTTAATTTTAAAAAAATCACGTAAATGACAAGGATACTACGAACTCATTTTGGTCAGATATTCTTTCTCATGTTGATAAACGACACCAGAATTCAATTTTAAATCTTGAATGAACTCCTTCAAACCTTTCAATTGACATGTGTTTGATATTTTCGAACTTCGAGTAGGTACTTCTAAAATCTTCACAACGCGAAGACCAATAAAACTTTTTGAGTCAAGAATTTCTGGTAGAAATGATAAAAGATACCATTGATTCTCCTCTCCTGATCCTGAGAAGCATTTCTAAGGAGCATTTGCCTCCTTTCATTCGTGTAAAAAAGCAAGCACAAATGTGTATTGTATCCCAGAACAATAAATCCAAAATCATCTCGGCTCTCAACGCCTTCCTAAAAAGAGGAATCAAGCATACAGACGCGAAAAATAGATTCAGATCTATCAATTTAATTTTTTTTTCAATCTGGCGTCGTTGACATTGGAGTGTTTTCAGAAAGAAAAAAACACGCGCCCCCTTTCCTTCTACCCCCACAACAACAACAAAAAATCATTTTTCCCATTTTCTATTTTTAGTGTGATAGCTCGTAAAGCCTCCGCCCCCTTCCCCCAACACTTCACTAATATGTTTTAACATAGTTGTATCGTTCGTTTTCGCGAGATATAATTAGATTTAATATTGACATTATTAAACTTCTATTTAAAAACGGTTGTGATTATTGGTATGACAAAGCTGCAATGTCAAAGCTTTTTACTATGTCTGCTGCAATGTCAAGTATACTTTGTATACTGAAACAAAGTATTTATAAATTTTACCTAGTATATTAAATTCTTCAAACTCTAAAAAATGAGTTCAAATATTACTAAATAATTATTACAAATATTACATATAGTTTTACTCGCCATCTAGAATTAAAAATTCGTTGAAAAATCACATGCCCGTAACCAAAGCAGGTCTTAAAATTTATATTCATTCTCTTTATGACATTTATAGAAAAGTTTGAATGCAATATTCTTGCTTATAAAATAGTGGGTTCATTCAAAATGCTGATTTGTTTTTTTTTGTATAGCTCTACTAGCTACAGTGTATAGGCTTGTAAGAAACGACTTGCTCAGAAACCCAAGAATAACGTTACATTTCATGCCGAGATATTCGTTAACCTAATAACGCTGACTACGCGAATGTCATTAACAGCTTCATTTCCGAATAAAAACATCAACTTTAAGTATATTTAATTCGTTTTCGTGTCACTTTGTTTTACAAAACGTGTTCAGTACTAAGTTCTTCATTTGTTACAGATTTTGCCAATTTAAACACACTTACACGAAAGATCATTTTCGAGAGGCAAAATTCCTCGTCAATGGTTTAATATTTTTACCTGGAGCTATGTATCATTCATTATGACGTTAATTATCAACACACCAAACTAAATATGCCATCAGTAAAAATAGACCAGTGAAATGATTTAATATTTTTACCTGCAGCTATATATCATTCATTATGACGTTAATAATCAACATACAAACTAAATTTGCCACCAGTAAAAATAGACTAGAGAAATGGTTTACTATTTTTACCTGGAACAATGCATCATTCATTATGACGTTAATTATCAACAAACCAAACTAAATTTGTCACCAGTAAAAATACCATTCGAAAAGACAGTGAAAATACTATCCAATAAGACAGTAAAATTAATACTACCAATACTACTGTTTTTAGTTTTATTCAAAATTCACTCAACTTCAACTTAAGGGTACAACGATACCAAACTCAAGACCACTCTTTCTCCCCATTCCGTTCGTGTCCAATTTGATTGCCTTGAATTTATTTTCTTCTCCTTTCCAGCGAGTAAAGAAGTCATTCCAATAGCAATGAGTGAGGAGGCAGAGTGGCAATGTTCGGGAGTCATCCATTTTATTTCCGCTCGTGTGTATATCTAGCCGAGGAGGGAGGCAGGATGAAAAACACGCTTGTGTTATTAACACAGGGGACACGAACCCTTATGATGACGAAGTAGAGTCATAAGTTCTTTTGAAGGCTACCGTCGAACTGCGGAGTCACAGGGGATATGCCTGTTCCATCCATCGGATGGGGGAAGCTCATTGATTGAATATTTGGCCAGGGATGTGTTTGGAAAACAACTCATAGCAACGAATTGTGCTGAATTCCATTAGAATGCATAAAAGCTAAATGTTGTGGAGTAAATTCAGAAGCTATAAGGAATAGATTAAATTTTGTCACGGAATTGACGCGGATAATGCAATGGAGATTGCATAGTCAATGTTGTGTTTAAAGAAAATCTTATAATTATTAATATAATTTGAAACCGTTTGAAGCCCTGATAAGTGGTTATCATTTGAAAATGCACTGTAAATGTGCAAATCCAAAGAAAGTTCATTAAAAGCACAAAATAAAATTTTGTATAAAATAGTTTTAAAGTAAAACATCACTTATATTATTTACAGGGATTAAGTAAACCTTAAACTATCTGTTGAATCAAAATTTGAAGCGATATTATTTATGTACTTATAGATACGTAGTTAAAATAAAAGTTTTCAAACAAACTGAAGTGAAACTTTCATACTTTTCACTCTATAATTACTCACACCTCTGAACAATAATATTCCAAACTGAAAAGCAAAATTAATCGCACATTGTATGATATATATCTTCGAACCTCATTATTGGCGAATACTATTCACAAAGCTTATGCTTGGAATCAATTTATATCCACAGAGTATATGCTTGAAATCAATTGATATCCATGTAGAAATTCCTTACCTTCGATTTTGGCAGAAGGTTTATCGATAGCACTTTAGATAGCTAATTAATCATTCGAAATACATTCAAACCTCTTTTAACCTATCTAATTGGGAGCAGGCAACGATCGAAAAATCGAAAATGTGTTCGGAATTACTACGCAAGGAAATAATTTGTCAAACAGGAAACGGTTGTGGAGAGTTCCACACTTTTTATAAAGTGCTAATATGTTTTAAGGTAATTTGATCGATGCATATTGAGGGAGAACAAGTTTGAAATGTGACAAGTTGAAACTCAAAATTTAATTCGTTAAAATCTTTGTACAGAACTGTCTAGGTTTTGAATGCATAACTAATTGATGTCGGAAAAAAGATGCGCTTCGGTTTGTCACAATTTGATGTTGAAAGTCATTTTAATTAACTAATACTATAGTATTTATTAGCAGTATAATTGGTATTTACAATAACTATAAGCATGCATTAAGTAGGAATAAAACATTATCGCATTAAGCTATTGTATATTAAATTCATAACAATAATTATTGTGTGCATCATGAATATATCGAATGAATTTATAAATATATGTATAGTCTCCACAACTAAAAAAACTACCCTAACATTTATATCATTAACCAATACGCAATAAAACTGGAGTGTAGGAAATCGTTATATTGTGGCGAAACACTAGAATATAGTTAAGTAAACGCGTAAACTTTACTGATTAATGACAATCTCAAAACTGAACATCAAAATATACCAACCTCTGTCAGTTTTACAGAATAAATTGGAATTGAAAAAAAGGATATAGTTATATTTCAGACATAAGATCCACTACATCACTATTACAGGACGGCACTTAAAATCCTTACAATGAGGCAACTTCAAATAATAAAAATACACGAACACTAACGTTCTAATAAGTAAAGTAGTTAGTTACAAAAACTTAGTCTTTTCAAACATTAAAAGACAAGATCGCCGAAAGGATTTAAAATGGACGCCATACAGTTAATGCTTCATATGTCCCTAAAGACTCTTCAGTGAAAGTCTTCATGAACATAAAAAACTATTTTATGTATTGCAGAGGACTTGAACAAAGAGATTATATACAAAGAAATAGTTTTCAAAGGGTTATTTTATTTTTCGGAGATGCGATTCAAATAATGCGGAGAAATTTTTTCAACGGTTTATTGTTTTAATGGGTATAATTGTAGACAAACTGGGATTTTGCAGTCCATCTAGTATTAGCTAGATACAGGAAAAAAATATAGACGCAGTGATCTTTTTTTATGAACTTAGTTTTAAAGTAATTGACAAGCTTTAAAACAAAACTGGATGCGTCCAAGTTTACCAAGCTGGATTTTTCTGCACTTTAACCTATTAGGAAAGACTTAGTTAATACCATTAAGAACTTCATTTTTGAATAAAAACTCACGTTTAATTTTTTTAAAATAAATTTGGTGCAACTTAATTTGTCGTGTATAAATTGTCCGGGAATTTGGTCTTTAAAGGTATTATATTATGTTTATTTAAATTAAACTAAGCATAAGTGTCATTTTCTCGTGGCAAAATTTTTTGCTAAGTCGTTAATGAAATAATTAAAATTATTAAATTCTTTTTAAGTGTATGATAAATGTATTTTAGCAAAGTTTCAATATATCTGGCACAATTTTTCCGTTTATTAAGCGTGGTAGATACAAGTTGTTTACGGATGCATTGTATAAAAATATTAATATGCATGCTTTAAATAACATAAAATTAAGATTTTGGTACAAGCTTTTATTTTCAGTAACATAATAAAAATCATATATTTATGGTTCTCGATTTTACAACAATGGAATCATAAAAATATTCGGTTCAAAACCATTCGACCCATATTTATTCATAGTTTAATATTAGTAATAAAAACACACACCATAAAATTTAAAAATATCTTATTTAAATTTTAAAACAAATTGTGTTTTTAAAAATATATTACTGTGCCCACAAACTTAATAGTTGACTGTTCTCCAGAAGTTACCAGAGAAATTAATCATTTTATTTTAAAAAAAGAACAAAAAAATCCTAAACGTGATTTATAAAACTATAGCAAACAGGATTTTCGTTATTCAGCCTGAAACATTGTTGTGATATTTATGTGTACACCACACACACACAGAGTTTGGTTTTCTTTTTGAGTACTTCAAATTTCGAGTCCAACTTTCTCTTTTTATCTCTCATCTCGAAATCAATGACCTGCTATTTTAGTGGTCGTCAATTCAAGAAAAGGCAACGGAATGTTCACGAAGAAGAATATATAACCAAAAACAAAAATCTAAAAACACAATAATAAAAAAACTAAATTCTTAATCGCTGCATAATGTAAGTAAGCCCGTTGCGTACAAAAAATATTACGCTGTTCATAAAAGAAAGAAAACAAAGGAATAAAAAAAAAGTCTGGAAAGTTTTTTTTATACGTTTTGTGGTTCTATTTTAGTTCGATTCATGAACTTCGCGGAATGCGATTTTTCATTGTTTAGTTTGATTCCATTTTAAAATTACTTTTGTGGTTTAAATGTTTTGTGTTTCGTTAAACTTTTTACTGTTGTCGACAGTTTTTTTAGGAGGAAAATAAAGGTTTTGGAAATAAAGAAAGAATAGTTTATGACTGATAAGAAAAAATTATTTTATGCTAAAGTAATTTCTGGAATACAGGTGACCGTTGTGTTTAAAAATTCATTGATCCAGTTAAATCTCATTAAAATGCTGAGTAATGAAGGCAATTGTAAATGTTTATGCTCTTCGATGCTTTTTTCCCCGAAATATTTGACTCCATCAAAAAAATTGTAATTAAAATATTGTCTTCTCTTGTCATCTGAGCATTTTTCGAAATAACAATTTCCTTTTTATAATAAATCACTTATTTTAAAGTGATGAACGAAAGTAAAAAGAAAACCAAAACATTTTCAGTTCAATTTTTGCTACACATAATTTGAAATGCTCATTTTTTTTTTAAGTAACATCGCATTTGGTAAAACTATTAAATATTTGTTATAAAAGATGAATATTAACACTTCGGGGAGTTTTGCGGGGCTTTTCAAAAACTTGACAATCCATATTAAAAATTAGATGCTGTTTGTAACTTATAGCCTTTTAAACTAGACCGTTTTTTTCTTAACTCGGGGCAAAGGGCATATATCATGCTTTAAGTGTTAACAGTTCCAGAGGAATGAAAATGAGGTCTCCATTGGTTGATCAATGCTATGTGCAGAACTTATACCAGAGCTTATACCATACCACCATTAACCGCTTAAAAGTAACACCACAATCGGTAGATTTTTGTAAAAATAGGAATATTAGGAATAATAGGTAGGAATTTCTTAAAAATTAAATGCAATGTGTCAAACGCGACGCTTCTCCAGAAAAATGCTCTTTCCAATATGTAGCTTTTGTACTACATTCAAATTTATACATGGAGAAATTATGTTAATAACCCTGAATAATTTACTAACATTAACTACTCCAATTATGAAAAACTACAAAACAGTATCTGTCGTAACCAAATTAAAAGTTGAACATGTTTCACTTTCTTCCAAAATAGAAGTGTCCACAAATTCAAGCCACGCTTAAACATTGGCATCTCCACATCTCTAAAGAGGGATTCAATTAATAGTCCAGCGGGGCAAGAAAATATGTTCAAGTTAACTATCCTTCATATTGATCGAGTCGGCATGTAACTAGGAAACAAGTTGGAATCCAATTTTGGATCTTTCTACCCATAGTTCCTCGCACTGATGTTATTAACTTCAGAAGGAGGTAGCAGCCTTCGTAACTTATTCATAAGGTACTTCCCATGCGGTTTCACATCCCATGTGAACAGCATGGCGGAATCGAAAGTAGTCTCAGACTTAAAGTTCCCCACAGTTTTGAAAAATAAGTCGAACAATATAAAATGAATTTTCGATAGCTCAGCAATAGGAAATATGCTCGCGTTTTATGAACATCGAATAAGCGAACTAGCGTTTATGTCCAAAGTAATATCTTGTCAAAATTGTTTTTGTATTATGTATTATCTTTTTAAGCACTTAAATGCAAAAAATTGGAAAACGGAGCAGTTAATAAAATGTACACGTTAACTTGAAAATATTTATAGGGAAAGAGATAGTATACGGATTGGGCTAAGACAGTTTTAGTTTAACTAGCCTGTCATCTAGCTCGTTATAATGGGGCAGTGAAAATTAATCACACAAAATATTTTTCATTTAAAAACTAAGATTATATTCAGGGTATTGACTGGTCTCGTTCACATGGAACCACGACCCTAAACCTTTTCGATTATATTGTAAAAAACGCAAACCACCAGTAGTTTATTCAAACAAGACATTTAAAGCTTTTTAAAATGAAAAAAAAAATAACAAGTTAGAACGATTTTTATCATTCATAATAAAAAGTGATCGAAAATTCGACAATAATAAGTTGAGATTTCCTACTTTTAAATATGCATTCATACAATACCTATGTAGGTAGTTCTCCAAAACACCATTTACAGCCTATCTGCCTCGGGAATATTTGTGTCAAAAGAAGAACTCTAGGATTAATGTTACATCCTTCGGTAATTATATCCATAGAGCCATAATCAATACGCTGCTTCACTATCTGAGTATTTTATCTCTCGTTGTGTATATCTAGTGCTGGATCAGTAACGTTGCTTATGGATTTCCCATGAATAAAATTTTTCGTTCTAGCGTGAGAAGCCCGCGATTTAACTCTTTCTCGAAAATATCGTGAAACATGTTTTGAAAATTGTCATGCAGAGGTCCCGGTATGTTTGATAGGCATGTAACTAACGTTTTTGTTATTTTGAGCAAAAAAATATTATATAAACATTGCAATGAATAGTATATGTTAACAGAAGAGCTTCTTTATTTCTAGCTGACGTGTTTTCCTACAATTTACTAGCAAAGAATAATCAGTCGGAAAAACGTGTTAAATAATTATGATAAAATGTAAAAATCATTTGAGATAAAAAATTTGAGTTACAGTTTTGTTAAAACATAGCTATGTGCCTATGGATGAAATGGAATCGTAGTAACGTTGTATCGATGTGAAGATGATGCGAGATTTATCTGATCCAAGAAATAAATGGGATATTTTGATTTGTATCATATTTTGATCGGAAAAAATGGGAAGATGTATAGATTGAGATTTTCAATAAATGGGATTTTAAAGCGTTTTTGTTCAAAATGTTCACATTGTTATTGGACTAAAGAAACATACAAATGACACATTTTAGAGCACGTTGTTATTTTTCTTCATCACATTATGCAATATTTATTTACTCAAAACTAAATCGACCATTCGCTTCGGAGGTGAATCATTCAGTTAATTTCAACAAAATCCTAGTTCTTGTTTGGTTTGGTTAAACTAATGTACTTCTAGAGAAACTAATTCAATTGGCGACAGAGAGAAATCTCAAGTGTAAATCACGGTCAAGTGACTGACACCAATGCAACATTTTAGCGACATCAATGATTAAACATAATACATACCGGTCTAAATGTATTGTTTTTTCGAGTGATTAATTAAATTTTGCTTTTTCAACTAAGTTTTAAATTTAAGTGAGCAAACGTAAGGTATTATTTCTATTAAAAACCTAAATTATTACAAAAAAACTGTATTAAGGAGAATAATTATCTAAAAATAATTAAATGTTAAATAAATTAAAGACATAACAATTAGGATTGTTACATGAACACATTCTAAAAGTATCATATAAACGTGACGAAGATTGAACCGTTATCTAAGCAGTCACATGAACTGTTCAAGCATTAGCTAAACCAATGTGAAACTAATTGAAGGGTCATTGATTTCGTCCAGTGGTCACGAGTTAAAAGACCCAGGCAAATGACCCATGGGTCTAAATGTTCAATTACACTTGGAGAATCCAATAATACCCTTAATCTTATTGTCTTAAGAAAGTAACAGATTGAAGAACCGTGGAAAAAGTATTCTTCTGGACAATCCTCGTTAAGTAAAAGAATGCATTTAAAAAAAAAGTCAATTCATTATACTGTATTTGTTGTTAAGTGCATTGCACAGCTGTAAAACTAATTTTGAACTCCATCATTACTCTTAGCAATTTGTATTTTTAAAACAGAAAATTTCATAACTCTAATAATTGTAATAAAATAACTTTTTTTTAAAATTTATAATACTTTTTTAATAAAGGGATATTAAATTATTAGGACATTAATATATGTTTTAAATAATAAACATAAATAGCTCATAGCGAGGTTTAAAAAGTATAACTAGACCAGCATGATACTGCTCAAATACAACAGCTATGTTAGTGTCGTTTTCTTGCGAGTTTGTAGCATGCCGGTTTTCATTGCATGATGTTTTGCTTCTTTATTATAATTTCATGATTTTGTAACGAAGGAACGGTGTAACTTGTTTACATTACAACCATAGTTAGTACATGCTTGAAGTACGATTAATTGTCTTTAATTTCGTGCAGATAAATGTTTTATGTATCTTTCTCAAGTTAATTCACCCACATAACCTGAATCGCATTATTAAGAATTTTAAGGTCTTGTCTCTAAACCAAGGTTATTCACCCAAAAGTCAATTTTTGACTTGATAGTTAGAAACAAATACATATTTTATGTTCAATGTACATAAAAACTTAAGCATATATCATAATAGAAAAGCCAAAAAATAAAGAAGCACTTTAGAATTCAAGTTGACAGAAAATCATTGAAGCACATTCTACAAAGCATTTTCTTAAACATTTTCGTCTGAACTGCTTACAACATTTGTGTCACAAATACGAAACCAAATATTGAGAAAAATATTCGTAATATCTGAGGCACAAACATATAACACTTAGGAAATTTACGATGTACAAAAAAGCTTCTTTATACAACTTTTTTTTACTTAATTAAAAAATGCTTTAAAATTAATGTAAGCTACAACCTCATTGTTATTTACTATCTGTACGTAAAATTAAGAAGCTATAATTTTCATTAATTTAATACTCATAAAATAACATAAAAATTCAACCATTTTAACTGTCGTCAATAAAGGCACGCTGAATAGCTTGCTGAGATTGCTATATTATAAACTTCTATAAGCTTTTATTTCACCCATTTATGATATAAAGTGAAATTCCTGTAATCGTATCATAATGACTTGTAATTAAAACAACTTAAACTTCCTTTTTTTGTTAAAGTTTTTAATTTGCGAAAAAGAGAATTCTTAAGTTGACTTAATATGGATAATTATGCAAAAAATTAAGTTAAGATTTTTTTAACAGTGAGTATCCATAAGTTATTTTCACATCAATAATAATATTGCATTAAAAAAAATACAAATATCGAATATTCTGAAACGGCAGTGTTCTCATGCAAAAATAGCAAACTCAAAATATAGTACTTAACAATCGTACTTTGAAAAGTTGAATTGATTTCCAATTCTGTTTTGAAACTCAAATTATTTCTGTCCCTGCAATAATTGGCGCAATAAATGAAAAGTCCAGTGAGATGTGCAACCCATTAACTTTGAAATAATTTATTCCAGCATCCGGAATAGGAGACTCCATTGGTTAACAGTTTGACGAAGTTGTATTTGGAGGGTGTAGCTTAAAAATAAAAACTCCCAATTTACAAAGCATAACTAAGGTATAAGGTCCGACTCGTTCATTGGCGACTTCGTCTAGTTGAGTTTATCATTTTTAAAAGTCGCCAATTAACGAACTGGACTCTATATCTTAGTTATACTTTGGAAAATGTGAGTTTTGTAACTACACCCTTTAATATAAATGTATAATTACTTTTTTCCTATAAAATTTACATTTTGGCCACGGCCCTTTACATCTAGTTTATAATTTGGCGAAGGTCAAAGGAATATATATATTTTTAATATTAAAGAAGTATAAGGTAGTTTTTAGAGTTTACGCACCCTTTTAAGAAACTATTCCTTATTTTATTAAACTTTGATTGCTGGCAATATTTTCAAACCTCTCGCTAATTTTTAACAGCAAAAATTAGTTTGGTTTTACATTTCGATGGTTAAAATATTTGTTTTAAAACGCATCTTTATTTATATGGTTTACTTCCTAAACTGTTATATCCGGCATATAATTTAACAAGATTTTACTAAATAAAGTAGCCATGAATTACAAAAAAAGAATAGAGTGCTGAAAAATGTAGCTATCTTTACCTCATATCTTTAAATCGTGCAAGTACCAAGATTTATTTGAAGGATAGTTTTATACTGCGTAACTACATATATAGAGAATTTGTTTGACGAAACAATCAGTTGCAGCTTTTTAAACCGAAGGCAGAAAAATGTGGATCTTAAGACAGAAAAATAAAATCTGAAATGGTTTTGTCTGGTTTCTTATTTAAACACGATTTCAAGCGCTGTGCCAATATTGAAAATTTCCTTAATTTCTATTGATTGACGATTGTTTAAGTAGCTTGGATGATTGCTTGTTTCAGATTTTAAAGTTAAACATTTATTTAGAGCGTTCTGTGCTATCAAAAAAACTTTCCATTTATTTCGGATAATTTAATGTTTTTTTTATCTCCGATAACAAGAACTTCGGAAACATTTGATGAAGTCAGGCTTGAAATTACTTTTCAATTTGAATTACTATTCATAAGGCATGGAATTGTTTGTTTGCGTAAAAAATTGGCTTTTGGTCTTACGAACTATATAAAGATTTGTAAGAAGAGAATTCTCTCATGGTATGCCCAATTGAAATTATTGTGAGGTATACAAATATTGTAATAGCGTTTTATTCGAGTGATTGTAAAAAAAGGTTGACTATTTACCGTATTTAGACGGACCATGATGTTATGGGAATAAAACTGTTCGATTTTACATAAATACCTTCAGCAAATCCCCCAAAAAATATTATAAATAATAAGTAATTTTTTAATAAAAAAATATGTTATCAGTATGGGGAGTTGTAACATGTTAAAAATCGATAGCATTTTTTTATTTAAAGCATTTACTACTATCAGCACTTTTGCAAATCAAAATTTAAAAATTAGTTTTTATAGTAAAAACGTATATTTTTATTACAGTGGATACTACAACCACTTTTTATGTGTATTTTACCGTACCTTATTAAATTGACAAAGCAAAAAAATCAAATAAAAAATTAAAAATAAATTAAATGAAAGAAAAATAAATAAAATGAATAATCATGTTTTGATATAAATTAAAAGTGGTTTGATAATCAATGAACTTTTAACATTTCTTATTGTAAAATTAAACTGATAGGTTAGGATTAATCATATCCTAGTACTCGAGCTGAATTCAATGAATCAGAACTAGTCTTGCGTCAGCTATTCGGAATATTAAAGAGATTGACAGACATATATAATACCTTTCGCTTTTATGTATAAAATACGCACAAAACTTGTAAGTTAAAACAATCATCTTGAAAAGCAAAAAAAAAAAAAAAACTAACTAAATATACATAAATTTCTTAACAAATACACAGGGAATTTAAGAGCTAAAGATATTAGCACTACATACGCTTAAATTAAGTCAATGATGTACGACTTTACATAATTACTCGTTGAACTCTCTCTCATATTACCATCGAATTAGAGACTAATTTTATATGCTAATTACAAATCCCATCGATTAATAAAAAAAAAGATGATTTATTAATGCTATCACTTGTATCGATTTCTCATGATACAGATCAAATATTACGAGCTCTCATTTAATTCAATGCCCACACCGTTAAAAATCTCATTAAATGCATTGAGAATTATTCCTTTTCTATTTTTATTACTACAGGATGCAATCAATTCGATAACGTGGTAGTGATAAAAGCCAAGTATCTATGAATAGATTTTGATGATTTCAGGTGGAGAATTCTCAGCAAACAAAAATCCGATGTGCTTTTTGTTTTAGTTTAAAATTTTTCTGGGTGTAAACTTTTGAATTCGATGGGAGCTTTATCACAACTACATAATGCAGTTTTGACTCGTGTTCAAGTGAGGAGGTCGATACCCAATGGTAAATAAATCTGTAGATATTTGAATTTTTCAACGCATACGAGACCTACTTCTAGACTAGTTTGAGATTTACGCAGATGCCCTTTGTAATTAAAGTTTTAAAACATTTTTTATTAGAATCGGTTTTGAATAAACAAAATATTCCTTATAGATCATTTTTCAAAAAGGGCTGATTAAACTTTTTTTTAAATTTCAGAAACTATTCAATTGCTTGATTTCTTTCCTTCAAGTATAAACAACTAAAGAGCATAAGTAAAAATAGGGTACTGTTTAATTTTTTCTAAATAAAAAATATTAAAAAAATAACTGGTAATGGAGGAGAGACAAAAAAATAAATGTATAAACATTTATATTTTACTAAATTTGACAATTATTTGAATTAACTAATGGAAATTTTTAAAAATATAACAAAACAAAAACTAGATAATATAATTAAGATATTTTTAATATTGTAAGGTATAGTACAAAGAGATATTTTTTTAATGTCGACAAGAAGAAATTATTAATCATAATAAAACTGCATAAACGATAAAAGTGACAGACTATAATTATATTAATAACGTGCAAGTCAATTTTGGGTTTGGATATTACTTAATTTATCCTCATCTCTATTACTTTGTCTCGACTCTGAATATCATGGGTAACGGAGTTGAGAGTCTGTCACATAATAGGGTATGACTTGTTATTATTTGAATTGATATGAATGCTACTCTTTCTTAAGGGGTGTCGGATGTTTCTATATCGCCCGTGTTAGTTTACCTAAGTCTGGGAACATTTTTTCAGGAACTATGAGATATCATTGAATTTTTTTATGTTGTTCCTTACATATAGATATTTGATTTACATTGAAAATATTTCAAAATATTCAAAACACTTCGACAGTGATTTTTTTAAATATGTATTGAAAAACACAGAATCAGATTTTAAAGTTATAATAATTTTTTTTGAGCAGATATATTTAAAATTCCTCAGTTTAAGTCAAAGAGCTATTAAAGTGAAAGAAATAATATAACAACATAGATTTATATCTTTTATAGTTCCTGAGAAAAATGTTCCTAACTGATGAAAAACATATTTCAGGAAACGCAAACGTAAAGTAAGGATTTGACAAGATCTGATGAGAGTTTCCAAAAATGCTTATAAAAAACACTAAACAGAAATCGATAATCATGGTCTTAAATTAAAGATATAGACACTCAGATTAAAAAGAAAAGAAAAAAAGAACAGAAAATCGAAATTTTTGACCCAAACACCCCTCCCCCCATCCCCCCTCCCTATCCCCCCCCCTGGAGTTTTGCTACTTATTATGCATCCCAAAGTAAGCAATATAACAGATAAATTTGCTTTCCTAAGCAGTATTGGAGTTGATGACTAAAAAAACCTTTTAGATTAAACTGTACTTATTTGAGCGAAATCATTCAAATACTAATGAATGCGAATGTATTTTTATTTAAAATACACAGTAGTATATTTTAAATAAATTTTGTAAAATAAGTATATGTAGTAGTAGTGGAGATGAGAATTTTCCTCCGGAAAAAACACATTTTAAACTTTAAAAAAACTTGAAGTATTTCAATTATACTCATTTAATTAGCAAATATTCATTTAAAAGAAAACCAGTTAAAGTATTTAGCATTTAATTCAATATACTTTAAAAAAGCTTTTCACATTTCTTAAGAACTTTTTAAGATTTCTCATGGTTTAACTAGTATAAGCCTTTAATATTTTTCGAAAATTTTAAATTATACAAGTACATTCTTTAGGCTATAAATAATCATTATAGAATAATAGATAAATATAACCATCTTCTAAAAATGGTAGTACCACGAGAGAAATCTTTGAAGAATGACCCATATTATAGTGAAGTTCAAGGTTTTTGAGTCAATTCAAATACTTTGCGGGTTTTCATTACATATGATAACATTAACATCAAATGACACTACTTGAAATAATAGATTTCTAATTTATACTGTTGTTTCAATCAACTGCTAATAGTCTACCCTTGAAGCTTGTTGACAAAATAATGTGAAAAAGGATATTTTTAGCTAACACACTGAAGTGAAATTATTTCCGAAATATTGCTTTCTACCAAACTGAAACTAGAACAAATAGGAAAACTTATTATTCGAAATATCGTTTCAATAACTTTCTTGCAAACTAACGTTGATGAGCGAAGGCAATATATCTCAAATAATTAAAAGTTTAAAATGGTTGCATTCTAAGAATTAATTTCACAGACTTAAAATATTAATTTCAATTCTTAAGTTGAGTACGTTTTTCAACTAAATAAAAAGCTCTATGCAAATAAATATTTTTTTAAGTTTAAATATTAATATACAGACTATATTAATTTTCCATATTTTACTATTTCGAAACACATAGCTTTTTTAAGGTATTAAATCCAAGTGATGCAAAATAGCTGTCAACTATTTTTTTTTCAGTTTTGAAGTAAATTTGTGCATTCGTGGAACTGATACTAATATTTACTTTGAGTATCAAACTACCTCAATTTACATTTAGTAGAAAAATAAAAAAGTACTGGCAAATGCCACACAGTACAAGTCAAACTTTCTTTTGCCTTTCCAAACAAAGAAAAAAACATTTGAAAGCCAAAATATTCCCCAAGACATTCATTCAACTGAAAACTAAATGAGTTATAAAAAAAATGCAAAAAAGCTCGGGAAGCATTTCAGATCTTTCAACTATTCCAAATATTCGGCACTTTGATAATTCAGAGAAACTAATAACAGCAAGAACAGAAGGTCACTCTGTCAGTATGACAAAGTTTTAAGTGAACCCACTTATTTTTTTTATAAAAATGGGTTTTAAGACAAAAATTTAAAATTTAGTCTTACGATATTCTAAAAAACCAAATCATTGCGGCCTCACATTTTGCCCCAAAACAAAATTAAGATTGTTAAAATTGCTTTCACCCGAGTTTATTATAAAATAATACTCATTGTCAAAATTTTATTTACAACTTTATAAATCTAAAACGGCGAGGTACAGCCCCATTCCCTATTTCCATATTACGGATAAAATAAGTACCTTTCCTTCTTTTCCTAAATAATATCCCAGAATTTCTTTTTTTTATAATACAACCAGATAAGTTGCTCAGGATTTCTTTTAAGCCGCAACAGCATTTTTGATTGTGGGTTGAGTGCCAAAGAAGTGGCCAGACTAACGACGTGTGCAGATGGTGAAAAATTCTCACTGTCAAGTTTTTTTTTATATATCCCTCGAATTTTTTAAAAATATTTTTTTTTTTATATTTCTAGAATCTACTTCCTCCCCTATACCAGATTCATTCTTTTTTTCGTGTAAAAGTGAAAAACTTTTTATTTTATTTTCGGCTACTCCGCTTTTTATTTTATATTTTACATTTGAAATCGATTTATTCAATGCTTTGGGGGGAAACGCGGGTTTTCCCCCATGGTTCTCGTTCCCAGACTCATTGTATAAGTATTTACCAATTGTACAGAAATGGATTGAATATATGTTGAAGTAGAAAATGAAATGGAGAAGCAGCGAAATAGAAACCCAATGTTTTGGATGCAATCGTTTCGCCGCTAAACTGATAGGAACAGCGAATAAAATCCCACTCGCATATGATAGTAAAGGACTGAAATTTAAGACCGAACTGAAGTTTTCCTATTGATAGATATTTTTTTAATTCAATGCTTTAAAATTTTTGTTTAATATTTAAAATACAATTTTATAAATGATTTTTACTTACGCAGTGACATGATGTAAACCAGAGTAGTTTTTCTAACATATATTGCATAAATACAAACTTTATCGTAAAAATAAAATTAACACATTACTACATTATTAAATTATTAACTAACACAATTTAAGAAATGTTTTTTTATTAAAGCGCCGATACTATACATACCAGGAAGTCATTTTTTAAATAACTTACTACGTAAATACAAATTTTATCATAAAAAATAATATTTGAACAAATTTAGTCTTAAAATTATAAATTAGAACAGTGTATAACAATGTCTCATGAACCCATCGCAAATAAAAAAAAATCCTTGAATATTTCAATCTAGTAGAGAATATTGGGCCAATGGCTCGACATTTATTAGAGATAAAGGCGCAAAATAACGTCCGACCCTGCATAGACGCTAACAATGCAACTGCACCTTTAACACCTCATTATTGCAGAGCGAACGTCATTTAGGGTCTTTATGTATGCTTGTTAAAGCTTCTTATATAAAATGCAAAGAAGAAATCTTTGTCTTTCCAATGGCCTTCTTACGTTTCGAAAGAACAGCAGTCACTTTTCTTTTTTAGATGATTAAACGTATAACGGCGCTTCATGGGAGAAGAAAAGTTTAGATTTGTTCTCAGATTACGTTACGGCAGTTGAATTTTACTGGAAAGTTGTTATCGAAATAATAAGGGAGTTTTTTTCCAAATAATTATAATAATGTTAAATTTCCATATATTTTTTTTACAAGTTTATTTATTGTTCTTGAATGTTGCCATATTCTGATTTTAAGACATAAATGAAAAAATATATATATATATAGAGAGAGAGGCAGTTGTTTGTGCTTATGTTTATGAAGTTAGCAACTATTTCTATAAAAAAATTGGTATAAGTGAAACTTCTGATTAAACACAAAATAGTTTTTTTAATTCGTGTTTTAAAGCAAACTTATTAAAAAAATTATTAGTCAAGTTTTTTTGGTGTTTTAATTGATGATTTAAAAAATCCATAAGCTGCATAAAACAACGTAAACAAAAATATCCACACAAAACTATGTATTTTTTTATTAACACATATGCTAGAATTTTTTTCATTAAATTATTTTAGGCAGAGAAAGAATAATAAAATAGATAAGACTTTAATTATTTATCCACTATACTCTGAAATAGTAGTGAAATCAATCATTTATAAACGTTTTGTTGGTAAATAAAAAAATTCACTTTAAGACTTGTCGGGACTAATAATTTTTGAATAGTGATACCCGTTTCCTTTTCTTGCGCTTGTTATTTTTTTAAAATTCGCATTGTAAGGAATTTCTCGATTAATAGCCTGTTTGCTGTTGTGATATTTCATAACATACAAACTGTACTGATATAGTACCCTTGTGTAGCTGTAGTGCGATGCTATTATATTTGACATTAAAGCAATTTTTTCTATAAATAACTGTATGGTTGAGATTTCTGGTGAAACAATAGACAGGTGACAAATAAGTTCACAATCAAAACAGCATAGTGGGTTTAAGATTAAATGGAAGATTAATATATGCGACTTTAACTTTAAACAGTTTTAGTAGAAAAGTGAAATCTCTGAATGCTATCTACGCCAAATCGTGGAAGCCTTTACACAGGATCATTTAAAAAATATATATGGTAGGTAAGTACCTTATATTCATTGTCTTCTAGGACAGATAATCTAATGTTATAATCTTCTCTAATTATTGTTAATGCTACAATTTGCGAAAGATACACAAGTATACTTATTTTTATAGCTTCAATTTTAGATAAAAGTTCGCATAGAAGTAGCTCTAAAAATAAACAGTGGTAAAATAAAAAATGATATTAAAAAAGTTAAAATTCACTTTACCATCTCTATTAAAGTAGAATTTTAATTGTGATAGTAAAATACGTTTTTAGAATCAAGTAATTAGTTCAATCATTTTAATGAACTGAAGTACTTTTATTTTTCAAATTAATTAAATATGTTGTTGAAATAATAATTATTTATTTTGGCAATCCGTATAAAAGTTGTTTTAAAAATCTAAAAGCTCCATTCATGATTGGTTTTTCCTAATTAAAGAAAATTGAATGTTCCACACATTTTTAATAAATAAAATCTATTTAAAATAATCAATTAAAATTTTAAGATGTTTAAAAAATATGGTTTTTAAACGTTATCCAATTTTGTATTAATAAATTAATTATATTTTTCTTGTGAAATCTGTAGTAAAAATCTTAACTCATAAGAACCATGATAGTCTACAAATAGAAAGTAACAAAGCATTTTCATATTTAAGTAATGTATAATCTTCAATATATGATATTTAAAGAAGGGATGTAAATATGTAATAAAACAAATTCAATTTGAACTAAAAACTATTTGTAGTTTTAACCCATTCTTAAACTAAGTTGCTTACTTTAAAATTTGTACCACATTAAAAAAATTTTAGGTAATAAAATAATTGTTGATGTTTTGATCAAGTATACAAAGTTTCAATGTAGATTATCAATACTAGTAAGCTTTTAAAGCATCGTGCGCTGAATTATTAGAAATTGCACCTTAAGAATATCATAAAGCATATTGTTAACTTTACTGCCACTGATTTGTGTCATTATTTGTTCAGTTTTACTTAGGCAATACTACCTTGATAAAAAAAAATTCCCGGAATAACCACCGTGAAGCTCTCCCATCGTTTCGATTTTATTTTTTTTGTTAAGTTGGTACATATGTTGTTGATATTCACCAAATCTTAGCGTCATAGCTTCACATTTGCAAAAGTTACGTAACCATCTATCTCTGTGTGTGTCAGCGATGTTTTAGAAATGGATTTAAATTTCAAAAACGAACTTGTATCAAATTTTGCGGAGGAATCCATAGGCAATGTTCAAGTCTCCCACCATCTCTCTGAGGGTTAATTTGCGGTTATTGACCAACATTTCTTTTATTTATTTTATCAATGTTTTCATCGGTTTTCGATGTCGATGGTCTAACACTGCATTCATCATCTTCGATTGACTCACGACCACTTTTGAACCACTCGTGGCACTGGTAAACGACCGTTTTCGTAAGAGAATCATTGCGGAAACATTTTTCCAACATTGTCACCATTTGCGTGCCATTAAATCCGTTTTTTTATGCAAAATTTGATACAAGTTCGTGAGTCAATCAAAGAAGATGAAAGCAGGGGCAGACCATCGACTTTGTAAACCAATGAAAACATAGAAAAAATAAAATAAATGTTGTCCAATAACCACAAATTAACCATCAGAGGGATAGCGGTGGACTTGAATTTGCTTATGGATCCGTCCGCAAAATTTTATATACGCTCGTTGTTGCAAATTTTAACAAATTTCAAAATTGTAAAAAATGGCCTACACATACAGACATCGATGCTACGTAACTTTTGCAGGTATCACGCTAAGATTTGGAGAATATCAACAACAGATGCATCAACTAAACAAAAAACTCAAATCGAAACGGTAGGAGCGCTTCACGGTGGTTATTCCGGGAACTTTTTGATCAAGGAAGTATTAAAGTTTCCTAAATTATCTTTTCTGAAAATCATGCTTAATAACTTAAGTTCTGAAACTTATGAAATCAGTCATACTTCAAAATTGCAACTTGCTGCTCTCCTTAAACCTAACATTAACAAATGACTTTTTCCATGCGAAAAGACCTAACTCAATCCAAATTCCGCTTCAAGTTACGATGGCATATTGGAAGTCTATATATATAAATTCCAAAAAATAAGTTCTATTTCACTAGACTAATTTCCAGAATAAACTTTTCATTCCACCTCACAGAAAAAGCAATGACCTGTTGCTGAACAATATAAATCCTAAAATTGACTCCCAGCGAAAAAAAAAAGCATTGGAAGTGACAAATCACTTCCTGAGTTCACAACCCGCCTTAGCCATCCCAAAACTTCCTTTGTCGTCCCCGGTCAAATCAATTGATTTATTGTATCTGACCAAAACAAGCACAAAATCAAAAGTATGGGATGGCCAGGATGAAAAGATTGTCTCTTGTCTTGCACTTTCTTCTTGCCACCTCGCCGGGTCGATTTGGCAGAGATGGAACTGATATTTTGGCTCGAAAATTTTGCTGATAGATGGCGGAATGCAAGGAATTTGGCCTAAGATTTGCTTGATTGCAGGTAGGTTTTGAAGCGTAGTGTGATGCCAAAACTTTTACAAACACAGTACATTTATATAATAAAGGCCTTTTTACACTGTAGAGTTAAGAAAAGTTATGCTTATTCTACTAAATAAGCTATAAATTTAGAGTTATTCAGTAATCCTTGCAGATAACAAAAGATATGTTAAATTTGCTAAAAAAATACAAATTTGGTAATGTGTGTGTACTGCACTTTAAAATACGAATTTATTTAATATACATGTATTCCAAACTAAGTTTAAAGTGGTGTTTAGAAAATTCTAATTTTTGCATAAAAAACCTTATTAAAAGTAGACCATACGGGTTGTTTAAAAATTAAGTATTTTACAGGTGTATACATACTCAAATGTACAGCTTCCACCTGCGTTCCTAAATATTTGTTTCGTAACTCATCCTACAATGTAAAGTAGGGTAGATTGACCATTGAATGAAGTGGTAGGCCCCAGTAAATGAACAGTTAGTAAATACATTTAAAAAGTAAGGATTAAAAATCATTCCACTATATGGATTGGCAACACTGACTTCTCTCATCTAGTGGGAAGCCATCTGACATCTAATTTATTGCCCTGGTCATTAATTTAAATCCAACATGTTTATTGACAGGACATTTTGTGTTCATTCACTGGTAAAAGTACTGTTCATTCACTTGGCTTTTGTACCACTTTTTATTTGGACTCCCCAAAAGACCCTAGCAATGCATTATAAAGTCAACTCTTCTTTTTATAGAATTAACATATAATGACAGATTTGTTCAGATTGTCATAAACCCTCAAGCTTTATTTTCTTAAAATGTATGATTTTCTTAAAACAAATTGTGCTTAAGCGTTCATTCACTGGTTAGTCTACCCTATATCAACACACATATCATTATAATTATCATTTGTAAACATTATTTAAAATCCATTAAATGCCATTTGCAATTCTATCAAACTAATATAACGACATCCTTGGTTTCGTTTTTTTTCTTGGTGGGTTTCTTACACAAAATATGTTCTAAGAAAGATCCACGGCTGCAAATATTTTCCGACAAAAATGGAGCTAAATATACTAGCTGTATCGAAGAAATTAGATTTATTCCTTGACAATGTCCTGTATTTTGGAAGATAAACCTATCAGTTTCGTAGCTCAGCTGTTGTTTATATTAAGGTAGGGATATATAGTGAAAGATTAGGGTGTAAGTTACTACAGTAGTTATATATATTTTTAGATTCTTTCACAGAAAGTGTCACAAAGATGAGGGTTCAGTGGCTGTTGCAATTCAAAATGAATAGGGATTTAGGTTAGGTTTGATTTATCGTCGCACTAGATATACACGAGGGCTATTGGTGACGGCCGTCGTATTTTAGAACCACAGTCAAGTGACGGGCCGACACCTGAATAGGCACCCAAAGCAACCGTTAAGGACGCCATCGTACGCAGCGTTAGGACTTTGAAGGATATTTAACGAGCACTCCCTTACACGGGGTATTATTCGTCGGACATTTTTGGCTGCACGGGCCGTTTATAGGTCGGCAGTTATTTAGGCGATGCCCAAGCCCAGACCTGAACCTGGGACCTTCAGCATGCTGGACGAGTGCCTAACAAACTGGGATCACAATCCCCATTAATAGGGAATGACATGTATTCCAAAGTATGGTTTTCCCATTTGGTAAAAATGCCTTTTTTGCATGTTTTAAGCAAATTATTGAAACCAATTATCAAGTTGTAGTATATTAACATATTTTAAATATTATTAACATAATTCCTTAATCAAACTTCATTTACTGAGGGATACTTTTAAATGTTTGTATTTGCATTAAATATTTTAAGCTGACATAATTATTTTCTACAAAGAAATTATTTTTATGATAAAGAAAATTACATATTACTTTTCCTACGTCATACATTACGCCTCACTTTTTAATCTTTTTTTAGACACCTTTTAGGACACGTTAACGCGTTCTAATTATTGAATTATAAAATTATCCTTCCGAAAGCTTTCCTTTTTTTACCTACCTCATGCCTTAGCGTATCCCAACTACCATGCCCATGCGAATTTTTAATTTTTATACGTTGTATAAAAAAAATCTTAAGTAGGCTTACATTTTTCCTCTCATTTTACTCGAACTCTTGGAAAAAGTAGACTGCTCAAGGAAGTATGAAACCAGCTTATTTTATACGATTACAAAACAAAAAAATACCTCGCGCCTTAAAAGCAACTTTTAATGCTCTTTTATGACATTCCAAAGGAAGCTAATTATTGCATAACTTCCTTTATAACGATACGCCTCGGGACGGCCGAGAATATAAATTTTCTTAAGGTAGGTTTATTTTTTTAATAAGTACAAAGAAAGTCAAATTATGGGAGAAATGTACCTAATCTTTCTAGTTGTGTTTTTAATAACATTAACATCAACATCAAAGAACAAAATAACCCAGCATGTATTAAGGGAGTGTTGAATGTAGGATAGTAATTATTTTTCTTCGCAGAACAAACCGGAAAAAAATATTTTTCGCTTATTATAGTAGAGATATATTGGCTTTTTGTGGTACATTTTTTATGCGAAAACATCTTTTAAACCTTTCGATTAAATTTGTATTACAATTATTAATTTTCTTTGGCTGAATCATTACCTTACTAGAATTACTCAAGATATTTTAGCCAATGAGCCTCTAAATTTTAAACCACAGTTTTTTAATATATTTTAACTGAAACCCAACCACAAGAACAATCCAATTTAATATTTTCAGAAACACTGGCTTGAAATTACTGGGTTAGATCTTAATTCAAACAAACCATACTAAAAAGAATATATACATTCCTCTATGCATCTATGTGTTACCCTAGTACAAGTATTTCAACTACGACCAAAAGCGCTTCCACGTAGCTATTTTTTAGGGTGGAATGGAAATTTCGCTAAAGCCTCCCTTGAATGACAGTTAATTTTAAAACACCCTGTAGTATTTTTAAAATATCGGGGTTTCCAAATTACGATATTACATGAATTTTAAGTTTGAACTGTCAATTATAAATTTACATAGCCATGGTGCTTTAACTGTCAACCAAAACATTTATTTACAGCCTATAGCATTCGTTTCGAAGCATAAATAATGCCCTACAGCCCCCATCTAGTTAATCCATACATAAATTTCGGCAAACCAATATTGAACACTTCATTTACCACAAAAGGGAAATTCCCCCAATGACAAACACCTTTATCCAACATAACTCACCAACATTACCTCATCCAAAATTACCCTACCAAGGAACCATGTTGGCTCTGATTGTTCAATAAAAAGTCTTAAAAGTTCGGGACGTTTATGGGAAGTCGATTGACTGTTCTCACCCGGCGAATTGAACAATCCGATATTCGCTGAACATTTGGTCTGAGCTAATGCGGACAACTTCTGGATATAAAATGGCTCAAATGTCCGCTTTTAGTGTCGTTGGAAAAGCGAACGATAAACATAAAATTCAATTACACGTAAAGTATTGATCTAATCTGGTATTTTCTTGTGTTCAGGGGAAAGCAAGATTGATTTTGTTTGATAGTATATTGATTTTGAACGATTTCTGAATTCGAATGATATTGAATATATTCGAAATATTATATAAAATTATATTATGTTTTTTTAATGCTTATAATTATAAAATTTGAAAATAAATTTGCAGAAAGATAATGCAAACTCTAGGTAAAATACCCTATTTTTGCCTTAAGTTTCAGTAAAATATAATGAATACCAATTACTTTTTAAAATAAAAATGTAAAAATCTTCTGATACTTAAGTTTTAAGTACAGTCTCGTTGATTGCTATAAACTAGAAAAGGAAAATCTAATAATTTAAATTATAAAAAAAAACAGTTTAAGTATATAAAATATATTCTCAAAGTTTTTCTTTACGGTAAAACTTATTTTTACTTATAGCACTTACTTAATTTAAATATTCAAAATAATCCAGAATTTAGGTGGCATAAAATACGAAAATTTGTTGAGACAGCTCAAATGAAACATATATGCATTGCTAAAATTGTTAAAATAAATAACGAATGATCTTCCAATCGATTTATTTAAAGAAAAAAAAAACATTTAAAAACATTTGCAAAAGCTTATGCGCACTTTAAAAATTTAATTTATGCGATGCACACAAACATATGAAACTGAAGAAATCCCTCCACTTATATGCCTTTCCCGGTGCACGAAATATAAGGAAAGTCAAAACGATAATATTTACTAACAATAGTAAAAAATCATTTATTTGGTACATTAAGGTTATCAAAAAAAAAAATAATAATAACACTCAAAACCCATTTTCGGCTGCCTCATTAAAACCATATATATTGCCCTCGGGTACAGTTGCAACTAATTATTTAGTTTTTTTTCTTCCAGAGCATCTTCAAAAGAAAGCTTTTACTTTCCCTTTGTTATGAAGTTTTGATATAAATGTATCTGACGTATCCAATTTTAAGTAAAAAGTTTCTTAAATTAAGAATTTTAATGGATACCTTGAGATGTATAAATATGTTTCAATGTTAGATTAATATTGTTTAACACATTTATAACAGTTTGTTAGCTTTAATTTAGCCAATTTATTGCTAGGTATTATTTACGTATAAAAATTATTTTAAACAAAATTGTCGTTAACAATTTTTTGAAACCAGTACAACTCCATTATAGCATCAGACACAAAAATCCAATGTAAAATCTCAATTGATTCGAGTGCTTTTGATTTTTTTAGAATGTCAAATCCTTTTTTTATTGTATTCCGCACATAAATTAGTTTGTCTTTAGATATTTTGTTATTGTTGTGATTTATGGAGAGTTCATTGGGTTAAAAGAGTTATCTTAATTTCTTAAACATTTATTTTGTAGTTGATTTTCATCAAATGATGCATTTTGCTTTACAAAAATAAAAATTTCGATTTATTATTAACATTTTACTTAAATAAAACGTGTGTAAGTAAAGACAAATCAGCAAACTCTGTTTATTATATAAATGACTGTTCTTATGAGGAACTAAATGATTTACTTACAATCATTTGGATATTTTGTTTACATATTTAAGTATTTAACATGAATCAGGCAAGGAAGCCAGAAAATTATATTCAAAGACTCAAAACTAAAATTCATAATTCGAACTATCCAAAGAAATATGAAAACATAATATTCTCAAAACTTTAACGAAATTAAAAAAACCTTTAAATTTGAGTTTGAAAACTAATTTTTAAACCACAAATAAAATTACAAAGTACCAAAAAAAATCGAAAAATATGGGTGCGCAATCAAAGCATCGAAGCCTTAAGCAACCTTATGCAAAAGATCTAGTTTTCAATCTCCTGTTTAAGAATGTGCGAATTCCCCCTTAAGCCTATACGGCACTTCAGCATAAGTAATTGTATTAGTAAAGAAAATCGTAGCTGATCCCATGTCTACCTCCTGGTGTTTGGACAAACTCCAGAGATAGTTTACCCACGGAATATCAATGAGTTACTGAATTGGTCGAGAACTGATATTGGATTGATGGAAACTCTGCAAGGCGGTAATTTTCTTAGGGTTTTAGGGCTACTGGTAGCATAACACACGTGTGAAATGAAGTAGGGCTTTTCATAATATGCAAAACAATGAATTTGGTTTTTAATACTATTTTTAGCGTGATTGAAGGCTTTGTTATTTGTATGTAGAAGCATAGATTTTCAATTTTATTTGGGAGAATTACCTCTTAAAGTTTATGAATGTTTAAGCTGTTTTAATTTCTGTAGATCTGATTGTGATTTTTGGTAAGAATTATATGGGGAGGCTAGGATAGTAAAATGCAGGGATTTCATACTTAATTTAATTGAATCTATACGAGATATTTATTTAAGGTTATTTAGATTTATAGAATATATTTTATATTTTTGTCTCATTGGACCGTTTTTTCCTATGTGCATATATGTTTTGGTTAAGAAATTTTGATTTAAACAAACGATTTCGTGCTTCAAAACTTCTAAACCACGGGTAAACTTCCCGAGTGTACTACAGATAAAACCATGGTAGTGCATCAGAAATCTAAACTTATGTTATTCCTCGAGTCAATTGATCAGCCCATAAACTAAAAAATGTGCACTCTAACTGCAATATTTCGCGGTCTGGCAAACTGCTTTCAGTAGCACATAAGATTCTAAAACACTGCGCTTACTAAAAAAGAAGATAAGATTTGTACAATAATTACATTGACTATTGCTTGTTGGAATTCTTTAAAAAAATATTTCTCAGTCGCGTTAGGTCACAGCAGCAAAAAATATCATTATATTCCAAGAAAAAAATACTGAATTAATAATGCGTCCAAAAAGTAAATCCTAATATATTTAACTTTGGCTATCAAGTAAAAAATGGATCAGCTCAGGTACTATCACGATTGTATTCGATTGCAGAGCTGTGCTTGCATCTGATGAATTTTAGATTTGGAATAAATTGATTATTAGCTTTAATAAAAATTGCATTTCTAAAGTCCATAATTGTTTTGGATTTATTATTTTGTAATTCTAAAATGTCGTGTAAAAATATTGTGTAATAAAATCCAAAATATGAACTTAAAATATATTTTTACGCTTCCTTATCAAACAAAATCATTGGAAAGTAATCTCCAAATTTAATTTGGTTAAATAACTCTGGTCCCAATTTAGGTTTTAATGTACATAAATATTCAATGCTCAAAATGTCAAAAAAATAATAAAATCATATTCGATTTCATTTTTAGAAAAAACTCAGTTATTAAAATCGATTTAAAATTCAATTTAAACACTGATTTAAACATTAAGAAATTGAAAGAAAACATACATTTGAACTGAAGAAAAATATTTTTAATTAAATTGAATAATTAAGTTTACGAAAAATATATAAAATATTTTTATAAGAATTTAAAATCCTTCTTAAGGCAGAAGACATTTAATCGAAATGGAATTTATTTTAACAAAGCCTAGACGCGATTCTCTAATTTCAAAATGAATCCATTGAATTCCCCTGAATGTATTCAAACTTCGAATAAAGTCTTAAGTTTCAGTTTACGAATGCTGCGAAATATTAAATCCTAATCCAATTTGTCAACTGGCGTAAATGTGGAATCGAATTCTATTTGCTTTCACTTGATATTCTATTAGTCCTGGCAAGAAAATTTTGAAAAGCGCTTATTTTTTTTGTAAAAAAATTGCTAGGTTTATTTGAATTAATGTCGCACTAAAGCTACACAGGTGAAACAATTGAATTTAGTAATATTTGAACATATATTAAAGATTTTCTCTATATAATATAAAATTGTAATTGTCGTACGCTTGAAAGCCACGTGACTTACACGGCTTCAGCCAATGTGAAACGTCAGAAACGCGGAAAGTAAGTGTGGCCGGTGTGCTTGTTTTGTGCCAGGGCTGCTTCAGGTTGCATTCCGTGTCTTTGGTCGAGAAAGTTTCTTAGCGCTAGAGCTACGTGATGCCCTAGGGAAGTCCCACGGAAACTAGCTTATGTTTCAACTATTGGCATCGGTCTTGAGATTCCGGCCACGGATCGTAAAAACCATAATGGGGCCCGGATGGCCGAGTGGTAAGCATCGCAGGCCAGCAGTCTGCGTGTTGTAACGGGCGCGGGTTCGATTCCCGCCTTCGCCCTGGGTGTATTTCCTCTCTTTGTGACAGTAAAAAAATCTTTCTGTGCCTGTCTTACTTGACGAAGACTTATAAGCGACTCACTGAGCAAGCACACAAGTCGGAATATATATGTAAAATACCCCCCCCCCCCCACCCGTAAAAACCATAGAGTTAGGAAAGAGAATAGAGCGGTCTATACGTATGTGTGCAGTAGCGCAGAAAAGAAGCAGGCTGGAGCGGTGCGTCTTGGGATACTCAGTGACAGTTTCCATAGTTTCGACTACTATGTTATGCGGGGTAGCTGAAAAAACTGCTAAAGCGGTGCATCTTGGGCTACCTCAGTGCCGGTTTGTTATGAGCAGTAGCTCGAAAAACCTGACAACCTTGCTTCAATAAATTTGAATTGATAGACCCAAAGACATTAAATAGAATGGACTGCGCTTCAATAGTAAAGCAGCTTAGGGATGGAAAACCAAGTCAATTAAATTAATGGTCTTTAAATTGGCAGCTTAGAAGTAGAATATTTTTGGTACAATTTGGTAAAAAAAACTGGTTTTGCAATCGTAGTTTTTGAGTTATTTATATTTAACCCTTTCAGTCCCAGTGATGCCGTTTGGAATCATCACTTTCAAAAAATTTTTTCCAAATGTTTATGTCCCGTTATGACATCCTAACACACATCATTCGATTCTTCACACTTTGTTCTATAAGACAATATTTTATATTAATCTCAATAGAAGTCAGAACTACTATTTTTTTATTTATTTAGAAAAAAGCTAAGAAGCGTTTCACCTGATTTTTGAAAGTTCACTTCAGTTCCACATATTTAAAACACAATTTAAACTATTTCAGTTAAAATAATTACTATTTTTTTTAATAATATGGTCAGATACCTTAAAATATATAACTCGAAGGGTTTTTAGGTAATATATATTTTTATTTTGTTTTTTCCACAGTAACACAATTTTGGCATCATTTCAAAAACCATATAAAAAATTAAAGTGAATTTTTTTCTTATGGAGCTCTTATTTTGACCTAAAATAAGCTTATTTTGTGAATATCAGATGCTTCTGTAGTGTAGTAAATTTTTGGGACTGAAAGGGTTAAAAAGTCGAACATTTGTTGAATTTGAAATATATTGATGAGTTTTAGAAAGCTGGGTATATTCCATGTGAAACAAAGGAAAAAACAATATTTCAAAAAGACCTATTTGATTTTTTTAACGCGCAGTCCTTCCTATTTAAATGTCTTTAGATCGACCCCTTTGTTCCTACTTCTTAACTCTATGGTAAAAACAGCCGAAGCCGATGCATCTTCCCTTTTTCGCCTGGCGCACTCTCCCCGCTGGTCGGGACCTTTTAACTAATATATCTTCCCGATTGTTCGAATTAATTTTTGCAGTATGAAATTAAAAATATTGAATTAGTAAACAGTGAATGAATCACAAATTCAGTTCTTTAAATGTTTTTTGTGAAGATAAAACGCACTGAGCCAATCGTGGTAACTAAATAAGCTTAAGAGTTTTACGTCATCGCATCGACCAATCAAATCGTCTTTAACTGGTAATGAATAATTTATGTTTAATGAGCAGGAAGTATGTTTTATTCAATGCAGATTGTATAGATGAGTATTCCTGCATTGGCAGTACCCACTAATTAGTCTAAAATTTTTGTTTGCGGAGCAAACAAAGAGAAATTGCGTAGCAATTTTAGGAGGTTGTCGAGCGGAAGCAAGCAAGGGCGAAAATCTCTACCGGCCGCGAAGCGGTCAATGGAATTGCGCAGCAATTCCGGGGGGTTGGCGAGCGAAAGCGAGCAGGGGGCGGAGCCCCCTAGTATAATAAAATCAATTTCAAAATATTTGACCATAATTTCTATTTCTCTAATTTCTATTCTCTTTAAATTTCTATTTTGTAAATGCTGGCTTATCTTTATTGTACATTTTGTACATATTATAAAAAAAATTCAATTAAAATTTAAATATTTCATTGAATGCATTCAAGGAAACTTACGAAAATTAAAAGTAAAATGAAGATTTTTTTTCCCTTAAGGATTTGTTGTTTTAAAATTTGTCCGAAACATTAGTTATCCTAAAATACATAGGTTTTTCGAATTATTGACCTCAAAACTTAGATATGCTAATTTAACTTTCAGAATTGAGGTTCATATTCAGAAATTATCATTTGACCGGTAAGCAAGTAATTTTAACTATTCAGTTTGAAAAATGTGAAGAAAAAGCTTTATCTTATAAACAAAATGTTTTTACATAATTTCTTTTAAGTTTTGCATTACTTTTTCTAGCTATTTCTCATTTATTAATATGCATGTAGTCATCACTGTCATTACAAATAATTTGTTTGACACGGACATTTTTAACGTAATTTATAAATTATTTTACGCAATGTACTTTAAATTATTACTAAATGATGCTAAAAATAAAGTTTTTATACGAAGTTTTTTTAGAACGAAAAAGAATAAAACTTTCTTTATTCATTTGTGTCAAAACATCTCATTAAGAGTAGAATAAAAAAGTACACTATTTTCTACAACAGCAGGAAAAAGTTGAGCAATGCCCATTTGTCAAAAATGCCAATAAAGGAGAAAAAAACGCTCAAAATATTTCATAATAACGAGTAAAAAGCTTTTGTTCTTTTTTTTATTGCAAACCACTAATTACTGAATATTACGATCGTTACCAAATTGACTTGGAGGTAAAAACCTAATCATGCGAATTGTTATTTACGAGAATACTTTCATTAACTCTTTCGGTTCACGATGGAAAAAATTACTTGTATGCAACGACACTAAACGATTAAGTAAGAAATTTAAAATTTTAATCAGTCCTAAAGAAATGCGTAACATTACGTTTTAAACCTATTAGTTTTAATAAGATTTATATACATCATATATGGGTAGGTTATTCAAGATTTAACTTTTTGTTCATTTTTTAAATACATAAATCCATACATAATTTTATTTCCTTTGAATTAAGAAATTGTGTGCTTATATAACTCATACATAGTTTTTAAAATTGTAAATGTGTATTACCCTCTCACCTAAGCGTAATTTTAAAATAACTTACAATGATTATTTTTTTAATTATGATTGGGGACAAGTTTTGTTTTTAATAATTTTTTGTTTATTCTATCAAATACCTTATCTACTACGTTAATTTATGGTATCGAAACAATAAAAGGGAATTTTAGTTAACTTGTCACGCGCCAAACGCGAGTTGCTTTGCCTTCCAAATAGGGCCAAAATCAATCTTAATCCAGATGCGAATAAAAAATGACCTATTAAATACGGATACAAATTTTCTGTGCGACTTTTTATATTTTTCGGAAGTGTGAATATTAGCTGCAAATTCAAAGTTAATCTACGAAGTCAACTAAATAAGCCTATCAATACGAAACTGTCATATTTCTATTAAACACTTTATTTCATCCAAACACTGTTGTCTGCAAACAGAAGGAAAACAGTGCACAACTATACACTACAAAGAAAATAGCTCCAGTAAACAGTACTATACGATAAATTTACTGGAATAGGTATGTTATGTCGATTGCAACAAAAAGATTTACAAAAAAAAGTATTCAAACAAATAAAAAAAATTGAGACGATCGTTACCAAGCTAATCGTACACCGAAATACTTCACGTTTACATAGTTCAGATGCATTTCAGTATGACAATTCAATTGTCAAATAAATATTCTTGGCTACAAAAAAAAAATATTTTTCATGACATATAATAGATTACAGTTGTATAATCGTTTATTTATATAAAACGGAAAAGGATTATTTTCATGTTATGCATGGGACTACTTATCCTAATATTATGACCTGTATTACGTGATTGAAAAAAATATTTTGCTATTTCAACAAATAAATAGGCTGTAGTTCTTCAATATGTAAAATTTTAAAATGCGCAACGATTATGTATTTTGAAAAAAGAAATATTGTGTGTTATACGCGTCAAATTCGCTGAGAATGGCCAAAATAGTTTGTCATTTTGCTTTAATTATTAACTAGATAAAACTAAAAAAAATTGACAACATGGTTAAACGTAAGATAATTCTAGCATGCATACAAAAATATTTTTTATATTAGCAAACAACTTTTAAATTAAAGCACGGAGTAATTTATTGGATGTTGTGGGTTGTTTTACACACATCAGTATAACATTTCTATATTTACTTTAAAACGAAATATCATGCAAAATAAAGTTTATTGCTTACCTCTCCAGGAAAAGAAGTGCCAGAGACAGTGTGTTCGGATCCTTTATCATCAGTCCGGCCATAATGCAGGTGCAACTCGTGAAATCTGTACTTGTACGAGAGAGGCCCGCCACTGATGTTGATTGGTACACTTGGATGCAGCTCCGATACTCGAAATGCTACGCTGTGGCCAGTATTACTCAAGATGCCACTCACCTGAAAACAAAATGAGCTATTAAAATCATGATGAGGTCTGGGTGGCCTAGTGTGTTTGATAGCAGCCCATTGCACTAACAGTCTGGGCATTATCGGGTGCAGGTTCGATTATCGCCTTCGTCTTGGTCTAGTTTAGTTTGAATTATCGTCGCATTAGAGCTTAACGAGGGCTATTGGCGACGGGTGACGTATTTGAGAACTACACACACGCAAGTGACGAGCCGACACTTGAGTAAGCACCCAAATCAACAGTCCTTCGCCTTGGGTGTACTTTCTCTGTGTCAGTAAAACTTCTGTATGTGTCTATCTTACTTGATGAAGATTTATAATCGGGTCTCTGATCAATCACAAAAACCGGAAAATATCTGTATTAACCTTTTAAGGGGTCACAGGAGTCTTAAAAATGTGCAAAGAAGATACTACATAGCGCAGTTTGATCCCTCTTGTAATTTTTTAACTACTCAATGCATAAGTATAATTTTTTTATATGTAATTCTACAAGATTTATTTATTATAAAACAAGTTTTAAAATTTATGAAACTTTAGCCAAAACTAAAATAAATGATATTAAACATGAAGGTACTTGAACACACTGTGATTAGGCTTGCGCGGCAAATTGTGAGGTCAAAATTGAAAAAATGACCAAGAAAATGACTTTATATTGTACAAATATGTACAAACTAGGACTTATACCTAAATTCTCAGCTCAATTTTAATTCGAAATTATTTTAAGAACTTTTTTCTAAAAAAATTAATAAAAATTTAAAAATTTTGATTTTAAATTTTTAAAAAAACAATTTCTAATTAAAATTGAGCTGAGAATTTAGGTATAAGTCCTAGTTTGTACATATTTGTACAATATAAAGTCATTTTCTTATTCATTTTTTCAATTTTGACCTCACAATTTGCCGCGCAAGCCTAATCACAGTGTGTTCAAGTACCTTCATGTTTAATATCATTTATTTTAGTTTTGGCTAAAGTTTCATAAATTTTAAAACTTGTTTTATAATAAATAAATCTTGTAGAATTACATATAAAAAAATTATACTTATGCATTGAGTAGTTAAAAAATGACATGAAAGATCAAACTATGTTTTGTAGTATCTTCTTTGCACATTTTTAAGACTCCTGTGACCCCTTAATGAAAATAAATTATTTATCAGACCTTGATTGGTGATTTAATGTCAAGTGAAAACAGAGGAAACCTGAAATGAAAGCTAGAAGGGATACGTCACATAAAACTATCTATCGGATTACTTTTTTTTGTTTGGTTGTGTTGAAAATGCTCTTATTTTTAGTTGAACAATCTGCCATGATGATCTGTCGTGAGGGTCGACTTTTAAACAAGCGGTGGCAAACACTTTGAGGCATAAAGAAGTAATAGTTGAGTGGAATTATCCTTGCACTAGAGAACTAAACTTTCTAAAAGAACTATAATAGGTATGTTCTAAAATAGGGTTTATTTTAAATGATAATTGCACTAGAGCTACATGAGGGCTGTTGACGACGAGAGCAGAGTACCAACCGGACCAAGCATCGTAATAAGAGTAGGAATAAAAACTGGAAGGACAAACTTATAGAACTTTACTCCCCCCCCCCCCACCAGAAAATAATATTAATATTTCCTGATGGCAATACTTTAACAGTAACAATGAAAGTAATTTTCGAAAATAAGTCAGCAGACGTTTTAGTACAAATATATTTAACAACTAATTCTACATTTTCATCAATTTAATATTTTGTTAAATAACTTAAGTACATTAAATGCCATATTAATTGCCATTTAAAGTTTCATCATATTTTGAAGAAAATTATCACCACTAAATTTACCGCTCTTCATGTTTAAGATTAATTTTTTATCACTGTTAATGGTTACTGTCATTTCTTTTTTACAACATTCACCTTAAGTATGGTAATTTTATTGGTGAAATTCTTATGGTTTTGACGCGATAACCTTTTTAAAACTTTCGCTGCGGATGACGCCTTAATATATCTAAGGATTCGATCCATACTATTTCTGACTATTATATAATACTATTTATATTAAGCAAAGCCGCATGACGCAGTGATAATATGGACAAGACTATAACAGTAAGTAAAACAATAAGATATAAATTATGGAGCGTTTGTCTGGTGATGAAATTGATGAGTTTTTTTAATCTTAAATATTTCCTTGTCTCTCTAACGTGGTTATTATAATCAGACATTTCATGAATGAGCTTGGAATTAAAATATTTTAATTATTTGTAAATGAATTGTTAAATTTAAAACTCTTTTTGCGACTTTCGGTATGTTACAAAAATAAAGACCTTGTAAAAAGGAACGAGCGTTTCTTTTTTTTTCAGGTGAAGTACAATATCAAACTCAATTACGGTTTGCTTTTTTTATTTTATGTCTGTATCTAAATATTATTAGTACTATAAGGTAAATGTTAAAATTGAAAAACGTTATTCAAGCAATAAATGTAATAAATTTTAAAATATAATTAATCATTTGAATCGTGTGAAGCATTCAAGTGAACAAAAAGTAAAAAAAAAACTCACAAAGATCAAAAAAGATTTACAAATAATACTGAAACACGTCGTTCAAGTTCGACAACTAAAACTTTCGCAACTAAAGTACGTTTGCTATGAACTTTCTTTTTTGAGTTTGTATCTAACTTTTTGCGTGAAAAATGCTGTCTAGACTCTAGTGTGTGACATAATAACTAACACTTTTTAATAAAAAAATATATTTATAGATTTCTCAAAACAAATATCTGAACAGAATAAAATGAAAAAAAAAATATCGACTTTGAAAAAGTTCATCCTAAAGACTGTGCATTGCTGATATGTCTGTATCTGTAATGGCGTTCTTCGAAAAATATTCCTATTCATGTCTCCATGTTATGTACTTTTTGGTTTGTTTTGGTTAAAGGTTGGTTTAGTATAACAAACTTCTTGGTTTTCAATAGTTTAATATATAAATATTGCAAAATCGTTTATTATATTTCAGACAAGTCTACATTTGGTGTTTTTTTTAATATAAAATGTGTTATCATAATAATAATTCTATAAATGAATTTATTTTGACCTTGTCTTTAATTTCTTTCTAAATTTAATTTGAAAAATAGATTAAAAACTATAAAACTGCATATTATACTGCTTAACTCACAATTTACTTTTGGCATGTAAAAATAAAAATAAGTTTTATATAATACTAAAGATCATTTAAATTAACTTATGGCATTTAAAATTTAACAATAAAATCGTTTTTTTGTGCAACGAACATATGTTTTGGCATACATTTTACATAATTTTTTTACATATATATACGCATTCTAATTTAATTATGCATACACTGATGTTTATCCCATTTTAATTGGATTCGTAACTATTTTGTACTTAAATAATATTAACTACTATTATTCTATTTCCGAAACTAATAACTAATAATTATAAAATGCATAAGGCAAAATATGTATGCAATTATACATAAAAAAACATTATTTGAAATCACATAGTATGCATTAAGAACAAAGTTGGTTCTCACTGGTACCACTAATCTGACAAGAATTCAACCTTCTCTAAAGAATAGCATGTTATACAGCAATATGGTTATCGTTGTAAACGATTAGAATATAAAAACAACGTTTGATGTCTAGCAGCTAAACATCCAAAACAAGGGATGATAGCAACATAAGGCTATGTTAGAATTCTCATTAGATTTAAGAAACCAAAGCCAGAAGATTTTATGGCATTGTTATCCCAATATTAGGCGAATAGGATTTGTATAATGAAAACTTGTGTTTCTTTCTTGGAAATTTTCATATCGTAGCATATAAATCCTTCAAGAGATTATTAAAATAAAGAAGATTCATTTTGTGTTTCTTTCATAACTATGTTACGACATTAGGTTAGGGTTTAATAAGCCACTTACATTCCATGTGAAAACTTTTAATGGAAAAATTCACTGTTTGTTTACGCCTTAAGTAAATGTTGAAAAATTATGATGAAATAAGCGCATTACCCATTTTCTTAATTTTCCATTTTTTTCTTTTAATAAGATCCTTATGAAATCTAATAAAATTTCTCCGAATTTTCGGTTTTAATCCTAGTTATTTTTTTAACAAACAAGTTATGCATTTTTAATTGACTTAATAATCCAAAATACTGCTATTTTTAATTAAGGTTATAAGTTATCATAACAAGCACGTACAACAAACATTTATGAATGATAAAAAAATCATTTTAGGTTACTTAAAATACATCTTTATTTCAAGTAAGTGTGCATTCACACACACTATAACAGTAATTTATTTTCTGATAGCTAAACTTTTGTGGTTGTACTGTCAACCGAATTTATAAATGAAAATTTGTACTCTTACATGAAACATACAAGATATTTTATAGAAGGAAAGTCCCTGTCTTTATAGTACACTTAGTAGGGATAAAAGTGAGAAAATTGCCATTGGCATTGTAGCCTTAAAAGAACATAAAAACTAGGACCCGTAAATACGTGACGACATACACACAGCGGTTACCAACATTCTGTCTTAACGTATCTCGGAGTCGTCTGAAAGGCCAAATAAAATCTGGAATAAATATATACCGAAAGTAAATTTGACGTGCCTTCATCTATACTAATTTAGCACATTTTATAATTTGTAAAGCTTAACAATAAACCGATTGATTTGTCACTTATTAATTGATTTATTAATATTAGTTAAAAAATTGCTATTATAAAAACTAATGTTAAGATCTCATAAGAGTCGTTACTCTATGATAAAAAAAAACTTTTACAAAAATAAATCAAAACTTTCTTGCTGAGACCACGTTTTTTTATCGACATGTGACTTTTTAGCGCATAATGCGATTAAATGCGGCATTTTAGCACTATTTTACAATGTAAACGATGAATTTTGATCGGAAAAGTTTGCTATGAGATCATTTGATGTAATTTATAATTTTATTTTTTTAGCATTTTTTAAATTTTGGTTTAACTCTTCAAGCAATATAGTGTACACAATTGATAACTATCTCAGTCACCATGCAATTAGAATAAAATTACGCACAGACAATATTCTCTTTAAAGTATATAAAAATTAAGACACATATATGTTGGTGACCTGACGACATAAGCTACAAAGACCATGTAAAAGTGTTACTAAAACATCTAGAAGCTGAAAAAATAGGCAGCAATACTAGAACAAACTGACCTAAGCACAAAATAAACGGTTTATTCGGGTAGAGTGTTAATCAGCCATGTCCACATTTGAATTACTATACCGTTTCTCTAAATCACATATCTAAATCCTACTAAACTAGACAATGCAAGTTTTTTTGACAGTATTATATCAACGCCTATAATATAAAAGCGTTTCCACTTATCTAGGAATTGATCCCAATAATTTTGACGAAGCTTTTCCCGCGTGTCTGGCTGTCATTACACTCTCAGAAATAACACTTTCATTTTTGACGATTCATGAATCTTCAAGCCTCATTTCGTTAATTTTGAGGATTGTTTCGTCAAACTATCACGTGACTTTTGAGTAAACGCGAATCCTCACTTTTACGATAGCGATTTGACGATTCTGTATCTTGATTTTGAGGAAACTGAATCTCATTGTTGTACTCACATGCTCAAAAATGACGAAATATTTCTTTAGATTAGACGACATTCAAATTCTCATAAAAATGACGATTCAAATGTCCTCACTTTGACGAAACGAAAACTCGGAGCATTTGCCAGTAAACGGATCGTCAAAATTAAGGAAAATTTCGTCGTTTTTGAGCATTCATTTTTTAGAAAGTATGCTAATGTTATACGACATAAAACATTTCTTAATAACCTAAGAAAAAAAGAAGGCAAGTATGTAATCTGCACCCAATAATGAAGCTCTTCAAAGTTGGTTCAAATTTTAACTGATTTGATATTTATATTGTAGAAGAAATAATCAAACTGTGGGTTTTATCTAGATATGTCTTTTACTACCTCAAGGTTGTTTTGCTTTATTTTGTATGAAAGAAAACTGCTTGATTGGGGGACGGGGGTGGTCTTCAGTAGTTAATATATTTATATATTATAATAAAACTTGCTTGCTGCTTTTAAAATATGCAATTGAATACTGGAGTTGAGAATACTGGACTTTATTTGTAACTGACAATAACTTACATTAAAGTAAAACTTTACTTAAACATTAAAGTAAAATAACTCGATTAAAACATCTGGAAAAGGAGCCTGTGAATAGGAAAAATTTTAACAAATATGTTAGAATTTTGTTTGAACTCCATTCCAATAACATTGTCGGTTCCTACAATTTAAAAAAAATAGCATAAACAATTATTGTACGATAAGACTGAAAAAAAAGCAGGTTTAAAAACAACCCAAAATTCAAACAAATTACAAATATATAACATAACAAGTAGCAAGCAGTCCGACATCGTATTGAACTCCGATGTTAATGTCTAGACAGTACGAATCCTTTCAATCATTTCTGTATGGATATATACACTAGGCTGGCTTCATTTCAGCATCTATACATTAAAATAATTTCCCGAAACACTTAACGTATTCAAGCGCAGACTTTGCAAATTTGGCACAATACAAAAGCCGTTACCGGAACGTTAGTAAATTTATGAAATGTAAAGCTTTTATGTCAATGTTATGAAATGCGCATATGATAAATTTATAACCAAGAACCGTTATTCTGAACGTTCCAAACTTTTAACGTACAGTTTAAACGGAATAACAAGCATTAATATGCATTATGTCCCGAGATATGTTTTCTAATGCAATGTATTCATATGTATTTTTCTGGAGCACGTTTATTGTTATGCAAGCAAGATATTTATATATAACTATAATATATTTATATATAACTGTTCAAAGCAATAACCAATGAAAGATTAAATTTCTTCAAATTTTGAGCTTAACATTTAAAAAGCGTTTTATAAAATAAAAACATGTTTTACACTAAATGCATGTTTTAAAAAAAGTTATTCTGTATCGCATAAAAATAAACAAACACAATTTTAGTTGAATTGTGTTATTCTTACCAAATTGCACAAAAGAAAAAATATTTTGTATAAAACTTACATGAATTCTTTTAATTTATGTAAATATCCCATATTTATAATCAGTCAACAGATGGCGAGTTCAACAATGCAGAGATTCGCCGGAAAAAAGCCTTTAAATAATGTATGCATACCATACATTAACTTAGTATGTACTATTTCAAATACATTTTTGAATGCCTCGTTATTAAATGTAGCGTTTTATTATAATGTAAGGCTATTTTCTTAGACTTCGTAACCCGCTTAAAATTATAAAGCTAATTTCAAATGGCGTTCTAAGTCATCCTAAACTAACATCGAGTTTCAAAACCTTGGCTTAGCATGCAAATTTCCGAGAGCACTTATCTTCCTTGGAAATATCTCTACTTTTCAAATCTCCAACCTGCAGCTGTAAGTTCCTAAACGTAAATATTTATTTCATAAACTTCCATGGCTAGGATTTTTAAAGACTCGGCCATTTAATGCTCCAGCCACTTTAGTCGTAAGCTGGCCTCCAGATTGTGTGTGAACCTAACACCTGAGGAGCTACCAAACTTAAACGGTGAGTTGGTATAATAGAATTTTATCTAACAATATACTGATTTCAAGTAAAAATTCTCGGAAAAAAATTGTAACACAAGTTAGGGAAGAGATGATTTAACTTTTACTATCCTCAGTTTTTTAATGTTGTGTGTTTGTAAGTTAAACACGATTTAATTGGTAAAAGCATAAAAAATCACTGATGAAAACTGTATGGTGAAATTAAACAGGATTCATGATCTAATCGGAATGGGATCAGCAGTCAGAAAACCAGTCTTTTCTGTGTTGTGTCAATACAGTGGAAAATTAATTTTCTGGACAAAATAACTCCAGCTGCAAAGAATATTTTTGATTGGCTTTGCTACCTCACAGTGTTCTAATATACAACTTTTCTAATTTGGCTTGAATCTCTAATAATAAAAGAAAGAGTCTGTCTGTATGTCTGTGGATCGCAAAAGACCTGCTTTGACTTCTCTAAAAAAGTCGAAATTTTTAATATAGATTCCTTTTAATACCTACGTGTGCACCTGAGGCTTAGTTTTTTCATATTTGATTGTGATTTTTAATTAATATAATTAGTTTAAAAAAAAACGCCATCCTCGTGGGATTGCGGGACCATAACAGGGCTTGAAAATACATGGACCGCTATTCTTCATGGATCCTCTATTAGTTTGATTGATTGAGTTTGGTTGAGATATGCCCTCGCTCTAAGGCTGCTTCATCCTCTATCAGTGTTTTTTTTTAAGTGCTCATGCGCCAACACGAATTAAATTTTTTTTTATTTTGAGTGTATTTTCACAAGTAAGCATGTCTCTAAAAGGAAGCAATGCAAAGTTAACGGGTTCCCAGTAAGGCGGGACCATAATTATATCATAAATCTTTGTAAGCCAGCTACGATTTTCACATAAAAAACCGTTTGTAAAATATTCAATACAGCCTGAGTAATTTTGCCTAGAAAATTATTTTTTCCATTTGAATAACACGCGTAGAAAACTTCATCATAAAGGCACAAAACTTCAAACATAGGCAATACAGTCCAATTACTACTCATTCACGAACAGAGGCTTTCTTCTTACAGCTTTGGTTTCAATCGAAATTTTAATTATAATTGTTTTGTAAACACATTTACCAAAATTTGATATTTCATTTGTGTTAATATTAAAACCTATAAGTATCTGATTATAATGTTTTCGTAAAACTGTAGCTATTAATATAAGTACAGTTTTGTCAAAATTATTTACCAAAATGCTAGAGGAGAGCAGCTTTTGTTAAATGGCTGCGGCACTCTTGGCTTACGTCTTAGCAGCTGTATATTTGGAAATTTATTGAGACAAAAAAGTGACCCGCATATAGCCTCTTATTGTCTTTCTCATACATTTGCTTTTAAAATACTTTTATTTTGTGGGGTTGGGGAGGAAAGAAAAAATTTCTACTTTTGAAGTAAAGTGTCTAGGGACAGAAACAGGATTTGGATTTTCGCGTTCAGTTTTTAAGACTGATATTGCTTTTTGAAATGTCCAAACGTGGAAAGTTTTTAAGGTTTTAAATAAGAAAAATACTGTGGATACGATTTACATTTAATAAAGTAATAGATTAGATCATGAAACAAACTGAAAAGGACAATTTTTTGAATCCTTATTTCTGTTCTCTTAATGCCCTGATGGAATAAAAACTAAAATCATAAGCAATACTGTATTTGTAAAAAGGAGCTTTAAGAACGTTTAAAACGAAATTCATCACCAGTTAGAGTTTAACTTGAACATTGAAAATTAGTGTTTTCTTTCAATATACGTCTTTAAAGTAAATCATAGATAAACCTAATAAGTAGAAATCTACAAGACTTAATTTAACAATTGAAAGAGCCAAAAAGAAGATCGTGCTATGTAACAAAAATACACAGCGATAAAATAATCTTTAAAGTTTTTAGTTTGCACTTGGATTCGTTACAAACGGTACTTGGAAGCGCCCAAAATCTGCTTAGTTTAAACCTTATAAAAGAGGAGAAACTATCTTTAGGGGGGACCCGATCCCCCATTGACGCCCATGTTAAAATGGTCATTTTTATGTACCTTTTTCTCAGGAACTACTTGTTGGATTAATTTAAAATTTTACACAGTTAAAGTTCAAACCCTTTTACACATTGTGTCATATGCTTATAGAAAAATAAACATAGTAATTCTTAATTTATGAATTTTCGAAAATTTCTTATCACATTTTCATAAAAAATCAACAAAATTATTTTTTTTCGAAAAGTAATAAATATTTCTTTAAAAGCATAGATAGAAAGTGTAAAAATACATAATGTGTATGTGAAAAAAAATCTAAGCAAAATATTCAGTAGTTACTGAGAAAAAGGTACATTTGTCCTAAAATATGCATTGAGAAAAGGGCGTTTAAAGTATAATTTTTAGTAGTCTTATGTAAAAAGTATTTTTTAAAAATAATTAAAAATGCTGCTAATTGACACATTCTCTACCAAATTATACCATTTTGTAGGTAACATTTGAAATATTATTCCACGGTAAAAATATCAAGATGTGGTTTTTGGAAAATTTTCGAGTATGGTCTGCCTTAACGGAGAAAACAACATGTACATTAACGCAACTTATTCAAAATTATTGCATTGCACGTTCTTTCACTGAGCATTTTATTTACACATATACCCAATATGTTAAATAATAACACTTTCTCTGTGTGAGTATTTTTCTTGCAGCGTAACAAGTCATATGAATAACATTATCAAATTCTTAGTTTCTTGATGCTTAGCGCATCATCCGCAAGGAAAGTTCTTCAAAAATTTAAGTTGTTAAATTTGAAAAATAGTTTAGTTAAATAGTAAAAATTTAGTAATACTAACATAAAAAATGGGAATACATTTTTTGAGAATTTTAAATAAGGTAGTTGACCTTTTTATTAGTTAAAACAAATATTACATTTATATAAAAAAAAGATTTAACAAATAAATAAACTTTAACAAAAAATATTTTAAAGCCTTTTTAAACACATGCCAAATTTTAATGCCCTTAGATGTTCTTAAGAATTTAATGCTCTTTAATTAATGAGCACCCGAACATTAAGAAATAAATTGTCCATTAATTTTTTTTTCTTATCCGGCTTACATACACGTAATTAACATACAATCAATGGCGACATTAAGGACGAAATCGTAATACGTTTCAAGTTTTGAAATGACATTTCTGAAATAAAACTATTGGTTTTTGCTGATTTCTTAAGAACAGCCAATTACCCTTTCTCTCACAAATAATCTTATTTGATGGAAATTACAGGGGCAAAATGTTTTCGCCTCCCTCCTTAAAAAAATACTTTGGCTAAGAGGCAAAAGGGTGCAATTGCAAAAATTATATTGTGTATCTTTTTCTTCTGGTTTTAAAGCCAAACCTGACTTTGCGTCCATTTCAGACTAAAAAGATGCAGGAATTTTCCTCCCAAATTACGCATCTGTAAAAATTTATAGCTTTTTTTCAAGACTTACCTGATTTTGAACCAGTTTTCTCAAACATGTGTTGTATGATTAGTTCATTTTCACTAATTTTGCATTAGAGCTACTTGTGAGCTGTTGACAGACTATAATATTTAATCAAAGTCAATATATAAGTAATCACCTAACCAATTAGGTTCATCATAAGCAGCTTATAACATGCACATTCGATAAATACTTCTTTTCTCGGAATTTTATACTGCTTCACTGTTTATGATATAGAAATATAGTAAAATAATTAATATTTAACATATTTATGGCTTATTTTAAGATTGTTTTTCTATGAATGTTATACATTTCGAAGGGGAGGTAGTTTTATTCTCTTTATTTTTTTCTCTAAACGCCATGTGCAGCCAAAAATTTCCGACGAATAATACCTCGTGTAGAGGTAGTGCACGTTAAATATCCTCCGAAGTCCCAAGGCTGCGTACGATGTCGCCCTTAACGGTTACATTGGGTGCCTACTCAGGGGTCGGATCGTCACTTGACTGTGGTTAAAACACGACGGCCGTCGCAAATAGCCCTCGTGCTGCTCTAGTGCAATGATAATTCAAGGCTAAACTTAACTTCATTTTTCAAAAAAAGGCTTGAAAAGCTCCTAGGACTTATTTATGAGTTGTCCCTAATCCAAGAGAGAAAAAAAAATATCATTTCAACAAACTTCTTAGCACCTTACTTTAGTCGAGCTATAAAATTTACAAAATAATAATAATATAAGGATGATTATAGTTTGCTAATTATTATTACACAGTCAGTTTAACAATAAACCATTAGAGATGTCTTCGGGGTCTAAAAAGCTACCACAAAGAAGTTTCTGCAATGGTTCACATTTTACGAGTAATGTATAGTTAGAAAATTAAACTTTTACCAAGTTAAGATATACAGACTAAATTTGCGTGCGTTGCAATGAATGAAAACTCATTTCGCCACATCGTCACTTAACCTTCATTTAAAATTACAAGGAGTAAATTGATTGTCACATTGAAATAGGCGGAAGATAATTTTATCAAATACCAATATCATTTGCATAAATAAGGAAGTGTAACATACAAATTGAGCCTTTCAAACGAAAGGATTGTATGCATAGTGTTTTGTATGCTTTGAAATTGCATTTTATAATTGAATTGCTTGAATGTATTTTTAATTATGTAAATAATTAATAAAACTGATAAATTAAAAAGTTCAAATAAAATATAAAGCTAATGCTATTCTTCTAATAAAAATATTCTAAAAAATGAGTTAACGTGTTGTGGTAAGAGGATGAATTTTATTTTTCGCATTTGTCATGAAAGGATTAGCATGTCTTAAAAATTCGTAGTTACTCCTTTTCTGCCCTTAGATACATAAATGACCATTTACGCTATATAAAAAAAGTAAATAAAACACCCTACATCCAATAAAGAAAGTTTAACGGGAATTTATTCAGACAGATTTGAAATCAATAGATCTCATTGGACAAAAGGGATTTGTTTTAAACCTAAGATTAAAGACATTACTTTTCAGCAGGGGAGAAAAATAAATATTTCCATTGCACAGTTAGGAGGTGCGTATTTAAATTCTGTCTACAGCTAGGTTTAGAGGGAATTCAAATTTGTTTTACAAAGAACAACGTGGATGATGTCTCCGAAATATGATAATCAGGCAGTTTCAGGAAGCGAAAGTTTATTCCAAATACATTCGAAAAGATTTCTACCCCAGCGTTAAATAAGGATTTAAAAAATAACATTGAATCGCTGGCATGATTTTATTTACACTTTCATATAATGTATGGAGTTATTTACGTAGTTGAAAAAGTTGTAACTAGTCAAATAATTGTGAACAGATGTTTAATGAGACTAAAAACCTAGGTCGATGAAGATTGTGCAATCACATAGTAAAATGAACACTCTCATTCTAAAATTAAATAATAATTAGTAGACAGATCTAGAATTTATTGACGAAAGTCATTAATATATCAGATCACTACTTTAGTACATGTATAAACAACAAAAAGTTTATTAGATAAATAAATATTACTTCCGGTCAGGTTCAAGGGACCTAGTCCCTCCGTGTATGCCAAGCTTAACTTTAATTTTACTTTATGATTGCTCAATTTTAAAAGCGCCAGTTATTATATGTATACCTATTTATAATTAAAGCAGTGTACTTCTACCGAAAAAAATCGTGATTTCGGTGATTAAATAATTGTCAAAGTTGTCTTCAGTTATTAAATACATAAAAGATGTATTATTATTTTTAAGATAATCTTTAAGATACGGTTATTCGCGCTGTTTTCACACGTTTTACCTCCGAGTAGTACATTACATAGTTATACATATATAGCACCATACGTGCAAGAATTGTACTTCGCTATGGGAGAATAAGGGTCATTTTTTCAGGTACAGTGCTAAAAAACAAAATGTTAGTTACCGATGTATCAAGCTGTATCAGCGAGTTAATGTTGATCCAGGAAATATGGAGATGAGAATAGTTACGGGTTGGGGCACTTTAAATATATTTCATTATTGGGGTATTAATGCTTTGAGAGAGCAAACTTAGAAACACGACATAAAAACTTTGTCGTTTGATGTCAGCTGAAATAAAATAGTTTGTGTAACGTTATGCCGAATGGTTGTAAAAAATACAAACCATATTGATTACAGGAAATATTTTCCTTTTGTTCGCGTAAAGGAACTTTTTAATGTTTTGATTATGAGATGTGCAATCTTTGTTAGCAAGTAATAATTTGTGTAAAAATTTTGGTGAGCGAATTAAAAATAAAAAAAACGGGATTTTTATTATTTTGTTAAAATTGAAGTAAGAATTTTTACAATTGTTCTTAACTTAAGTACTAACAAAAGTGAATGTCGGGAAAATAAATTTTCATCTGTACATTTTTTTTTATGCTAAATTGAATAAAATATGCATTAAAATGAATTTTAATATTTTCTTTTCAAAAATTCACTATGATCATTACTGTACATTAATTGTTACAATAAATTTTTTCTGAAATTTACACAGAAATACAGCAGCGCCCTACTAAACAATACCAACAGTAAATAAATATACTTTAATAAGTGAATATACTTTACTAGTTTTAGTGTTGTTAATGCCACAGTTACATTTTCCAGACTTTATATTAAACATATATTAAAATTAAGTTAATGCTTCTGGAAGCGTAATTATACCAATACTGGGATTCTATTCTTCATAATAGTAGGAATGTTTATATCAACCACTGACATCGTTTTGAAATGCTGAAAATTTAAAATTCTAAAAGGTGCTTTTAAATTGCAACCACGGAAAATACTAAGCTAATCTAACCAGTTCTTGTAATATACACAAGAAATACAAAGCAGTCTTTTGTTTTATTTGTTAAATAAACAAAACGAACCAAGTTGCTTCGGAATTTATACAATCGAGTTAGAAAAAAACTGACACCCTCGACAAAGACTAGAGCACCAGGGAGAACAAAATACAGTTCAGGAGGATTTCTATACTTTTATTTTCTCTGGGTTTCAGGTTAATAAACGCAGAACTTGTATTGTTTGATAAGATTGTATCTGACTCTCGAGTAATTTTGAGTACAAAAAGTTTGACGATACAAAGTAAATTAATTCTGGTTACTTTCTTATAATAATAACTGGTAAAGTTAAACAATTCTGAGCTTGAAATAGTGTCGTGTCATAAGTAACTAGGCAGTAGTAAGGGAAGCTCCTATTAAGTAGCATTAAATTTTCCATGCATTATATTTCGATGCATTTCAAGCAACTTTTGAAAACCTTTATTACTGGTAACGAGTAACTCTATGTGTTCAAGTTGGATATTTCATGGCAATACTTAACTAATTAAAATTCGAAATAAAGAAATTGTTTGAGCACTACCTACATTTAAATAAACCAATTTAAGGAATTTTAAATTCCTTGAAAATTATAGTACATTCTTTGGATACTTGAATTATTTGTGTATAAAACTCTCAATTAAATAATTTTAAATATGGTAGGATTAACGATGTCTTTCATTAAAGTCACCAGTAGTCAAGAAAAATTTGAAAACAAAATAAATTTTGAACTTTTACCGTAAATACTAACTTTACCTAGTATAAAGTAATAGTTACTCATTTTCAATATTTAACGGAAATACACATGCACAAATAAATAAAAAAAACTATATAATTCTTATCTAACGAACAAAGCTCAATATCCTGTAATGTAACTATTAACTTTGTAATGCTAGTATCAATGGTTAAATACTATTTCAAAGTCTATCTAATTATCATAGGAAAAGTATTTTTATCATATTAATCTAGTAATGACGACTTTGTGAATACCATGAACCCTTTCAGCCCCAGTGATGCCATTTAACACCATCCTTTTTCTGATCATAATTAAAAAATTATAATATTTCTGATATCTATTTTGAATTATAAAAAAATATGTTCGAATCGAATAAAGTTTGAAGAATCGAATGATGTGCTTTTTGGTATCATAAATGGCTATAGACGATCAGCAAAAAATTTCTAAAATGATTATGCCAAATCATCATTGAGACTGTAAGGGTTAAAGCCTTCATTTCCGAAAAAATATTTAAGTTTTCAAATTTTTAAACTCGTTTTTCATGTAACTTCAACTGTCCGATAGAATTTTTTTGAGGAATGGTCTTCATTTGTCTTATATTTTGTTTGTTTGTTTAGATAAAGTTGAGTAGAAATCTAATTTTTGGATGGCAAATTTTCTCTCTAATCGTCGTGAATGGGTTAACGGCGGCTTAGTTTAAAAGTAGACAGTGGTTATGTTCTTGCCAATCGTCATAAATGGGTTAACGGTGGCTTAGTTTATAAGTGAACAGTGGTTATTTCATGTTAGAAGTTAACTTCAAGATACACGTGTGCCTGATTTTCATAGCAAAATGCTCTTTACATTTCTGTCAAATAAACTTGTTGAACTCCTTTGCATGGAGTTCTCCACTGCCGTTTGTTCTCAACGCTAGTTTTCTCCTCGAATATAAAAGCGAGAATTACCATTGTCAAGACCGTGGAAGAGGTGTCATGCAAAGGGGATAAGCAAATTGCAAAGGGAGGAGTAAGCTGGATCTGGTTAGAGATTGCAGTATTTGGGGGACGTGTGAAATTCTTGTTGTTCTTAAGAAGCAGTTCCTCTTGTGCCTGACCTCAACGTCATAAAGAACGTGTAACTGAAAATCAGATACAGATATTGACAACGAATGTTAATAAATAAAAAAATATATATATGCATGATTTATTGATAAATTTCATTGGTTAAAATAAGTCCTTTTACAATGAACATTTAATGATTATGAAAGCCCTTAATACGTCTCCAACAAGAAAAATGAAATTCAACTGGTTTCAAAATTTTAAGTAAAGCGGCTCGAAGTATATAGAGTATCAGCTTCACGTTTTTCGACCACGATTAAAAAAATCACGTTTATAAAAAACAATCTGTTGATACGGCAAAAACCAAATTCTGGATTTCAATTGTGATATAAAGCAAATATATTTTGTTAGGTAACTACCAAAAATTTTCCGATTAAAACGAAATTAAAAGTATAAAAAGCTGACTATTTTAACTAATAATAACATACCAATTTATTTTTGAACCTTCCACAAATTCTTAAAAAGCAAAAAAAGAAGTTATCTGTACTTTGGAACATATCTCTAAATTTAAAAAAACAAGTTCCAAAATTCTTTACGTTCTTTAGTTTCAGATTCCTCAGGCAGAGGCATTATGGAAGACTGAAGGCTGCAATCCCTTTATTTGACACTGTGTGCGCCGAAAAAAAAAATCGGCTATTGGAGCCCTTCGGAGCACCCAAATTTAACTTGATAGAGTTTTTGCATTCGCTGTGAAGAGATTACAGGTTTAGCTGGGACACTATAAGCGCGTTCGTGACACTGTAGACTTTATAAAAGATTTTGTAATGATGCAATGGGATAGAAGAGATATGTGAGATGTTACAATAATGAAGCAAAGAATAGCGTTTTTTAATCAGTAGGATGCATGGTAAGTTGATAAAAATTGTAAGAGGTTTTTTGGAGTCAATTATTTTTTTAATAGGAGCAGTAAAAAGTTTTATTTATAAACAGTATAACAAAAAAGTATTTTTAAAAGATAATTTGCAGATGATAAAACGTTAGTTTTTTATATTATTCCGGTTTAGTACAATAAGACAAAAGCAGTTTATGATTTTTAACTAGGGCACTTTTATAAATACTTAACATAGTATTTAATTGATACAAAACAAAATAATTTTTTTAATCAGAAAATATTGCTAAAATCCATTTACGAATTAAATAATTTTAATAATCATTTTTAAGTTAGTACATTAATAGTTATGAGGATTTATTTGTACGGAACTAAAGTTTTGCACGTCTTTTACTATAATTAAATGCTAAAAGGTTGTTACAAAACCTGGAATTTATTAAAGCTATTGGATCTATAATTCATATGCAACTGTTTTACTAAACTACAAGATGAGTCACTTAATAATGAAAATGTATGGTGTACCTTAATTATTAAAATTCAGATGAAAAGGGGGAAAAGGATTTACAGACATGTTTATCAAACTTTGTTACACAAAGTTATAGCGACAAGAGACAATGTGTTACGTTAAATATATCTTATAAATTTTTAACCCCATTCATGAAACTGAATTAATTTAATCGCATTGTACATTGTATTAAGAAAGGAGATCATACATATTTCACAATCCCTTTTCAAGTTTACTTGATCAGTGATTTGTGTTTAATTTTAAAAACAAAAAGCTATTCAAGTTAGCGTAATATGTTTAGATCACGTACCACAATTGCGTTCTTATTAAACAATATAAAAGCTGCTTGCATTATGATGATATCATGATAATCACGTTCTTGCAAGAATCATGAATATAGTAAATGCACTGAACAATGTAGTACAGCATATATTAGAAATTGTAATTTGTGTGTAACAAATAGGATGAATTATTATGAATATTCCTAAATGATAAATGAATTTGTTATTTATGGTATTATATATCATTGAAATAAGCGAGACAAGAAAAATTAGTTAGTTTTTTAGCTAGTTTTTTTATATAGGATATTACTGAAAATATCAGTTACTTTTTAATTTTTAAATGTAAAAAACAACCTTTAATAACATAATTCGTACTGAATTTGGGTTAATATTTTTTTTATAAATAATTATTTTAAATCTTCAGAAGTTATCATTTTTGCGAATTAATGCAAAATGTGTATTCTTTAAATTATAAATGTTGTGTTAATTATCCTTAGAGTAACCTATTTTACCATACCCTTCTTACAAAGGTACGGCAGTTCAGTAACAGATTTCCACCATCCTCAGTTCAAATAGTGACACCCAATTGCCTTCATATTTCTCCCCATTCATACATTTTACTTTTTTGACCTCGAGTCACGTGTGAAATGAATCCTCAAAGGAGTTAGCTTACCTCATTATTACGACATGAATTATTTATTCAACTATACGAAACCACACTTTACTCAAAACTCTGCCAAGTGACATACCCAAAGATAGTTTTTTCTTCCCTTCTAATCCTGGTCACCTTCCCATTCCGCTTCTTTCGCATATAATTTTTTTCCATTTCCCTTTTCCATCCCCTTTTCGGTTGGTAATGGCCCATTTATTCAACGACCACTCATGGCAACTCCCCCTGCTTTTTCTTATTCCTTCCAGAAGCAAAACATGCATCGCCCAGGCCCTTAATTCCCTTTTCGGTGTTTGTTTGTTTACTTGTTCCGTGTCAGAGCAGTTTGAGCATTCGGGATCTTTCGGCATCCCAATTTATCTTCTCCTGACACACCAACCACAAAACAAAATGCGCTGGAAAGTTTTCCCAAATAAAACGGTCGGTATAAAAGAAAAACAACGAAATAAAGCATTCCTCCATGAAAACAAGTTGTAGATGAGTCTGGTATTGTACCTCGCGGGATCGTTGAAAGCTTGGGTTTCCTTGGGCGCAACGATCGCGTGATCGTGGTACGATGTGATAAATAGACCTCAATACGGGCGTGTTAAGTTGAGAATTTCCAATTCCATCTTCTTCTGTAATGAAATGAGGTTTTCAATCAGCTGCAAGTGGGGGAAACGTTTTCTATTGCAGGCGAACACTTTCAAAGGTCTTTTTGTAATGGGATTTGCAGAAGACTATTGTTGCTGAACTCTTTAATTCATTCTTCTTACACTCTCAGAAAAATCCTTCTTTATACACTTAACTTTCCGTCTTTTTTCACAGTAATTTTTCCGTTTTATAAAAAAACGGAATGATTCCGTTTTCTTTAAACCGCGCATGCGCATCGCGATATTATTGTTGGTGTGAAGAAGAGGCCGCCATTAATTTCTATTGACGACGACTTTTTGCAGCAGTAACTCCTGTATTAACAGATTTGAATAGATGTGTCACAATGAAATGAGGAATATAGATCTCTGGATCGTCTGCTAAATACAACTGCTTTGTGCTGTTCACTAGTTTCAAATAACGAAGTTCTGGTGCATTCTTACATTGTGAGGTTGTAAAGCGAACGAAGGAAAAAATATGGTAAGTAATGTGTGCTTCAACATTACTTTTTATTTTATTGAAATTATTATTAATTTTAGACACCCAATTTTCTGTGTAGCTATTAGTTTTAAGTGAATGTCTGATATAAATTTCGGTTATCTATATTCTATGCCAATGCCAGTAAGCACTTTTGTTTTAATGCTGAATAATAAAATTCTAAAGAATTTTCTTGTGTTTTAATTTTTTAAAAACGGAAGTAAAATTCTTTAAGCTTACTGTTTTTAAATAAATGTGCTTTTAATTAAATCGTAGTTTCTGTGTATGGGTGTACGGCGACTTTTTCGGAATTTTGGCGACAGAAAAAAAGGCGATTAAATAGTATTTCATGTGTTCGATTTTAACTATGAAAATTCTGTAAGTCAAATTCTTTAAAATGTAAAATGATAAAAATTATTTAATTTAATAGAAACCAGAAGTTCCTTTTTACGCTAAATTAAACTTGTTAAAGTGCAATTTTTGTGTCTTAATATTTTTAGATACTTCCTTGTAGTTAAAATTATATATTATTATTTTAGTACATTTTGGTTGAGTTTTTGGTATGCAAAATTTTTGTGATCACTTCTGATTTGTGACAAGTATAGCGAATTTTCAAATATATTTATTAAATACTTCGTGAATGATTATAATTGAAATTTTGTATTTATGTCAGGTTGTTTTACCGTGGAGGAAATCCTCAAAAATAAAAACATTTTGGACCCTCGCTTGCCTTGCATACCAGGATTACCAAGCCATCGGCTACAATTAGCCAGACGATCATAACAAGAAATAAGTAAGTAATTATCTCAGGTTAATTTTGTGTTAGCTTTTGTACTTCCAATTGTTTTGTTTAAACTACATTAATTCGATACTTTGTAAATTTTTCAATTGCTAAGTGTTGTGCTATTAAACTCAATATGCAATTTGCATACAACAATTGCTTTAAATCTTGTTTAGATTTTTAATTACTTTTTACTTCGTCTTGGTTGATTTGCCTGACTTTTATTTTGTAAATTTTAACTTGTTTATTTTTTGTTTTGGAAGATTTTGAAGAAGGAATTGTTTTCTCTCGTGTTTCGTAGTTCGTCAATGTGATTTTGAAATTCTGTTTTTAACTTCTGTTCTTGCTTTCACCGACAAGCACCGATTTAACTTTTATTTCTTTTGAGAAGTTAATTGAATTAATGTTGTAATACAGCATTTTTAAAAACAATATTATAATATATTCCTCTATTCACGTGTCAAAATTTTAAATTTGAAGTATAAGTTAATTTTAATAAATATTTTTTACTTTGACAAGTTTTTTTTTTTAATTTATTCTAGTTCTTATATAAATATTGTTAATAAATTTTAATTTCTCTTTTATCTGGGTATTTTCTGGTAATTTTTTTATTAAATCCCATTTCACGGGGAATACTTAACTCAATATAAGAAAGTTGTAATTTGTTTAATTAATATTTAATTATATAACCAATATTCCCTCAGTTAATTTGCTTCAGACAGTTATGTACTATAGTTTTTCATGCCACTGCACGCAAGAATAAAACATGCTGTATTAAGCATGTAGTAAGTTATACTATAAATAATTATTTCACATTTTTATATTAAGAATAATTTTAATGATTATTTTTTTAAAAATCACTTAACTTAAAACAGTTATTTGCACATGATTATTAAAAATATTACAGGTTACACATGCGCTGATTTTAATCTTGTTATAACTCTGGGATATTATTTGACCAGTTCGTCACTTAAATATAATTCATGCGTTTAAAAAAGATTAACTTTATTCAATTTTAACAAAAAAATATATTTGGACTTTTTGGTATTTTTTTATGAAAAAAAACTCACAACTAAGCATAATTTAATGATGTACTTTTGATTCCAGTTAGTAGTTAAAAATTAAAATTGGCAAGTATTAGTTTTATTTTCATGTAATATTTATATTTGGTACAATAAAGCAATGTAAAGTAAACAAATACCAACCCTTTTGTGGTTTAACAAACCCCTTCTTTATATAATAAAGACCTATCAAGAAAAGTGCATTTTTTACTTGTAATAATCAAAACTCTTTATATAAAGTTCCTTTGTTTTAAAAACCACAAATCGATAGTCCTTACAGTGGTCACTGTATCGAGGTTCCTCTGTATTCGCTTTTGATTATTATAAGATTTTTTCAAATTGGCAACATAACTTTTTTAATTGTATTTTATTCAATATAAAACCTTAAACTATTTATTATTGGCTACCAAACATTATAAGTTTCAGACTTATGGTTCTAATACATGTTTGATTGCTTAAAAATATAACTTGGCTTTAATTAAATCCAAATTATTTTACTGTCTTTGAATTACTTAAATTTTCAAGTAAAAATTAACATGTTTCAGGAATTGAATCACCCGGATGACACCTTTTCACCAGTTTTAACACCATTCATAGGAATTATAGGTAATTTCTTATCAATATATTTTAAACACAATTTTTCAAACTACAAATTTTACATTTTAAAACATTTTATTTAAACTATTCATAGTATAACTTTCTCTAAAAATAATTTTCTTGTAGATGAATTAGGCATTGTATTAAAAGAAAAAGTATATTGTAGGTAAATTTTACAAAAATATTTGTTAGTTATTTCTTCTACTGAGGAAATAAGGGATGCACTGAATACCAAATTTGGCCGAATCCGAACCCTAAACCAATTTTAATATTCACCAAATTCAATTCAACATTGTGTATAAGTACACAATCATACAATTTTAATACAATATAGCTATTAAATTTTTAATTAAGGCAACACAATAAGGTAGAACTCGTTTGTTATTAAAGCAAGCCATTTTCAGAAAGTGCAACTTGGTAAAATCGCACCACGAAAACAGAAGTATGAACCAAAAAAAAAGTAGGATCCGATGTTAAATGAAATATAGAAAAAAATAAAACCAAGGTGTACAATATTATTATGCAATAAATATATTTTTATCTTTTAGTGAAAAAATAACAATTGTGGTAGAAATAGTAATTATTGTGTAGTTAATTTATACATCTTGAGTAGAGCTTGATTTTCCATTATAAATCACGAAAACTTTAGTATTTGAGTCTACCAAAAAGGAAAACAAGTCCTGTTTGGGAATTTTTTGAGGTTTTAGAAGATAACATGAAAAATTTGAAAAAAATGTATCTCACTATTCGGCCGAATAGTAAAGTTATTTGGCAAAACTGAATATTCGGCTAAAGTGGCTGGATACTAAATAGTAACCGAATATTTGGTGCATCCTTATAGGATATTTAAAAAAATTGTTGATGAAAAGTGTTTAACCCATTACTGTCTGGTACAGTGAAACTTAATTTTAACTCCCCTGCTTTATACATTTATCCTGCTCCATGCTTTTTTCATTCTTAACTGTCCAATTTCCTAACTGCAATGTTAAGTTTATCCGCTTTGTGCATTTTTTAGTGTTGCACAAGTTTTCATGTACATTTAATTTTTCAATTGTTATTAAAATAAACAATGTGTATTTTAATTTTAGGATTTTCTTTACTCTATGTATTGAGTCTTGATAAACCAAGTTTCATCAAAATCTTGTCAAGGGAGAAAAGGGATGTTGGTGTGAGATGGAATGATTCAGCATTATTCCTTCTATTTTATGTTAAATACCATCCATTTTGTAGTTTTCTTTTTTTAATGACTGTATAACCATTATAAAACTACCTTGATAAATTGTGTAACCTGTATTTATAAAAAGTAAAACTTCAAGCAGCAAGACAAAAAATGTACTTTCCACAAAAATCTTTGGATTCAAGATAAACACCTATGCCAGAATTGGTACTTATTGGAAATGACTGATATTTACAGGGTAACTTATGGAATTATCTAGAGATTATGCCTTTATCCTCATCTTTTTAATTAAATTATTGGTCAGAAACTGTAATGTTAAAGTGTTACCTACAATGTTTTATATAGGACATTTTCTTATGACAAACACTGACAATTTAGCTTTTTCTTTAAAGAAAAATTGCATTTACAAGGGCTTCATGCTTATGTTTTGCATTGAATGTTTTATTCCCAGATATAGGTTGACTTAACAAGTTTCGATAGCTTTGTTGTTATTTAATAAAAGTACTTGATGCTAATTTGACTAAAAAAAGTATGTAAACATTTATTATGAAAAAAGTCTTGTTATTGGAAGTATTTGAATATTCATTGTCATATTTGTTTCGGTTTTCTTTAAGTTATGTTTAATATTCTCCCTATAAGTTAAAAATTTATTATAAAAAATAGTTGTCTTTTTATTGGTAGTATTTGGATATTCATTGTCATACTTGTTTTGAGTTTTTCTAAGCGAGTGTCCTTGCTACAAAAACTTTTATCAATAAAAATGTCATTTTCTACTGTTTGACTTTATTGCTTCTTTGTTTTACCTATTTACTTATTAAAACAGATTTTAAAAAATATTTGTTGACGATAATGGATATAATTTCAAGTTTTTTAGTTTAAAATTTGTTGCCACTAATAGATTTATTTTCATTTTTTTAGTTAAAATTTGTTGCCTTGAAAATTGAAAAAATTATCAATATTTTTTTTTATTTATTTAAAGAAACATGTATAGCTCTTATAATATTTAAATTGCAAAGTATTTTTTTAAATTTAATTTATTTACAATTTAATAAAAAAATACTTTGCAATTTAAATATTATAAGAGCTAGACATGTTTCTTCAAATAAATAAAAAAATATTGATAATTTTTAATAGCAAAAAATTTTCGTGTTTTAACGGAAAATAAACAATACGAATATTCCTTCAAAATACATAAAATTTTCGTTTTTTAACGGAAAATCAACACAACGAATATATCTTCAAAATACATAAAATTTTCGTTTTTTAACGGAAAATAAACACAACGGATCTGTCGTAAAAAAACGGAATACTTCCTTCTTTTAACGGACCAAAGTGTTCCTTCAATTCACGGAAACATTCCGGTAGCAGTGCTGCACAGACTTTTTCCGTGAATTGAAGGAATTTTTTTTGAGAGTGTACTCTTGAATAACTATGGAAGTGTGGTAGTTTATGTGAATGGATGAACTGTTTTAAAAGTATTTACAATATCGATCTAAGTTATATCTTATCTTAAAATTTTAATGTATAAAACCAAATCCAAATAATAATTATAACTAATTTTATTGTAAAGAACTAGTCGAATTTTCATTTTACTAAATTTGGAACACAAACGGTGTTTTAGATAAAATTGACCCAATTTGGGCCCACTAATTCATGAATTTAACGAATAATTATTTTATGCCTTGGCATGCCTTATCATTGTCGCAGTGATATTTCCATATCTTTTAAAACGCATTTTCTTAAGTATATAAAAACGAATATGTACAATTACTGATTCTTAAGTTCAAAAGAAATAATTTCCAGTAAATAAAAAAAAATCTTGGTACTAGTTTCTTGGTACTAGTACGAAAATGATTCAATTATTCTTTTATTTTCCTTACTTAAAAAAATGTATAATTCAAACAAGTAATGGAGATATGAAATACGTCATATAACCCTAACTGTTAACGACAGTACATTTAAACTGCCAGTCATGTTTTATTAGTTCCCTATCTCATAGGTGTACCGTTTTATCATTTCTCTAACTGCCTCAGAAGAAAGTACGTCTAATTTCAGCCAATGTATCAAAGAAGGGGGACGTAATTCTTCCACGGCAGTTGCGTAGGGGGAAAAAGATGAAACAAACCCAAAAACAAAAGGAATTTTGCCCCGATGACTTCGAAATTTGCTCCTTTAAAGGAAACCACTTTCATCCACTTAGCTCCCTTTTCTTCACTTTTTCATTACTTTCCTTCCTTTTTTAGGAGCCCAGAATTTCATTGGGTGCCTTAAAGCCACTTTTTGACGACAATTTCAGGGAGATCGATTTTTTGGAGATGAACATACTTTAGAAAAAAAGGAGAAGAAAAAAAATATATCACCTAGTATATTTTTTATTTGATCGTTTCCCTACAGTAAGGCAAGTTGGTTTGACGAAGGTCTAACTAGGATGATTGATTTTGAGCAAATTAGTTTGAGAACAGTTAATTGATTTTAAGTAAATGACTTTACGAGTCTTTTGCTAATATGCGATTTTGAGTAAATTACTTAATAATTGTTATGGACGCTTATAGAGGTAGACAACTCTCATTTTGCAGTTCGTGTTTTTTTCTCAAATGACAATTAAGATTCGCGTTTGTAAAAGATCACAATGAATATCATCGTTTCAACCATCATCCTTGAAAGAAATGACCGTTACAGCTTTGTTAAACTTTGTCACCTAGTATAGGAGAAAACTTGCCGCCTCGGTGGCTGAACGGTTAGCGTGCTGGCCTTTGGAGCTGCTGAGGTCGGGTTCGAATCCCGGTCAGGCATGGATATTTGTATATGTCAATAAATGTTGTTATTTGTCTATGTGTTTGTGTCGTCCTTTCTTTGTGTGTCTTCTGTGACTGTCCCTCTGGCGAGTTGAGTAATGGGCCGAAAGAGCCTACACTCCCCCTTCTAGAGGGCGCATTTACATTACATTACATTACATTACATAGGAGAAAACTTATTTTAAGCGCGCGTTAATATGGGCTTCAAATCGAAGACGACTAGTTTTTTTTCCTCGTTCCAATTTTTTTGTGATTCTATTTTATATCGAAGATGAAAGTCGACGATTGCATTTCTAGCACTGATCTTTCACAATTTGATTTCGGAAATCCCCCACTTTTCTTTTCTCTAATACTACCTAGAATGGGGTTTCTGCAAAAAAGCCAACAGAAAAACTTTATTTCGAACTTCGGAATGCCTAAAAAATGACACGCAAGATCAACAAGATAAAAAAAATGTACAGGGTGTTGGTAACTGAAGTCATTAAAAATATCTAAAAATATTTTTTTCAATATTGTATCTGCTAATACAGAAAAAAATTGATTGAAGATTTTGAGATCAAAGGATACGGGGAAAAAACTAAGTATTTTTTGATCTCTTGAAAGCTACCAAGATCTTTAAAGCCAATTTTTAGCGAGGCTAAGATTTTTTGATAGTGTTTCCTCTACCACTTTATATTTTGAAATAAATTAAAATACGTAATTATTCATTAGAAATGTTGTCACTACTTAAGGAGTGAAATCTTCCAACAGACCATGCAAACGAAATCACGTTTGCTAAATTGTATTAAATATACAATGGTAAGTCATAAAACGTTCTGTATTTAATTATTTAACAACACGTTTAAAAAAAATTACTTAGAGTTTTTGCCAAAATAGTAATTTTTTTTATTATTTCTATAAACGTATCCATACAATTTATTTTGATGAATTCAATCCTACTAAAAATGCTATAATAATATTTAAAACCAGCTTTACAATTTCCACTTCATTCTCTTTCATAACTCGAGAGGTACCTTAATTACAACCTATCACAATGAAACCCTTTCCGCTCAAAACCTGCATTACTTCAATCGCTACACTTCAACTGAAAAACAAAACAGCTTAACAATTATTAACATCGTGTTAAATAGACACAAATCCCAATTTACTGCCTCAAAACAGTGTCAAACAGGGTCCACAAGGAGCCCAAAATGCACCCTTCGGACCCGGCTGAAAAGATAATTAACTCCTGCTAGTCTTGCGAAATGATATTTCTGCAGGCGAAATGGCAGATGCGAATCCACTGAGAAATGAAGACGATTCGAGCGCAAATAACTGTTTAATTGGAGAATAATTAACGCGTTTATTGCAGTGTGCGGTGCTTGGGAAAAGAATTGCCTACGTTTGAAAAGAGGCTTGTTAGTTTTTGGTTTTGCTGAAGTAGGCGAACTTTTTTAATTGTACGACAGCATATATGGATACAGACATTAGGAAACAGACGAGGCATGTTTTTTTTACATGCCTTTTAGCTTTGAATTTTGTCAGAAATTTTTATTGCTACATTTGCCTATGTTTACAACTAGTATTCATTTCGCACTATTATAGGTATTAATTAGATATTTTATTAGTTTTTTAACCATATTATCAGTTTACTTAACACTGCAGTTAGTCTTATTTCTCTCATTTATGACTAGAATTTAACTTTGAGATAATTCGTAGTCAAACAGAAAAAATTTTAATAAAAAATCGAGATATCGTTGAAAAGGAATTATATATTTTTTACTTTAAAAAAGAAAATTGTAAACGTTACATAATAACTTTAAAAATGTCTGCTATTGAAGCTAGCTAAACATTAAATATTACACATTGCTGCATTTAATTTAAATAACAATAGTTACTTACGCTAACAACTCTATAAAAATATAAATGTTTGCGTTTAACAGTTTCTACAAAAAAGCATACATCGTATTATAAAATAAACCCTTTGTAAATGTATTAATGTAAAATTTTAAACTACTATAAATATGTTGTTTGCATGATTAGTTTTAAAGAAAATGTAAATATTTAGAATGTTAATTGAAGTTGTAAACAAATATTTTGTTAAGCATTACATAAATTCTAGAATTGTCGGTATAGTTAATGCTATTTTATATTTCATGTGCCTGCTTAAACAGTCTTTGGTGTGTGAAAAGGTTTATTTAGTATTTTAAGTCATAGAGATATATGAAAAATTGAAATTTAAGTTTTGAAAGAAAATTATTGTTCTTACATTTTTTGAAGCAATAAAATCTTTGATAATTTGAAGTCTTAAAATTAGCAAAACTTATACTTCGCAAAAAGTATTTGAAATTTTAACTTCATATTTTTGTGTTGTGAAATACTTATGTTTGCTATATATTCGCTTATTAGTCAAACTATGATTAAACTACTTTTAAATAACATTTTGAAAGCTTTAACTATGAAAATAATATTTTAAACTTCAAGTTTTCAAATTCATTTACATTTCCAGTAACAAATACAACAATTTACCAACGAAAACAATGCGCTAAATAAATAATAGAAAACTGCTACACTGTCGAAGTCAGAATAAACAGCCACTTGGCACCAATAGAATTGTACGAGACACTCCTATAGGTGGTTTTGACAGGCACAAAATGATGAATTGCGGTTACCCTTTGTGTAAGTAGCGTTTCATATATTGGGCGCTCGATAACTGAGCCAATAGGGAAATTGGTTATTTAGTATCGAATACGTACTGGAATATGGAGTGACAAAAAGAGCCCTAGTTACTGATTTATTATTATGAGCGGTAAATAGTTATGTAATAGTTACGTAACCAAACAATGGATTTGTCAGTATGTATCAGATGGGGTTCTTCTATCCAATATATCTGCTCTTCAGAGTTAGAGTAGCGTTTGTTTGGAAATGATGATTGTCTATTTACTGCGGCATTTGTTTTATTCTGTTATTTCGCAACTATTAACAATGTATATATTTTATTTTTAAACTTAATTAATAGAATTGTATGTCCTGATGATTATTTAATCAGACTTTTTTTATTTGAACATAGGCAAATAAACATAAAACTTGTGATATTTATTAAAGAAAAATTCATATTAAGCATATGGTTTACACAATATACCAAATAAAATATGTAAACTGACTAATTTTAAACTGTAGTTTAATTTAATTACAGCTGTTAACTTAAAAAGGTACAGTTACGGAAATTAAAAAAAAAAAAAAACGTTACACTCCTTCAAGTTAATCCTATGGAGAATGGACCTGTTTTTTTTTTAATTTATGCAGGGGTACTCTAGTTAATATGCGGTGTTAAGTAATTAAAATATTTTAATTAACATCCTTTAAATTTTCTCGAGTTTTTTAATAATGTTATCCAAAGTAAAAAGCTTATCATGATTTTATGCAAGGCCATTTCTAGATATTGTGGACGTTGTTGATGAACTACTTATATTTATTTATTTTAACCCTTTTAGTCCCAACGACAATTTTGCATCATAATTTTAGAAAAAAAAATCTGATCGTCTAGCCATTTATGACATCAAAAAGCACATCATTCGATTCTTCAAACTTTTTTCTTTTAGAAAATATTTTGTATTAATATAAATAGATGTCAGCCTTATTATTTTTTTTAAAAATATGATCGGAAACATGATGGTGCCAAATGGCATCACTGGGACTGAAAGGGTTAAATAATAAAAAAAATATGTTTAAAAAAAAAAGCAATTATACTTTTTAATTATGTTTTATCCAACTAAACAGCTCGCATTGTATGAATAAAAATACTTACTTGACCATAATATTTTGTTTTAAATGTTTTACTGGCAAGATGGATAACCATTAAACACCATTAGTTCTGAAATTATAACGTTTTTTTAAGTTTAATTCATATAGAACATTTATAATGCTACAAAGCAAATAACTTTATTTTCTTATACCGATGGAATTTTTATTTTAACTTTTTCTCTTATAGGAATGGGTATTAAAGTCTAAACAGGCATTGTAACGTAGAAACAAGAACTAAATAATCGATATATTGGAAGAACAGTGAATGTACTTTCTTTCCTAAGACGTACAGTTTTTCCTACAGTCATTGATTTGAATCAATACTTCAATTGCTCTTACTTTTCCTTTTGACATAGTCAAAGGGATCAGTAGAGATTTTCCCATTTCTTTCTCGATTGCTTTCGGTTCGTTACTTTGAAAAGAAATTCGTGAACTTATACTTTAAGCATATGAACTCATACTTAAGTGTGTTTCTAAAATCAATCATCCGTTGTATGTAAAAGAAGCAAACATTTTGTAATACTCAATGACCATAAAGTCACTTAAATTTATTGCTATGAAATAGGCTTAAATAAAAGAAAGGATAACATTTTTGTTTTCCATCGATTGTATTTTTTTAAAAGCCATGGTGAATAAATATTCTTTAACACAAAATATATATTTTATTTTTTGTAAAACTAAACATGTACATTTTTATTGCATATTACATTTTAGAAATAATTTTATTTTGTATTCACGACTTTAATTATTTATTTGATTATTTAAAGCTTTGAAGAAAATAAGTTATTTAACGTTCATTAATTGTTCACAATTTACAACATTTTTAGTAACTTATTTTTTGATAGCATTTTCTTACGCCCATATAACAATCACAATTTTTCGGTAAATTTAATAATTTGACAAACTATACAGTTTTAACTTAAGTGGGCATCAAAGCAGAACCCATCAAAACCCATAGCTGCACACTCTTAAAACAAAAGAGGGAAATCCTTTCCAGTTGGAGAAGTGCACTTTCGACACTGTAAAGGAGTGAATATTAACTCAGACTGAGTTAAAATCACTCGTTTGGAGTGATCCTGTTGGAGGTTAAACACAAAAAGGATCCACTCCTTTCGGAGAAGTGCATTTTTCAGACTGGATGAGTGGAAATTACTCAGATTGAGTTAAATTCGCTCGTTTGTCTTAAGAGTGCAAAAATATGACTATGTAGGTATGAAGAAATTAAATTAAGTTAGAGGAGTCTTGGTTGACTCGAGAATGTCCGGTGGGTAAAAAATTAATCAAAATTAGAACATTTAAAGACCAAGCATAAATCATGTGAATAACCACCAAATTGGCGAATCAAACACCAATAGGGTAACTGCGACTACCCTAACTAGATTACGGACAGGCTACTTCAAAGGGATGGAAATCCAAAAAGATAGAACTAGGAAATACTCCAGCTGTAGAAATTAGCCGACTCGGAACTCGATCCAAAACATATTTTCTCTTGCCCAGCCTTCCTGGCAAAATCGCAGCAAATCACCGACTCGCCCTACGAAGACCTTTATGAGGACCACTGTTTGCAGATCACTGAAGAAGTCTATGAGACCTTTGGTCCCATATAATCTTTATCCATGAACACCACATCATCAAATCACGTGAAAAAACTTAATTAAAAACCATGTGGAAACGCCTACAATTTTGATCAAATAAAGTCCTAACCTTCTAAAACCACCCTGTCAAGCTATTGATCAAAACTTCCCAAGCATATCCAAATTCCTAATCCTAGCCGATATCTTATTAAAGACCAACTCAATAATGTCCCATGCATAATAACAAGATAAAAAATTTCACACCACTATCTCCCTCTTCGATGAATCTTGATCAATTATTTAATTTAGTGTAAGCGTTGAGAGTTCACTGATTTGGTTTGAAGATCTTGCAACTAAATTTTATGTTACAACCTTTATACTCAGACACATGTTAAAATCAAATACTGAAAAAAAAAACAGAAATTGTGGATTCTTTAAAAAAAAAATGGCTAAAACAGAACCTATTATTGTTTGCATATAGCTATATGCAATTGTTCAATAAATAAGATAAAAAAATTCTAGTTGAAATGGATAAAGTATAATAATTAAAATAATTGAAATAAAGATCAATTAGAGGTTAATAGTCAATAAATAAATTTTTAAAATGCATTGCTTTCGTAAACTGACAGGAACAGGAACAGCCTGTTCCTATCAGTTTTAAGCGAGCATTTTTGAGAGAGAGGTTCAAAATTTTATATTTTCTACTTAATGCTTGTTCTCGTTCTACAAAGGTATACAGCCCCCTTGAATGGCGAAAACAAGGAACTAAAGTAAGAATTACAATAAATTTGTTACCTTATACATCTGCACTACGCTAATTAAATGGACAACTAGAACAATCACGCCTTCAGTGAAGCCACAGTTAAGCTAAACATTGTGTCTTCTTTCAGACAAACAGACCAAGCTCTGCCCCTTTCGAATTGTCCATACGATTCATTGTTGAGCAGTAATGAGGCTTGAAAATAAAAATACATACATTGCAACTTTAGAAACATAAACGCTGGCGGTAGACAATTCTATCGCGTTTGAAAAGTACTGGTGAATACAACCAAATTAATTCATTCGTTTTTAATGAAAGTAGAAGTTTGCGTAAAAAAGATTATGCATGTTTAGATGACTTACAGCTACCATAAAAAGCTGCTCTTGTATTGCAAAACAATTGTTAGTTTTATTAATTTTTTCAAATTAATTTCAATCAAATCTCTGAATGCAAATACAGTTTTATGTAACCAAAATTGTTGGTTCCGATGCAAGGATCGGCCGTCAGGTCCTATTTGAAGTTATTGACGAAGACCTGAATAATCAGTGATGAAGGCGAGACATGCCCGTTTATTAAATGAAAGCCCACTATGAGTGAGTGAATACAAAATTGAAGAGAAATTGTGTTAAATTCAGATTGCCTAATAGATCATGGCACCTTTTTACTTTGCATGGATGATTCTTGTGGTTAGATCACTTTACAATGATTTGACAAAGCTGCAACCGATAATTTGTTGGAACATGATTTATGTATTAAATAGTAATCAAATGTTATTTTTAGTCTTTACACAGAAAAAGTACATAAAGGTGGAAAAATTCGTCCTTTGTCAACCTTTCGAGCTATTTATAGTTTTTTAAGTTATTTTGCAGTTTGAAGAGCCACAATCGGGTAAAAATACTTGCTTGTGGAGATAATGTGTATTAATTTGTACTTTTCTCTATTTTGTAACAAAAACGATTATCTTTTTTTCACAAAGACAAAATCATTTTCTTTCTTTTAAAGAAAACAATGTAAAACTCAACTGCATATAATCGTTTAATCATCCAAACCGAAATCATTACCATGCAAGGACAATCCAACCGTTTTCAAAAGAAGAAAAAAACTCGCGTAAATATGCTTACAACAAAGACTTACAACTTCTCTTTTTCTGCTGTTTATCGATGTTACTCGTAAGAGCATAAAGCGACCTCATACGCCCGAAAAACTTGATTAAACGCCACTGCTGCTTTAAGCAGCCCTTGTTTTGTTAAGTTCCCCAAAGCTCGCCATAGCATCTTCTCTAACAGCACACAAAGTTCCCTTTTACTCCCTTCTGTATATATGTTTTCCTTGCGAAACTTTTTTACTACTGTGTGTGTATGAAGGGCACTTTTTTACGGCGTACTTTTTTTTACAAGACGTTTTTTGACGTTCGTTCCTTAAAAGTAAGTCCCGAGTGTAAGACCAGCGATTTGTCTTGCTAAGATGTGAGGCGGATTCAAGCTGTGTATTCTGGACTTTTTAAGTATTCATATGGCATGCAAGAACTTATTAAGAGACAAAGTAATAAATTAACTATAATACTAGGTTGGGTTATTATATGCAGGATATTTAGGTAGCGTTATTTAAAGTTGCATGGTTTGCGCTTTTTAGATTTAAGATGGCGATAAATGCACGATGTGTTATTTTGGAAACAGAATGTTTAAACGTTTGAGGAAAGGGAATCAATTAAAATAAATAAAAATACATACTAAAGATTATTTAGACAACTTGAAGTTGATGAATTATTTAACAATGAAGTATAGTTCCAAACTATAAAATTGCATTAAGATTTATTTGAAAAATATTAAACTACATTGTTACGTTGCAAGTTTTTCTTATCTTTTCCCTTGTGTAGCTCTAAGTGCGACGCGAATTTAAAACTAAAGTATTATTATTTTTTCTGCATTTTATGATTTTTCTAACTCTTTTCCAGGAAGATCCAGATTTTAGGAGGGTTAGGTTAGGTTTTAGGTTATGTTAGGTTTTGAATAATCGCACTAGAGCTACAAAATCCAAATTTTATATTCTAAAGCTTTTTATAATGAGATAAGCGACACTTAGTAGGTTGAAAAGTTGTTTCAATGACTGGTTAAAACTCTGCAAAGCAGGTAAGTGTGCGAAGTGGTTCAGCTTCTAACCAGAATGCAGTTTAAGTGGCACTGGTGCACGTTAAATCCTCAAATTACATAACGCATATATTTATTGTTTACATAAGTCAAACTTGACATTTAAATTAAACGTTTTTGATAATAACAAAAATGTTCCCGATATACTGAAAACGTACCGTTTTTTAAACGAAACTATTTTTTTGCTTTGTTCAGCAAAATTACTTGCTTTTTAAAATAATTTTCTTTGAAACTATAGCCAAGTAAACTATTTATCTATTATTTCTAAGAAATTTAAATAAAGATTGCTTATAAAAGCGTTGTACACGTTGAATATCAGTATATTATCTGATGTAGCGTAATATATAGAATGAGAAGTTCTAAAAGAACAAAACAACCTACTTTTGTGTTACTTTAAAATTCACAGATATTCTTAGAGTAAGGGTAAAAGATAAAATTAAAAAAAAAATATGTTTTCTGATATCGTACCTTGCAAACAGTAAAAAATTAAAATCGGACGATAAGAACTTATGTCGATACAGACCGTCGACAGACAGGTAGGCAGACGTTGGTCTCAACGCAAAGAAAAATAATTATAAAATATGGGTCTTTGATGCCATACCCTTCAACAACATTAAAATATTATCTTTTACAAAAAAAAAAAAGAAAATTAAAGTAGACCGCGGAAAAAAAGGTTTAAAAGTCCAACCGGACTTAAGCCTCGGTTTCCTCGGAGTCCATCAACAGATTTAAGCGGTCGGACAAATGCGGTGAGTGACGTCATACAAACTATTGACATTGATTACGCTAGAGTGGTTTCCTCGGGAGCGTTGCCGACGACCGCCAGATTGAGTTGCTGTTGAGTGCGTTGGGGAAATCCTGATGACAACGTTTTTTGCTATTGTCTGTTGTGTGGTGTGCTTGCCAAAAATTAAAAAAATTGAGAAAATGATGGAAGGCGATAGTTGTTTTACGCTTGCCGAGGAAGAAATGCTATATGATTTTGTGAGAAATCACGAATAACCCAAATTTTCAATTTTTGACATGCAGAGACAAAAACCAAAACAACAACAGAGTTAGTTGAGTGCGTTCGCTAGGGTTCCAGTTCCGTGTCAACGTAAAATTCCGATGAAGCGGTTTCCGGTAGAGTGACGACATCCACGTATAATAGCGGTCGCATTTTTCTGGCGACAGACTCCGAGGAAACCAAGGCTTTACAGACAGAAAGTTAAATGGACATGCAGACGAACGGAAATCTCCACGATATTGATACCTCCTTTCCATTTTTTAATTGTTTTCAATTAAAAAAAGGAAAAGACCTTAATACCATGCATATTTTTGGTAAAAACATTGTTGAAAGAGTATAAAATTTGCTTAACATAACATTTTACAATTTGTTTAGAGTAATCAAAGTATTATTTATATAGCAAACATTTTTATTCTGATGAAGATGCCAAAACTCTTGTTTCGAAAAGAAATTTCGTGTCAATCCCAATTTTCTTAGCATTGGAATAGTTTTCGAAACAATAAAGAAGTTGTTTAGTTCTACAATAAATACAGATGTCTTCAAACGGATATTTGTTAAGTTACATCGATGCGCAACGTATTTTGTATTTCAATATAGACATTTTATAAATCAATGTTTTACAATATGATATATTACTCTTAAATATATATAAAAAATATCTCCCGAAAAGGAATTGGATATCGTTTTATATCAAAAAAGATCTGAATCAGATATCCATTTTTCCATGTTTCTTTTCCATACGAGACATTTTTAGCCATATATTTATGAAAAGAATTCTTTCAACTTTTACGAGAAATATTCCCAGTATATGTTTTAAATATTTATTGTACATAAACTATAAAGTATTGAAATAAGATTATGTTCGTTTTGGGTATCATTGAAGTTCAGCAAATTGTTTTCTGTAAGTTTAAGTGTATCCATTTAAGCTATTTAAGAAAGAGCAATTTTGGTGTTTGTAGTCAAATAAACACAAAACGAATATAAATTGTATTATAAACCTCTTTATGAAAAGTGTAAGATAGATCGATTGGTTTCAAATAATTATACGATAAAGCTTCAAAAATTTTTAATGATTCTATAATAAATAGGCATTAAATTTTTCCACAATCATGTTATAGTTCTTGGTGAGTTTTTTTTAATGTAGCCGATATTGAATAAAAATGCATGCAATTATTTATTGTAAATTTCAAATGCACTGACATACTTTAATACGTACAAGGTTAGTGTAAAATGTCCATGTGTGAGCGAGAAACTAACAAAGTGGTAACAATACAAATGAAGGGACTAGTTACAGAAATCACATTCTCCAATGTTAAACCAAGACATATTGCCCGGCTTGTTTTGGCGATTGTTAGTTCAACTTGAAGTCACCAAACAAGGACCGAACCCTATTTCTTAATAATACTTTGGAGTATTTGCGATATGCAAACGCTTTTTTAATACTTGTGTTGAATCGCCGAAAGATTCATGTTTCCATTACATAGGTCAAAAGTGGCAACTTTCTCACGATATAACGTTTGAGAAAATTGAATTAAGCTTTTCGCATCAATCGATAAAACGTAATATTTTTAAAAATTTAATAACTTAACTTAAAAATTTCAATTTTGCCAGTCAAGAAACTTTTCTGTAAATATCAATATATGGATAAACTCTAAGTTTTAAAGTATAAAAATGCAATACCTATTTATATGTTTATTATTCAGATTATTAGTAAACCAGAATATATGTCAATAAGATCAATGATAAAATAATTACTGAATTGCTTAAAATACTGTATTATCCATTGTGATTAGTTTCATTAAACAAAGTATAGGCTTTCAACAATATTTTAAGCGAAAAAAAAAATACAATTAAAAAACCACTTTACTCGCATACACTACCAATCTCTAATTCAATAAAAAACACTTCATTAATAAAACAAAAGTGGAGTATCAAGCCTAACTAAATTTTAAAAAAAAGATACTTCCATTCAGGATACTTTTTTAGATATCGCAAATTAAATTGCACCAGCAAAGATCGCGCAAAAAAGCTCCCAGAAAAATCACTCATTAACGATCTAATTACATAAGTTCCCTTTAAACACTTAACCATCAACATTATATTGCTTCCAACACTCCGGAGACTATGACAATAAAGATAAAAAAAATACATCAATAGAAAGGTGAAGAGATAACCCAACAAAAAAAAAACGCCTTCCGTTCGGAAATCTTTTTAAGCTGGTAATTGTCGATGATTTTTCTTTGGCACTTTCAATCGCGATATTAGCCCTTTTCTTCACTGGAAATGGTTGGATTGTATTTAATTGACTTTTATTGGGGTTTTCATTGTCGCAACGAAGCTGGGAGATTGGGCGATCATTAACTCTAACCCTTCTGTCAGGGGTCTATTACTGGAAGTAGTGGCCTTATTTTGGAAGGGGGTTTAAGTGACTTTAACTAAGCTGTCATTTTACGTTTCTTTAGTTTTATTCGGGATAGTATCTGTAGAATTAAAGTTTTTCGTTGTATAAACAATAATACAAAATCTTAATGAAGTTATTGCATTAACTTTTTAATCGGGTATGTTTTTTTTTAATTTTTAATTTTTATTTTTAAGAACGTTATTGTAATAAATCCGTTACGACAAAATTATGCTTGTAATAATACAGGGTGAGGCAAACAAAACCGGCCCCGAGATGGAGATTAGAATACGACAGAAATGTTGCCAAGTCTAAAACCAATACAAAAACAGGCTTTCTCACTGAAGCTATTGATCGCTTCAATATTAAGCCCAAGCAAACGCTTGGCGACTTATTTGCCGGCAACTACGCTACGCTTTTAAGGGGTCATAGGAGTCTTAAAAATGTGCATAGAAGGTACTACAAAGCATAGTTTGATCTTTCATGTAATTTTTTAACTACTCAATTTATAAGTATATTTTTTATATGTAATTCTATAAGCTTTATTTAATATAAAGCAAATTTTAAAATTTATGAAACTTTAGCCAAAATTAAAATAAATTATATTAAACATAAAGCTATTTTAACACATTGTGATTAGGCTTGCGCGGCAAATTTTGAGGTCAAAATTGAAAAAATTACCTAGAAAATGACTTTATATTGTACAAATATGTACAAACAAAGACTTATACATAAATTATCAGCTCAATTTTAATTGGAAATTATTTTCAGAACTTTTTCTAAAAAAAAAAATTGATTTTAATTTTTTTTTAATAATTTCTTATTAGAATTGAGCTGAGAATTTAGGTATAAGTCTTTGTTTATACATATTTGTACAATATAAAGTCATTTTCTTGGTCATTTTTTCAATTTTGACCTCAAAATTTGCCGCGCAAGCCTAATGACAATGTGTTCAAATAGCTTTATATTTAATATCATTTATTTTAGTTTTGGCTAAAGTTTCATAAATTTTAAAATTTGTCTTATATTAAATAAATCTTATAGAATTACATATAAAAAATTATAGTACTTATATATTGAGTAGTTAAAAAATTACATGAAAGATCAAACTATACTTTGTAGTACCTTCTTTGCACATTTTTAAGACTCCTATGACCCCTTAAAAGCTAGTTGAAATGGAATATAAACAAGGTTAGTAGAGCTGATCAAGATTTAGTGATTATTTGATTGTTTCGATCGTTATTTATCCTAGAGAATCGGACCTTTTTGTATTTGGTAATACAAAACATTCTAAATTGATTGCAAGACCCTAAATTTGCATTATGGGACGTCTTCATACAATACGAACTAAGATCTGAATTCACCACTAGTCTATGAGTAGCTCTAATGTGAAGCTAATCCGATCCAACCAATGCAAAAACAGGTTTCAGACGGCTTCAAGAGTTTTTCTCGCCAAGCATTTTAACGTATTCCCATCTCTAGCTCGGGGCCGGTTTTGTTTGCCTCACCCTGTACTTAGTAACATAGAATATTTATGCTTTTAAATTTTAGTTCTAAGTTATCTTTCATGTGTAAAAAGTAACATAGAAATTCTGTAGCATTAAAAAGAAATAGTTGAAAATTTAAAAAAGTAAGGATAAAATTATGATTTTGCCTAAATTATCAAACAAATGCCAACATTAACTACGTATTCAAGGTAATATGGATAAATGACAAAATAAAACATTCATCAGAATAATTTAGGAAAGTTCTCTATAAAGGATTATATATTGCGTGTCAGAATTGTTTTTGAAAACTTCGTAAACATTTACAGTAAAAAATTTAGTAGGAAGCTATAGAAGTAAAAATACAGCCCAGTGTACTGCTATTCTACATCAAAATTGCAGTATTTTTACAGAAAATTAAATTTAAGCAAAATAAAAAAAAATATGATCAACCCTAGTAGCACCATATGAGGTTATCTTATATTAGACAAAAATATTCTAGAATATAATATTCCGTAAAAACTTATCGTATTATTTAAAAAAAACACAATAGACTGTATAAAATAATAAACCACCTAAAACTTTTATATTATTAGAGAAATACGACGTACACTATAATTTGGCCTAAACTCTAAATTTTCAAAAAACGGGGCTAAAGCCTGCAATTCACACTGTGTACCCTCCGTTTGTTCAAAGCGGCCCTTGCTCATACCAAAGCGATTGCGTGTTAAGTAATGGCATTTGATGCCCTCGCGTGCACTGAAACCTCAGGTGCCAGCTGAGACCAGCCAAGAATTATTTCTTCGGTACAAAGAAGTAAGGGAACATGAAAAACATAAAAGATCTGGCATTTCTTTTAGCGGTTTTCCTTTCTTTTTTCTCCGATTTTAAATCCTAAGGCCGCTTCTTGAAACAAAGCGTGGCTAAAGCGGCTTTAAGGTTTGTTTTGCTTTTGGTACAGGGCGATATCTTGAAGTATTTCGACTTTGGGATTTGTACTTATAGGAATTTACGAATACCACAATTTAGATAGATTCGGGGGAAATTTGTTTGATACAGGACGATGGTGGTGTAGGTGTTAAACTTGCTTTTAGGTTACTGTAATTCTTTGTATTGTTTTCTGTTTGTGAATACAATTGTATTCAAATTCATTTAAAGACGTTTATTTCACTGTACTTGCTGTTAAAATGTTTCAGAAGAGGCTTCACTATTGCAAGTATACGGGTATAACACATAAATATGTGGAATAAAATAAATTTGGATCTGAAATAAATGTATTTGAGTTTTGATGACAAACATTTTTTACGTTTGTTAATCAGTTACGTATACAGTGAACGAGGTTAACTTTAATGTCAGTTACATCAAAATTTACGCATTTTAACATACATAACTACTTATATGTATACATCCTAATTCAACTTTGATAATTATACTTTACAAAATTAAAACACTTTATTAAAAGTGTTTTAATTGTTTTTGTTAATACATAGCACATGCCATGCCAATATACACTAAACTATTATTTATTATTTCAGAATGAAACAAGGTAACATACAAAATATAACAATTCAAAAATATCCCGTTTGTTATTTAAATTTACCAAGTTAGTGATGTAACTTTATGGCTTCCGTAGAGTCTTGGGAATTTGATTATGTTTTGAAACAAAATTAAGAAATGATGGCTGAAATTTTTGAAACCTTGTTCATGAATCACAAATTAGCATAACACATTAGCCAAGCTAAAAAATACGCTTCTTTAAAGTTAACTTTATTAAATTTTGTAAACATGAAATACAAATTTTAGTTTATCTTACTTTTAAAAAACAATTTTTCTAAAGGATTTTTCCTAACAATTTCCAAATTTCTAAGACAACATGACATCTTCTGAAAAACTTTAATTGATGAAAACCAGTTTCGATAAGTAAAAGCCTAATCAATGTTTGGATTTCTCTACGGCATTTTTTTTTTTGCATACAAGATGGCGTTCCGCGCCAAAAGTGCTTTCGCGGGAAAAAGGTAGCAGCCTTGTTTGGAACTCAAACAAGGCCCAGATTGACTTAGAAGTGGTCGGTAAGTGAAGCGATCTCTTTTTTCTACCGATAGCAATGATTAATTGCTGCAATTGTCCGTAAGGAAGTCGCTGAAGCATAGGAATAATGGACCCGCAAATCAACTCCTTGGCATGTCAAAAATGTAACTGACTAAAATGAAGTGTTTATTTTTAACATTAAGAATACAGGGTGGTTATTAATTAACGTGAGGTGTTCAGAGCCCTCTAGCGAGTAAAGTATTAGGCGAAACCTAACCAAATTTGATGAGCATGCATTAGTAGACCATTTGATTTTTTTGACTAAAAAAAAGTTGCACAATAAAAAATAAACTCGTCTCTTGGATAGGGTTCTAAATTATGAGGCGTAGCCAATTATGGCCAAAACAGCCAATTACACCTCGTAATTTAGAACCCTGGTCAAGAGACGATTTTCTTTTTTTATGGTGAAATTTTTTTAAGAAATCAAAATCCCATGATCTACTATGCATTCTCATCAAATTTGGTTAGGTTTCGTCCATTACTTTACTCGCTAGAGGGCTCTGACAACCTCACGTTTATTAATAACCACCCTGTACTTTTGAAGAGTCTACTTGGATGACTCATATTTTTCGAAGTATAACTCAGATATAGTGTTCGGTCCGTTTATCGGCGACTTCTTCCAATTAAGTTTTACGATCATCAAAAGTCGCCAGCGGAGTTATACTTTGGAGAAAGTAAGTATCGCAACTAGGCTCTTCTAATAGGGGCATTTGAGCTTTAGATTTATTTTTTAAATCTCATTTTTTCCTCTATGTGGGTAACTGTCATAGTTTTCAAAACTAACTTTTTGCTATAATAAGGATTTTTTTATTAAAAAAATGACAGAAATGCTAGATACAGCTTCTTGAAATTAATGTAGCGAAACGGGTATTTGAAAGGGTTGAGCAAAAGGAAGAAGATAATTTGCAATTCAGATTGCCACTTGCTGAAAAGAAAATGAATTAAGTGAAGCTCATTTGATGATAATATAGAATTGTGCAGGATCGCATTACACAATTAAATACTCGTTAGATGTTTGTTTTTCGGGATGCATTGAGGATTCGGTTGAATGTTAATTTCCTCATAGTTATTGTTTTTGTAAAAAAGAAATTTATTTGATACTGGCAAGACACAAAGATATTGTTAATTTATGTATAATGATTTTTTTTTATCTGTACAACATTGAATTTTGTTTATAAATTGTTTTTTTTTTCATCTAACTACTTGACTACGACTATTGATTTGTGGATGCAGGAGCATAAAATATGTTTCGGACACATTAAAACATATATTTTTTTTATTTTACTTGAGTATGAAAAAATATATAATTTTTTCGCAATTATCTACTAAAATTCAATATGGAAATGTTTTTAAATGGCATTGAAACACACCATTTCCGAGTTTAAGTTTGAAAATTTTCAACGAGATAGCTTAAAAGCTTCATATTCTAGATATCTTCAGAAAACAATTCTTACCTAGGTATGGTGCATTTTTTAAACTAATACTAGCATTTTCAAATTTTGAGTATAAGATAGGAAAATGTTTTTATGACGCATGATATTCTTTCAAAAAAATTCTCAATAATGTTTCTCTTTTCACCTCATTTTTATGAATCCTCATTTTATTTTAAAGGATTTTAAAAATAAAACATTTTAAAACACAGCATAGTGTATCTGCAATAATAATTGCATTTCCAAACTTTCTCTTTCTAAGCCTATCCCTATTTTACAAGTAACCCTTTTACTTGATATTACGGGATCAGAGAAAACGAAAGGCTTTAAAAGCCTTCGACAATTTAATTAACCGTATAGTCGCCTCAAACTTTCGGTCTTATACCTCTTCACACCTGGAAACATCCGATTTTCCGGATCTCAGTCAACCGTCCGACAACAAACAGGGTAATCTCTTGTTTGAAACTCAATTGTTGGAGACAGCTCTTTGTACAACTTTGTAAAAACTGTAACTATTAAGGTGAATGAATTTGAATTAAGTGAGTTAAAAAAAAGTATACAAATTGGAAGTCATGAGCTTTTAAAAATGCAACAGTTTTCGGATAGTAATTTTAGAAATAACAATTTTTTTAGTTTAAAATTTTATTGAACAGTGCTAATACAAAAACATTTTAGTTTTTAAGGATTAATTAGCATAGATAATAAAGCGTTTTCATCCAGGCTTTGCGTGTCATAAAGTCTGGTGCTATCTCGGAAATTATTTCGCCTTCTTTAATGCAATTAAAAAAATTAAATTCATATCCTATTAATTGTGGCCCGCTTCATGAAACGCTTAAGATAACGCTAAGTGCTTGCTCAGGGTTTGGTCTCGTCACTTGACCGTGGCTCAAAAATATGAGTCCCATTCTCATCATCCATTGTGACGCTAATCCAACCAAACATACAACTGCATTTATGATGAAAGAGACAGCTATTATTTTGTCAAACGATCTCAGAGGGTTCTTAAACTCCAATAGAAAAAAAAAATCCATGCCTTTAGCGCAAGAAAGTTTAAGAGAAGGAGGAAGGGATAATTTGATTCAGGTTCTGAGAGATGGAGTGAAGGGAAGTCCTTAAAAAGGAGGGTATAGGCATCACTTTCTATTGAAAAGCGAAATATGTTACTTGTTGAAACGTGTTAAGAGAATATATTGGTTGAAAGTGGAAAGTGACACACTTGCATTTTAGAGTTCATTTAAAAGCCATAGATTATGTATCATGCAAGTCTCTGTCTATGTGTAAATTGTACATTTAGCAATATAGTTATTTAGAAGAAGGGGTGCAAATGTAGAAAAGTGTTTATTTGGGCTTGAGTAAATAAAAAGTCAGGTTAAAATAGCCATTTATTGAATTGTCAGTATAATGCTAGAAATAAGGCACTATGTGTCATTATTTCAAAATTTTGGTACTACACTTGGTTAAAAAAATTGATAAATTTTCTTACTAATTTCGATTTTCGAAAAATTGTGTGTAATGTAGAAGCACCCCAAAATTAAGTATTTAAATGTTTAAATACGTAATACTGTTAGAATATTGAACAATAAGAATTGTATGCTGTTCTCTGCATCCCTTGCCATCGTCGCCACTCTATTCCAAAAGAGACTGGCTTCTGAACGATGCGTTTTACGGAATCTCACAGATGTTTATAAATTACGTTCCAAGTCACATTCAATTTTTAATCGTTTAGCAAACATAGATGAATCGTAAGATTTTCTAATATCCATCTTAATAAACGTGTTTCTTTTAAAGGTAATCGATCAACTTTTACAGCGCCTTTTTAAACTTCAATTAAACTTTGTGAAGACATAAGGCATGTATCAATTATTGATGTAAGACAACCTCTTTTTAAAATTTCTGATCATATTTATCACCAAAGCTTAAAAGACATCAAGTTGAGGAGTATAGGCAATTCATTTGATGCATGTTAAAAATGTTTGGTTTAATAAACTTCTTTTTAGACTGGTTTCAAAGGATAATTTTTTTAAACTGTAAATATTATTTTTAAAATTTACAGTATTATTAAGAGTTGGCGAAATTCTAAAAGTTCTTAAAGTACCACTAAATTAAATAACTTTGTAGTAGTTTCTTAGAGTTAAAGAAAGTATTAATCATGAACTAATGTTACTTATCATTTAGATTTAATAAAAATGTGGTCGTTGGGAAGTCTTGAATGTAAGTAGATTTGAAGCTTTGCTAGAGTTTTTAAATTTATTTGATGTAAGTAAGTCATCAGTTTAGAGTCTGAGTTCAAATGTCTGATTGTCACATCAAATCACTGACAATAGATAAGACCACAACAGATACGAATTAACCAACAACAGTCCCGACAAAATAGTTATTGTGTTTTGTATACTTTTGGAGAAGTTAATTTTTCGTAATAAGAACCATAACTTTCGGCGTTAAAATGTGAAAATACAAAAAATGTGAATGAGTAAGAACTCGATATTACATTATTTATCGTTACTCAATTTCCGAATATACTCGTTCAGTATTTTTTTCTAAATTTTACAAACGAAGCCAAATATAAAATTTAATTATCCTTACGAATGTTCGTTAAAAGGCACCCGAAAGTTCTTGTTAGGGAATTTTCAAGAGTTAAAAAACATTTTTTTCTTTTATCTTGTTTTTAGAATACTGCATTTTAAAGGAAATCAATGAATATTTGCCTTGCGTTGTTATCCAGGTTTCTTTACTGCTTAGTATGCGTGCTCAATTTTGAGATAAATACTACGTTTTTCAAGTTTGATAAAGTTGCGTTAAAAAATCTATCAAAAATGTTTACATATGAAACTACTAAAATTGAACACTATTTTAAATATGAATTGGCTAGTTTTTTTTAAAAGAAAGAATTTAGCAAGAATATATGTATAGCACAAATAAATTCACATTCGATTGTTATTTTTATACTCGTTTTGTTTAACTTCAAGTGCTTAGAACTTACAAGTTAGACAAACCAATCAAGCAAGTATTGGACGCTTTATGGGGATAATGTATAATAGAGAGTAAAACTGATGATGGCATTTTTTGCAAACTTGAAGTTGAATCATCAATTAGGCGTTTGCTTAAAAAGGATCAAGATTCGAAATTCATCGCAATTATTTTTATTTTTGTAATTCACGCCTAAAACTGAAATATTTAAATTAACTAATCTTAATCATAACTTTTCTGTAAAAACAATAAAAAATTATTTAATAGTTTTCAAAAAAAATTATATTAATTCGAAATGTTACTAAATCCATTTTAAGAAACTGAAATAACATGCAAAATTGTAAAATCTTCAGTACTTTATTATTCTTAAGAAACCTAATTACCTTCGATTTCAAATTTTGAAATACTTTAAAATATTGCAAATTTTGTGATTTTAAAATACATACTAATGTTGTCGTTTTATAGTCGTTTTACAGAAGTAATAAAAATTAATAATGTTATAAAAAAAATATGGAAAATTTTGGAAATGACATTTTTTAAAGATTTTTTACCTCTGGTGCATTGATTCAATGTACTTCAATACAGGGTTTGAATATCTAAGTGCTAAATACCATAATTAAAACAATTAAAGTTATCAATTTTTGTACAGCAAATTTTCGTGTCAGACATCTATAAAATCAATAAAAAATTACGTGAGATTACTAACATTACGTGTACAAAGCTTTTTTAGTACTTTATTAACACTATAAAAATTTTATTCCCTTAAATCTATATCATAGTATGGCCTTTTAATGGGTTATGTTTCATAGCCACTTTTTTTCATTAAATAGTTTGCTTAAAAATACATTTCGAAATCCGTCTTTAAACTTACACCAGTACACTTTTGCAAAATAAAAAAACATGTTAATTTTTAAAAAGAATATATTGTCACTTGTGATTATGATAGTCCGAAAAAGCAATAAAAAGTAGTAATATAAGATATAAAAGTTTATAAAAGCATCACTGAAAAAAATATTATTAAACCTTACCCTTCGTTCTCGAATGCAAAATAGTTAACAACGTGCATTAGCCCTTCGATAATGGAAACGTTGCTAATGAAAGATATTTCGTTAATTGCATATACGTGACCAATTACACATTGGAAAAGCTGTATAAGAATCAAATAAATAGAATGAAGAGAAAATGTTGAAATTATTGGAAATTCCCAAGCGTGTGTGGATAGACTCAAACTAAACGTAAAAAACTGGAAAACCAACCAAATGAAGTACCAAGTGCAAGAATAGCGTATACGTACAGTTTTGTTACACCTTTGTTTCGATGCTACATTAGTGAGGAAATTGGTTAATGGGTTTCTAAATTGAATGCATAGAAGATACATTAAAGTAGTCAAATGAGATATTGGATTACTTTCACTGTGAATTTGTATTGTGGAAGTAAAATTTCTCTTTTTTTGTTTTCAATAAATGATTAAGTCTGCAAATAGAAATGTAATCTACACCGGTTACTTAAGGGGGTCTGGCACCTCCATAGAAGCCCATGTTAAATTGTCCAACTTTGGGGGCATCTCAAGAATTAACTAATTAATATATCCATTTCAAATTTTCACAGTTTCATCTATAGACATTTTTAAGTATTTTAACACAAGATTATTTTGAAAAACTAAAAACTAGATTAAATATGAATTTTTTTAAATATCGTTGAAGAATGTCAATATTTTTAACCTAAAAGATTTTTTTAAAAAAAAAGTAAAAACTTTACAGACTATTCCCTGCGTTAAAATGTTTAAATATACTTGTGAATTACACATAAAAAAATTCAAGTATTTAAATGAATAACATTTTTAGTTATGTGCCCCCAAACATTCACATGATTCAAAAATTGTAAAACCGAGAAAAACCAATTTAAAGTTTTTATTGTTAACTCATTTCCTTACGAAGGATTTTCGCTTCCTCGTAATATTTGATTGGAATAACATTATCGAATCCTTAGTCGTTTTGCCGTTCTGGGCCGTTTAACTAAAGAAAGGGTAAAATAAAATTGCCTTTAATGTCAAAAATATTTTTCCAATCGTCTTAAAACTTTGTGACATTATTAATAAAGGTTGATATAGTATTTTAAGCCACTAATTTTTTTTTTAATTTTTTCAATGATTTTGAGGTGCCAGACCCCCTTAACGTGACAACTCCTTTTTTTAATATATACCAGAAGCTTAAAATCTATATATTTATCTAGTATTTCGGATCTTGTAGAAACTGGTGGTTTATTCGAAACAGCAACAACGTCATAGATGTTGCGATGATGAAAAGAATCATATGTAAAAATATATATAAAATAAAACCATACATGGGACAAATAATGTGTGTTTGTTTATATGCCACGTTTTTCAGTTCGAAAACCCACAATACTTCCCACATATCCTTCATTTACAATTCTGTAACACATATTCCGCCTTTTCATAAAACAACCAGTTTCCGTCACATTATACGAACAACTACCCAATACCACCCACAAACAATTCATCCCAACAAAGCCTTAAAGAATTCATAAATATGTATTCCGTTTTTTATTAAAAACACTCGCAAAAACAAGCTTGGAGAAAAATCCCAGAAACGCTGCCAGAGCAAAACGTGGGTTTAACAATGTTGCATCTTACAATGCAGTCTAAAATTCACTAGTTCATTGATACTTTTAATCATTTGCATTTCAACTAATTTTATTTGAAAAAAAAAACGTCTTCGTAATACATAAATCCAAGGATGAAAAAATAATTTAAATAAAGTAAAAAAAATATGTAATTTGAGCTCATCTCTATTAGATGAAAAGTTATTTTTGAACAAACCAGTTCTGCGTCTGATAATAAAGTACTTCAAATTTCTCAAATATTTTGTGTTTAAATTAATTGAACTTCAGACCTTGAAATCTAGAGTAAAAAAAGCTGAAAAATACGTGTAAAGCGTAATGTTGAAAATTATATTGCTGAAATCGTTCTTCAAAACTTACAAGGGTAATTTTGTGTTTTTCAGAAATATACACAGTTCTACAGACAGTTCTACAGATCTACAGTGTTTAATTTATTTGTGTAAATCTACTCAACTTGATAATGTTTGTAGAAAAATAATGCCAAGATAGAAATATATATATATTGCGATCCATAAAGTACATCCATGTATTACAATTCTTATTTTCAAACTCAATTTACTAGAACCGATTAGAGTTGTTCCGAAGGTGAACTCGTACATAAAAGCCTGGCGCATTGAAAATCGCCTCACCCTGACTTGGAACGTGGAAAACTATTTTTTGTAAAAAATGATATTAATCTAAAATTAAACAAAAAATATTTTAAAAAAATACTCCAATACGTTATAACAATTTCTAGAGACGAAACATTTCTCTTCAAACTGACCAGTCTTCATTATTAACACAATATTTAAGATCATTTATGTTATTTTACAAATTGTAATGATTAATCTTGGTAAGTTCGCCTAGGGCCTCCGATCTTCAGATTCCGTTTTTGCATTTCACTTCAAGTCCTCCCAGTGCAAGTTAAATCTCTGTCAAACCCAAGCAGCAGCAGCTGTCTAGTTTATAAGTCAAGGCAAATCGCCTTTTTCGTCACTTCGGATTCAATTCCCTGGTTCTCTCACCTCGGCAATCGTCATGCCCTTTCGTACTCGAGGGAATCTCTTTCTGTATGCCAAATGACGTCGGCGTCGTCTATCAATGTGTCCAATTTAAAACTACTTTTTTAGCCCTGGTATCTTGTCAATCATCGTCCTCGCATTCCTTTGCGTCTTTTGTTTAGGACTGTCTTTTGTTCCTTTTGTGATAAGATGTAAAACGGGTGCGTCGTTTCGAGCCGAGAGGCGCTGGAAATGGAGTGTGAGCAGAAAATGGGAATGCGCAGACTTTATTTCACTCGACTGCCAGGGTTTGGAATTAGACTTGGATGTTTATTTTATGAAACGGAGGGGCGTTTTTGCAGTGGAAATGTCACTTTTTGATGAATCACCATTGTATTATATGGGAACTGTATGAATTATATAGCGACATATTGATGGTTTGGTTTGGTTTTGAATTATCGTCGCACTAGAGCTACACGAGGGCTATTGGCGACGGGCGTCGTATTTTAGAACCACAGTCAGGTGACAAGCCGACACCTGAATAAGCATCCAACGCAATCGTTAAGGGCGACATCGTTCGCAGCATTAGGACTTTGTAGGATATTTAACGTGCACTCCCTTACACGGGGAATTATTCGTCGGACATTTTTGGCTGCACGGGCCGTTTATAGGTCGGCAGCTCGCGACATATTGATGTTATCATCAATTGAATAAATAAAGACTTCGTTTAGTTTAGTTTGAATTGTCGTCGCACTAGAGCTAGATGTAAAACGGGTGCGTCGTTTCGAGCCGAGAGGCGTTGGAAATGGAGTGTGAGCAGAAAATGGGAATGCGCAGACTTTATTTCACTCGACTGCCGGGGTTTGGAATTAGACTTTGGATGTTTATTTTATGAAACGGAGGGACGGATTTTTTCAGTACAAAATGTCACTTTTTGATGAATCACCATTGTATTATATGAACTGCATGCACTCTTAAAACAAAAGAGTGAAATCCATTCATATAGGAAAAGTGCATTTTCGACACTGGAAAGGAGTACAATTAACTCCGACTGAGTTAAATTCACTCGTTTGTTTTAAGAGTGTGGATTATATAGCGACATATTGATGTTATCATCAATTGTATAAATGAAGGGCTTAGCTTAGTTTAGTTTGAATTATCGTTGCACTAGAGCTACACGAGGTCCATTGGCGACGGGCGTTGTATTTTAGAACCACAGTCAAGTGACGAGCCGACACCTGAATAGGCTCCCAACGCAACAGTTTAGGGCGACATCGTACGCAGCGTTGGGACTTCTAAATATATTTAACGTGCACTTCCTCCACACAGGATATTATTCGTCGGACATTTTTGGTTCCACGGGTCGTTTAAAGGTTTGCACTCATTTGGAGATGCCCGGACACGAACATGGGACCTTCCGCTTGCTAGGCGAATGCCTAACCGAATGGGCTCCCCAGCCTCTATGAAGGGCTTATTTTACATGTCCAGAAATGCTACTTTTTTTATAAGTGATTTGTCAATTCAACATTTTTTTTTACATTCTAATAATTTCTGTTACTATTTCTGCTGAGTATAAACACTCTAAATAGTTTAATGACTAAAATACAGCACTTGTTAATATAGTACATTTAAAGCCATGGTCTTTAATTGTGATCGAACTCTTCGGTAACTGCTTAATGTTTATTTTAAGGCTGAAATGGACAAGAGTTTACGAGTGCAGTATTATCTTAAATCTTTCTATGCTAAACAAGGACGAAGATAACCGCTGCGTTCTAAGCGCAACTTTACACACGACTTTTAAAAATTGAAATCCCCCCCAAAAAATCAACATTTAAATCATTAAAATCAAATATGAGCATAAAAATACTCTTGAATAGACAAATATGCATTAACTATTACTTTTTACGTTGTTCCTTCCGGACAGTCTTTTAGCGTCAAGGCAACGATGGACATGTCTTTAACTTAACATATTTTTAGTGTTCATTAAAGGTTTGCGTTTATTTTAGTTACTAAATAACTTGAAATACCAAATGTTTCATGGCCCAAATTTATATGGATATTCGATCTAATAGTTTTGTTTCAAAAACTAAGTACAATAGATACTTTGAATCGATACAACCTAGTTATTTTTTAAACAATGTTTAGGGTTATTTGAAAGTGAAAATGACTTTTTAATTATATTTTTTTCACAGCAAAAATTCTTTTTTTCAATTAATATATTTCATAGTGTGGTCAACTTTTTAATACAAAATTACTTTAATTATTCCCCCAATTTATATTTAATTAAGTTTTTCCAAGTGTGGATAGCTTTTTTGGAAAAATTCGTATAATTTAATTATTACTTTTCAATAATAAATTCAACATACTATCTAACTCTTTAACATAGTTTAGCAATATTATTTTACGCGAATAAAAGCTTTCTGCTAAATTTTATATAAATAATGATTATAAAATACGAATAAATACCATAGTACTGAGCAACTTATGTGTGCCAAATTAAGTTCCACGAAAAACTTATTTTAAAAACTATAAGCTAACATTTTAATTCGGTAAGGGAGTTATTAGAGTTAGTCGAAAAGGCTGTTTTTAAATTAAAATGTACATATAATGTTTTTTTATGTTAAAATGGCAAACTAAATTCTCAAACATTTTTTAATAACTTTGTACATATTTTGCAATGCTATATTTAAGAGTTGCCCTATATTTAATTTCATATATTTTTTAGTAACAAAACATTTATAAAAGAACGTTAGAAACGCAAAAACCTTCATTGGTCAATTTTTATATTCAGTTTTATACTTTCTACTCTTTTAAGTTTATGATGTGGGCCTTTTTAAGACTCTTACAACTGTCAGAAAAAGGCAATAAAAAGTTTTCTTATATTTCTAAGTTTAGTACCCATAAGATTTAAGTTTCATGTATTAAACTTTGAATGTGAACATTAAACAGAAAAGGATATATGTGGAATATTTTTCTTAAAATAAAAAAATGCCTTTCAGTTACATATTAATCGTAAGTATTCAGCGACATATTTTTCTAAAGCTGCTACGCTCATAAATGCTTTGTAAATAAAATGAAATTCAAGTACAGAAACTTTTTTGAAAATAAAATATAAAGATAATAAGATATTATATAAATTTGGTTGTTTGGGTTGATTTGTTTGTTTTGATTTTATTGTATTGTGGAGTTATATCAATTCATATTATACTTTATTGTTCCAGCAGGGAAAAAATATTCTAAGTGGCATATTTCATCGTTTGTTAAACGCCATTAAAAATAACAATAAAATCCACTTTATATACAATCTTGTGCATCAAAATTACATTTTTATTAAGAATTACTAATAATATCATAAGGGCATTTATATGGTAATTATATAGCTGAAAATATTCACAGGAGTCTGAAGGTTTACAAATGTTAATTTGTCACGAAATAGGTGCCATCATAAATAAAAAGACAAATCTGAATAATGCAATATTTTAGTAAATTTTAAAAGAAATATGGCAATATCCTAAATTACAAACATTTGCCATCACATATTTTTCACTTTATTTTGAAACGTATTAAAATATCTAACGTAATTGTTTCCTAGCGTCATTTTTAAAAGTGAAACAGTCTTCTAACAAAACTATTAAACAATTAAAAATTTCGTCTTTTATAATAACTTTTCTATCGCATATCCTATTTCGTAAAATGGCTTAATTTCAAATACAAAAAAGTCCTACACTAGCTAATTTTCAATTTGCGTAAAACATACCTAGATCTCTAGGTAACCAAAACTGCAAGATAATTAATTAAGAGAAAACCTAAGCAATTAGCGGACCACAAAAATAGCCCAGCACAACTCCCAGACATAACCAAAGCAAAATGTCTTTTTTGAAACCATTATCGCGCTTGCTAAGGATAAGATTTTAATCTCATATTTTCTCATTCCCGTAATACATTATTTCGTTGCACTCAAAACGTCATCCACAAAATGATTTGTTGTTTGGGAAAAATTGCAAGGAGCATTTACATCCATTAAGGTTTTATAAATGTATTGACCCTATTAAATAACTGTCTAAAAGATTGTCTAATTAAGATTTCCGGTTAAAAACTAATGCAAATTTAAAATATATAAACTATTTCTCAAAAAAAAAAAAAACTTCAATACGAAACCAAGTCAAACAAAAACCATTTTAAGATATTTTATTTTTTTGAAACTTTTAAAGTTTCAAACCGAATATTTTGTTTATTTTTTAACATATATTAATTTTTTTATATATGCTTTTCGACTTTTATAGCCTTACGAGAAGATTTAAATTTTATATTGGTTTCGAATTGGTATGTATTTGTCTTAAGAATTATTTAAGAAATTGCATAATTCAAAATGTCTTTAAAATTCCAACCATAACTCAATCAACGCCATGCCCCTTACTATAGTTTAGAATATTAAAAACTATTATAATTTTTTTTATTTTAGACAACAGAGCTTGAAATTATTCAACAATTTTCCTGGGCCATAGTTTTTCAGTGGTAAGTTTATTTTCAATTTCAAATTTCCTACAACTTTGTAAAACGGACGAAGCGGAAGGAGATGATGAAAAATAGATTTCCGCAACGCAGAATAAATATTTGGATGGAACCATTATCGCTAGACGTCGTATATGATATCTATAGGAAAGAATAGGTGAGAAATAAAAATAATAATAAGTTGTTGAAACTTTTTTTTTACATCCACATTTCTCAACGACTGTCTCATCTTTAATAAATCAAAAGTAAATTCAATCATAGTATGCTTTGAGATTCCATTTCGAAAATGAATCATTACCTTATTTTTTTTACTTCAAGAAAATGCTTAAGGTCGAAGTTTAAAGAAAAAAGCGTATTGGATATACGGCGCTTTCATATTAAAGTGGTCCAAGTCGAACCTGGATTTTTCAAATTTTCTTATTAAACTTGCAATTTTTTGTCATTTTATCAGCGAGAAAAAATATTATAATTATCATAGAATAGTTTAAAGATTCATTACAACACAGAACGCAATCGCAACCTGAATATACAATTAACTGTATGAGGGATTGATGAAGACTAACTGTAAGAAGAAAATTTGCGCTTTTTCTATATTAATCGAATGGTATTTAGGCCGCTTTTCTGCGTATAATATGAAGATTGTAGTTAGACCATTATTAAAGCAATCAACCATCCAATAGATCTGAATACACTTAGATATACATATATAATAGATCGGGGGAAAGCTTCGAGTATTAATCAAAATTTCCATTAATATTCCGAAATTCTTGTGTCGATAGGAAAGTGCTTATTTCCGTTCAAACTTTTTTTCCTTGAAACTTCATGGCTTTTATCAAGGCATGGATTTACAAGATCAAAGCTTCGGTCTCTTCATTTTTCAGTTTTCTTACTGTCAGAAAGTGACATGTGTTATATTATTTGTTATTTCGTGATTTGACTGAAATGATAATATTTTATAGGTGCTTGTTGGAATGGAATATTTTAAAATAAACTTTAATGTGTTTTTGAATTTAATTTTATGTCGTTGGCAATAAAGATGAAGAAGGCGCTTGTTGTCAAACAAAAAAAAACCTAATTTATAGTGATTATTAATGCTAACCAATTGACAGATATTATGTTGTTTGACAATTTGTAATGAATGCTGAAAATATTAACAAAAATATATAAGCTCCAAAATCGAAGCAAGTTCTTTAAATATTTAACTTAATTGTTGAATATAAATTATTTTGTATTCTTATTCACACTACAGAAACAAAATTATTTTCAGAGACTAATTGGAAATTAGTGAATTGGGTAAAATAAATAACTGAAAAAAAAAGATGTTTAAATGATCTTCAAAAAGGTATTTATATGATTATTTAAATACTTTGTCTGCAGCAAAGCAAAAATTATAGCATCGAAAAAATTTAAAATAAGAGCCACTTTTCTGCACGATAGTGTAATATTACTTATATTTGAAGTTTAAATGTAATTATTGAAATTTGAAACTTTTTTTGAATTTATTCCCATCTAATCATTTTGTTTAGTTTCAAAAATTGTGTGGTGAACCTTGTTTACAGAGTTGCATAACGAAGAATTACGGAAAAGACTTTTTAAAGGAAAACAATCGTCGTTAGTCAAATAATCAATGATGAGTACTAAAACGAAAAAATAAACTAAAGTAATACATTTATCCCGATTCAAAGGGTTCCAAATTCCCTTAACCAAATATCTTGAAAACGAGTTGCGTTTAAATTCTAAGAAAACTTAAGTTTTTAAATCCCTCATGGATGCAGCAATATTGCATACACAAACACTGCATTCTTTTCACAGAATTTCTTTTAAAATGAATACTTCTTTTGCCCAAGCTGAATCATTTTTCAATCTTTCTACTCAAGCATTTAATAATCGGTATTCTTTAGGCTCATGCTCATATTTATTAATCATCTTTTATTTTCGTTCAGAAACAATTTTTAATCTAGATTGAAACCGTCCCTTTCCTCCTTCCCTCAGGTGCTGAATCATAAAACAAATATGAAGCTGCTTATTAAAATATTTCGACTGGGTTTCAAATTTGAATCAATTTAAATTAATCATTTTTTTAAACATTGGTTTTAACGTTTTATTGGTTATTTCTACGGACCTTGTGTGGAATTATTTTTGTTATTGGGGGTGCATAGAAGTAGAGTGAGCTTTCCACAAGGAAAGTTCCACCACTTTGCATCCAAGTTGGTAATTTATTTTATTGATTTTCAGTTCAGTTCATTGAGAAATAAAGTGGTGCAATTATAGTTACTGGCTTTTATCTTTCTTCTACTTCGAAACCCTTTAAACTTTTGGACTAAATATATTCCTATAAAAAGCAAAAAAGTAAATCTACTACATTGCATAAGTTATCAATTAATAAATATATGCCAAGTAAAATTGAAAGAGGGAAATATATTTAATTCTCTCATTATTACAACAAAATGTTAGGGAAAAATGATATAAGATACTCTTTTACAGAAAAGACCATTTTACATTTTGATGCTAACATAAAACATTCCGATAGTTTGATTAATAAGAGAAGCTAACAACTATAATGCAAAGCTATAAAGTTTTAACCACTTTTCAAGGCATTTAATAATAGCAACTTTAAAAAAATTTTAAAAAAATATTTTTTACAATTTAAATATAAGTTTAAGTTTTTTTTATATATAACATAAGACCTAGGAAAAACATTGACAATTATAAAAGAAATAATGCTGCATTTAAAAGGTACTTTCTTCCAATAGCCCTCGTGTTGCTCTAGTGCGACGATAATTCAAACCAAACAAACAAAGGTTCTTTCTTAAAAATGTCATAATTATTGTGCAATATCAAAGATCAATGATTTCCATAAAAATTTAGCTACAACTGTATGACAAATTTTAAATACAAATGAAAAAAGTTGAAGACGTTCTAGATCTTTTTCTAAAGATGAAAAAAATATCAGTTTAATAAAACAATCCACCTTATACTTTATAACATAAAAACTTTTTTACAATTTGATGTGTTTGACCGTTAGGTGATGTCCATAATAAAATTCTACGGATTACAATCTAAGAAATATCGAACAGTGTCAGGAAATATGAAACACGAAACTTAATTGACAGCTTCAATTTCCAAAAGAATGTAGTTGATGTTTTTGTCAAAGCAGATGACAAAGCAGAATAGGTATAGGTGTAGTCCTCAAATAATTGGACATGCCGTAAAATTGCGAAAGAAGTGGGAAAATAATTGGAAAATAAGTTGGTATATAATAAGTTTAAATAAAAGAAAAGTGTTATCGAAATATTATATACATGAAGATACTCAGGCAAGAGAAACGATATACATACACATATAAATATACATATATACATTAATATATTGCAGGCATAAGGAATTTATTATTTCTCAAATTGTTTATTGTTTACACAAACGTTGAACTATATTGTTCGTAAAATTTTGTATATATTAATTTACTTTCGAAAAGTATTATCAGCAACTCTGTAAACAATTTGAGTAATATTTTTTTTGCCTCTAACTTAAAAAATATACTTTTTTTTAATATAAAGTTCTTATAGATATGTATTAAATTCTAAAATTTGAGATATTTCTGTATAGCTATTATGTATGGAATTAAAAGGTAATAAAATGTTCTTTTTTCGTACGATTGTAATCCTCTACAAAAAAAAAAGTGTACTCTATTTAAAATAATATAATATTATTTATATTTTATCAAATGAACGTAGTATTATTTAGAAGTCTAAACGATTTTTCTCGACCCTTTAATAACTATTCATTCAAGTTTTTTTAGTTATCTTTCAAAAACTTATCAACATTCCTTAGAAGTATGAATAACTATAGCAGACTTTCAGGCATTCTACCGAACAATCCAGCATAAAATTATTTTTAATTTTGACACTGATAAGGGTGTTAGGATAAAAAATATAACGTTTTCAATTTTAATTTCCAATTGCGCATTGATGGTTCAAATATTTTTTTAATAAACCACAAGTGGAAGTTTATTCGATCTTCCTTCCAATACACTCTCATTTCAACTCATCCGCTTACACTAATTAAAACTTTAATTTATTCAACTACATACTTCATAAGTAATCCATGATTTATTTGAGCAATTTAAATAAGAAACGCCAAATTCGGGGATCTTAACATCCATTAATACCATCCCAGAAACTTGGCTTCCAGAACAAATGACATTGCGAAGCCTTAGCGAAATTGTTTTTCCTCCTTATTTTTGCAACATTTTCAACTTTTCGTTTGAAACTGTGGTTGCAAGATAAAAGAGCTCATTACAGTTTTAAAGGAGATAAATAAGTTTTATTTTAATTTTCCATTGGAACAGTCTCTGAGACTTGAGCCAGCGATAAACAAAATGTTCGTAAATACGGAAGATTTTTTTAATGGGGCCATCCAATTCAAGGAAATGCAGTCTTAACGCTTTTGGGGGGAAGGGGGGAAAATGAATCGTTCAGGGTATTTAATAACGTTTTCCCATCATTTTCGATAATTAAATCGTGGGACGTTACACAAAACGGTGACGTTGTGTTGAATTGCCGCTCCGATAGCGTTTTTGGGAGATTCAAATAACGTAAGTGGCTTTATTCGGTATCAGTGACTTTTCCAATTTAATTGATTTTTTGCAGTCGTATTAGGATATCTTTAAGTTGAAATCGGTTACACGTTCGGTCATTTTTCACTTTAAAAGATCGATGATTTTGTTGGAAAAAGTGGTAACTGACAGATTAGCTAAAATTAAATTTGGTCATTGAAGACGCCATCAAAAAAAATATTTATACTGCCGACCTAGTACCGAAATAAATAGTGGTTACCACCGATTACATTTTTAACAAGGGCTTTAGAAGGTTAAATATCCTGTTTGATGTACTAATTATATAGTAGGGTTAAATAACATTAGTTTTATTTAGTCCAGTTATTTGCAATAATAAATTTAAATGAGTAACCATATAATTGCACTTATGTATAGCAACAGAGTCAATTCTGATAATTGATTTTCGTTAATCTATATTTCAAAGACCATTCACAAAATTAACACACTTTACTGCTAGTTTTACCATATTTGATTTATGGTTCGAAGCAAGTTTGTCAAATCAGACAGTTTGATGTATATTGACATTAAAGAAATGTAAAATCGATGCTGGCTGTTTTGATCCCTTGAAATATAACCAGCCAATATTGGTTACTTCTCATAATAAGAATTATGTGTAGGCTTGATAAATCTTTATGGTAATCTAGATCAATACAGTTACTATGTTTTAATCCATATACAAAATAATGTACATATCAAATTTAAAAAAAAAACATGATTAGTTGCAGCCATTTAATATGTAAAGACTAAATCAAATGTTTGAAATACTTATTTTTGGGTTCATTTTGGTTACCATTAAGTAAACTTAATAAAAATTAAGGTTAATTTTTTTTTAACATTTGAAATACACAAATATTTAATTCACACGCTTATGCACCCTTGTTTGCATTTATACACCAAATTAAGCTAATTAAATAAATTAAAACCAGACACTGAGAACTAAAACCATTACTTAATGAAAATTACTTAAATTGGCTTAGAAATGTTCATTGTAATGGTTGAATAAACTCATAAATCTCAAATAATTCACAGAAATATTTAATGTCAAACTGACTCAATCCAATTAAGTAAACTTTCATTTGCATGTAAATAAACTTAAAGTTGTTTCGAAAAGGGATTAAATAGTATAACTTTTGAGGAGACTTAATCTTCGGTTTAAAGTTTTTGGTTAAGAATTAGAATGTTTGGGATTATTAATTAGATAGCTCTTCAAAATGTATTGATATTATAAAACTTTTAATTAATTATAAATATTTTAAAGAGTTTCACCTTGCTGTTGCCAACAAACATAGTTTTAAAAATTGATAATTAATTCCTGCTTGTTAAAAGCTAATAGAGGGACAATGTTTTACATTTAAAATGTAAGTAAGTTATAATTTCCAGTAGACTTCTAAAGTAATTTATTTTTCAGTTGATTGATTTTGTGACTTGATGTTAATATAACACCTCTACTATAATTAATTTGTAATAAAGGTAGGTTTGAATTATCATCGCACTAGAGCTACACGAGGGTTATTGGCAAATGGCGTCGTATTTTAGAACCACAGTTTAGTGACGAGCCGACACCTGAGTAGGCAGCCAACGCAACAGTTAAGAGCAACTTTTTATGCAGCGTCGGGACTTTGGAGCGTATTTAACGTGCTGTTCCTCTATACATGGGGTATTATTAATCGGACATTTTTGGCTGCACAAGCCGTTTATAGGTCGGCAGTTATTTTGGCGATGCCCGAACCCGAACATGTGACCTTCCGCATGCTAGGCGAACGCCTAACCGACTGGGCTCCCCAGTCCCTGTAATACAGAAGGGAATTTGGAAATTAAGTGATGGTGTCTAATTGTGACCATTATGTTCAACATTCTTAGCTTTGTTGTATTAGTTTCAAGCGAGAATTTCAATATAAGTAATGTATCTTAATTGATGTGCAGTATCTTTTAAATAGAGTTGAATACAGAATTATAGGAATAATTATTATTAAAAACAACAAAATTAAAATTATTTACAAATCAATATTACTTCTCTCTATATCTAAGATAACTCTTTATAGGCGCTAACAAAAAGATTTTTTTTCATCAAAATGTTACTGACCCTTATGACCCTTACTGCTAAAGGGAACATAACATGGTTCAGAAAATAGAATACTATATTATAACAGAAAATAGTTCTACTATATTTAAACTTTGAGAATAGTCTTCGTTAAAAAAATATCTGTATCCAATTTTTTTTAAGTAAACATTCTAATTTTACATACTTATTAAGCTTTGATAACGCAGTCAAACTGATATATTGCTCTGCAAAGTTGTGTAAAAATGCGGGAGGCCATTAAGTGGCTCATTGGTTAGAGCCGCATATGCCCAGTCCATTCAACCCCGCTTCTAAAATTGGAACTTCTTTCATTAAGTTGACACTTCTAAGGCGTCCTCATTTTTCTATTACCATATTTTAAGCAAAACAGAATAAATGAAAGAATTACAATATCCAGAAGTTCAACAAGACACTGTTGAAAAAAATAAACGAATAAAAGTCCTTTCTCTTTCAAGCACAGATCAATGTTAGAAAAAAATCGTGGGGGAGCCTGTTTCTATGCAATAACAGAAGTTCGGATCTTTATAGAAAGTCAACTTTGTACCTTCAAATTTAATAAAGAAGGGCAAGAGTTTGCTTTTTCATTTACGCCATGAATGGATTGAATAAATACTTGGCTGAAGTTTAAAGATTTACGGGGGAAACCTGTCCCTTTTTAACCGATATTTATTTCTGGTATTTTTATTTTGCTTTAATGGATATTGTTTTTCCGTTTCCTTCATTGATTTCCAATATTTATATTCTTTAAACTGGAGAAGTTTGCTCTGCAAAAATGCAAAAATGTTTCTCCGAGGAATTAGAACAAGTTATAAAAAGAAACGGTTATGTGTGTCCTGGTCAAAGAACCAATAGTGGTCATATATGGCAGTTATAACTCATAAATGAAACTTGAAAAAAAAACCATCTATTTTATTAACTCTTTTGCTTTTGCGTAATTTTATTGCATATTTTGACGTGCGAACTTTGTATTATGTATGCTAAAAATTGATCACTATAAAATCTTTAAACGTTCAAATCAAATTCATAGTATTTTCGATTTTTATCACATCCAGTAAGGATCCACAATTTAAAACGAACACTTTTCACCTCCACTTTTACTTATTCAAAATAATTTTTTCAAAAAAAAAAAAATCTGACTTACATTTACTAATATCTGGCGAACTGAGCCAACCGAAACTTTACTTTAAGTTTCAAATATATAAAACTCAAGTGTTCTAAAACGAGCTTCTGAGTAAATTATTTACCTTTAAAGCACTTGGTAAAATCAATCGGTTAATATCAGAGTATAATGTGGTGCCTTTGATGTTTAGTCAATGACATTCTCGACACTTACAAATTAACTAACCGATTAACTAATTAACTAAAATCTAAATATTTAAACTAGATTCGTGACAAAGACTACAGTACTACGAGAATAACTGGTTAATTATACAACATAGGCTAAGTTTTAGACATTTCATACAATATTTTGCTGTTGTATAGTGGAAACAAGGAAACCTTGGCCCAATTTTCAGTCTTTGCCATTTACATTATTTTTATATTGATTATGGGGTATAAATTTAGACTATTTATAATTCATTCGGTAATATACAATATATGTATGTTATCTAAAGTATTAATTGAAAAAGTAAACAAAGTATATATATTTATAATATATTATAAAAATTTGAATTAAGAATACTAACGCATAAATATATCGAGAATACCAACTTTGATCCTAAAAATGTGTTAAAAATTACATTTATTGAGCTACATGGGCAATACAAGTAAATTTCTTGACCCAAACCTAAGTAAAAGACGACGAAATCAAAGAAGTAAAAGCAGTAAAAAATCTATATATTTTTTACCCCAGTGATTCAGTTACATTGGTCATCATTTTGGGGAAACTTATGCGTCCAACTGCGGCCATTTTGAGTGACCAACAAACCAAATAAAAGAAAGAGAAAGAAGGCCGGAACGGGATTGTCATCGAGTCCAACATATTGCTGACCTAAAGTCCACTTTAGCAAATGCTGACTTCTTGGAAATCTTTCTATTTTTTATATACTTTCTTTGCCTTTAGTTCGGACAGATGGTTTTAGTATTAGCGGCGAGACAGAACTAGATTCAGTCTAAATGAACTTTTTTGGAAGCGAGTTACCAAGTTTCAGTTTCGACTCACTTGAACAATTTGGGACTTAGGGACTGATTCGGTTACGAAATTCCGGAGTTGCTCGGTTTGGAACGAAAGAAGTTTGGAATTCAAGATCATTTAATTTTCCTGATTTTAACAGACTTCAGTTCTTTAACAACATTTAAATGCATGGCTTAGAGCATGCACTATTTTTAGAATTATATATAGTCGCATGCATGTTTTGATTTTATTCTACAAGTCTTTTATTGTTTTTAAGTAACTTTTTCCTGAAACAAGTTATATTATCTTTCAGATTATTTTTTAGAATATATTTATTTTATCTTTCTTAAGACGTGGATAATTTTATTTTAAACATTAGACAAGTATAGACATATTTATATCACGCAATCACTTGATATTAATTAGTTACAACTAACACATTGCAAACATGTTATGGTTAATTTGTTGACATTTTACGCTCTACTTTTACATGTCCTGCATAAAACTTATAATAAATATAGCTTTTGTTCCGACGAAAACTTCTTCCAAATCATTCTTGACACTTTACAGCCTTCTTTATCCCAATTCAGGGCCATAAGTTTCCCTTCATAGTATTCGTGTCAAAACTAGTTTAAACTTCAAAGTAGTTTATTGAGTTTGAGATCTCTGCTCGCTGCATAGTTTCATGGTCTTTTGCTTGTTCTTAAAATGCACTTCAATTTCTTTTAAATGCATTTACCTGGGGATTGCTCATTTGATTACGTCTAATAGTTCTATAGTTTTGTTCAATACCCACAATACGTCATTGGTTATTTTATTTTTTAAGTTAAATTGTATTATAATAAGAGGATATGTTTTTTTATTCCGTCGTATCAGTTGTTTGGTTGTATGTTATTGCAAGAAACAATGCACATATTTCGATGCTTTCTGTCTTATAAAAAAACATACGAGTGGTGAAGATATATTAACTTTTTTCCTAATACATCAGCAAAATTTGTTTTGGAAAAAAATCACAATATATGAAATATCATAAGTGCGCTTGTATTAATTTTTTTACATCATATTAAATTAAAAAATTAATTGAAAAAAAACGTTCGAATCATTGAATAAAACATAAAAATAATTAAGAAAAGATTTAAATTATACACTTCTTTTATTTACCATTTTATTTTAAAAATTCTGTTTTAAACTGCACAAAATTACTATTTTAGTTTAAAAATCGTAATCACTTCCTTTTACTAATTTCGATATAATATGGTACACAAAAACTGAAGAAATCGTGATTTAACAGTTATCCGAGGCACTTCCCTACTATTATAAGCTAGGTAAAAAGTGACAAAAACTTTTTAAATGAAAAACCAGATATTGTCTTTGGTGATAATTTTTTCGACTTAATATAAAGTTAATATAAAACTAAAATTTAATACAAAACTTATAAAGTAAAACTAAATTGCCCCAGAAGGTTCCAAAAAGTTCAAGAAAGAATATTTTCTTATAGCATGTATGGCCTTTCATGCCTTAAATATACATTTGTTTCTCCCCTTTTCAGATAACTACTCAGTTCCACATTTATTGCATTTCAACTGAATAATTGATTAACTCCAGCAAGTAAAGGATGAGAAAACATTCTTTTGTTCTATTGCACTTAAAGCGCGAAATCTATTGAAGCAGGTGCTTCAAGAACACGCCCAGCTATTAGAAAGGATGTATTTTTTCAACGCTGCATGGCGCTCCAATCGCTACATGTCACTTTTGCGTCCCGTCACTTTAAATCGCCAGCTAAAAATTGACCCAAATCTTCCATTTTATCGCCAATTACATGAAATATGGTGGTTTTTGCATTTTAACAGCTCATTTCATCTTTTTGCATAATTTAAAAGTCTTTTTGACGGCGACCTGTATTGGCGTGTCGTCTTAGATAAAGAAACGAGTTTTTTTATTACCCTATCGTATTAAAATGGATTAGATGCCAATCAGAAAATAATTCTGGGGTACATTTTTAAACAAAAGTTAATATAAACTAAAGAATATTAAATAAAGGTTGTCATACATGTTAAATACTTCACCATTATTAGATTTTGTTGTCTAATTCAAAATTATTTGTCACATTTTTGTTAAACAGTTTATCTTTCACTGCATAATGGTTTCATTATAAAAGAAAATGAAGAATGATCTTATTAAAAAGGTTTTTTTTGCAAAATTCTTAAAAAAGTATCGAAAATTATATATACATATCTAAAACTCAAACCGTTTATAAAACTCATCAAAATAAAGTTAAATAATTATTGCTTTTATTGGAGTAGCAAACGTTCATATAGACACTACGTTAGATTTTTTTTATAAAAAAAGTTTGAAATTGAATATTAAAAATGCTTTTATTTGTTAGTTACACTAATTATAATTATTATTTTTGTTGAAACTGAAGTTCTTAAGCTATTTTATAACTCAAGGAAATTATGGGAAACTAAATACATAACTGATTTTTTTTAATTTAATTAAATTAAATGCTAAATAATGGTCATTTCAAAACATACTTCGCTTCCAAAATAAAAAAAATGAGTTTAAAACTTTACATAAAAATGCTTCATGAAAAATAACCATGAACTTCATTTCTATTACATTAATATTCCTTTTAAATCTCCAGCAACGATAGAAGTCATGACTCGACAATAACTAATTCAACTTCTAAATAATGATTTATTCATTTACCATTTCTAAATTTACATATATATCAGTTATAGCTAAAACCAACACAACCTGATCAAACTCAAGCAAAAGACAAAGACCATTTATCATGTAAAGCCAATCGCATAAGCTTGAACTGGTCAATCTTCAGCTTCGGTTGATTGTTTTCCCATAGCAAAATTAAACGTCTTCGAAATATTTTCTCAATAGATTAGTTACCAAGTGTTCCTTTGGTATTCATTAAACCATTTTATTTTTACCAAGGCCTCTAATTGCCCTCCTCCCGATTTTTTCTATGAAAAAAGGCAGCATTAAATTTATTGATTTCTCCCTTTAAAAGGAAATAAGCTAATAGATTACAAGATAAACACAAAACTTATGCAGTTCCTATCAGAAGAACTTATACTGCGCTCGTTTGATAAAATTGTTAGTCACATTTTAGTCAAATTGTATGATATTTAAGTTGATTGTAAGCATCGTTATGGTTTAGTGTGGCTGCAAAATAAGAAATGTAGACTGATCAAAATGTCAAACTCTAACTCATGTAAATTTTATATATTCTTGTTATTTTGTTTGTCAAATAGAGCAATCGAATGCTAGGGTAAAGTTAAAAGTCTGGAATTCGAATTTCTAAGGTCAGATGACAACGTCCAATATAAAGCAATAAGAGACATGTCGCATTTGATTGACAGTAAAATATGATCTCATGAACAACATTGGTCTTACTCCATTGTTCCATTCCTTCATGGAGGTTTGCCAAAAAAAATTAATTATTTCACAATTCATTAATCCTCAAGCCTCATTTTGTTAATTTTGAGGATTATTTCGTCAAACTATCACGTGAATTTTGAGTAAAAGCGAATCCTCACTTTAACGATCTTGATTGGACGATTCTGTATCTTGAATTTGAGGAAACTGAATCTCATTGTTGTACTCACAAACTCAAAAATGATGACATATTTCTTTAGATTAGACGAAATTCGAATCCTTATAAAAATGACGAATCGAATTTCCTCACTTTGAGGAAAGGAAAACTCGGAGCATTTGCCAGTAAACGGCATCGTCAAAATTATGAAAATTTTTGTCGTTTTTGAGTATTCGTTTCTGAGAGTGTAGAACGACGTCTTAACAAAGATTTAAGTTTACCGCCCCTTCGGCTTTTAATCACAAATACTTTTTTAATCCAATCTTCTCTGAATCATTAGAGTTTTAGTTACAATTGTAACATACCGATCAAATGCTATGTAAAGTTCTGGAGGCCCGGCTAATTATTGAAGGCATCGATTAGAATGGCACTTATCTCTGGGAAGCATGCCTCGGTAGCAGAAGAGGCATTTGGGCATGCCTAATAAATCTTTTCCACTGACAATCAAAGGGGCAATAAAATTTAATCAGCTTTATGGAATGCTCACTTTTGGACAGCTTGCTCCGGAACATTTTCGAGCTTTTTCTCTCCCCTTCTTGTTCGCTTTCATTTAGAAGAAGGGCTTACTTGGAAAATGGTATAACTCTACTTTGTTTGTTTTGAGATACAACTGAATGAAATCTGATACTTGAGTCTTTGACGGAAAATACACATTTTGCATGGGATATAGTTACTGTGGAAACTTTGTTTCTTTGTATGAAGTTAAATTTGTATTTACAAATGATTCCTTTAAAAAAATTCTAAATTACATTTCTGCAATAAACGGTTTTAAAATACCAAAGAAGCCTGAGAACTTCAAATATATAATTTGTCGAAGTTCGAAAATTTGTTAAGGGAGATCGGATGGGTGTTTGTGTCAAAAATACCGATTTTTTGTTTTTCTTATTTTATTTTTCTGATCTTCAGCTTAAATTTAAGACCAGAATTACCGATTTCTGTTTAGTTTTCCTTTTTATAAGCATTTTTGAGAAACGCTTAATATCAGTTCTTACCTAAACCTTACTTTTCTTATGCATTTTTCAAAATATAAGGGTTTTTTTAACAGTTGGGAACATTTTTCTACAAAACATAATGTTTTGTTTTGTTTTGTTATTTCTTCCCCATTAGTAGCGCTTTGATTTAAACTGAGGAATTTTAAATATCTCTGCTAAAAGAAAATGATATAACTTTAAATCTTATTTTTTGTGTTTTTCAATACATATTTTTAAAACAAATCACCGTAAAAGTATTTTTTAATACTTTGAAATATACTCAGTTTAAATTAAAGAACTTATTTAAGGAACAAAATACAAAAAAGTTTATAATGATATCTCGTATAGTTCCTTAAAATAATTCACCCCCGTTAGTATTTGATTTCCTGTAGTCTTAATGGGGTATTGATTCACAGTCGTTAAAATTTCGAAAATATATTACGTATAAAGCAAGATTTTTTTAAAAGGAATTTGTAGGAGATTAGTAAAAGGCGTCTAGTTTTCATTCAATTTTTAATTAAACTAACATTTTATAGTTCAACATTTTATAGTACGGGCGTCGTACTAATATTTTATAAATTGTTTATGAGCATCATATCAAAATACTTTAGTTATGATTAGAGGGATAAATATAAAAAACGTTTTTGAATCTGTGGGTTCAGTGAGAAATTCTTTCAATTAAAAAATACAGAGGTCATCTTATTTTCTGGCCAATTTTACGTCGCCCTATATTATACAAAATTAATTATTTCACAAAAAAAAAAAAAAAAAAAAAAAAAAAAAAAGAGACCAACTTTTGGTTGGGGTTTGGTTAGGTCAGATTACTTATGTTTATTTGTAAGACTGATAATCTATTTATTTTCTACTCGAGGAATAATTTGATCAACAACTAATTCTTAGAACATTCCTTACTTATATGCTCATCCATACCAGACTAGGCTTCAAATACGCTCACCGAATTCCAGCGCTCTAGTCAATGCTTGTCGTACGGCTTTTTCAAAAAAGGAACAAAGCCTTGCAATTTAAAATTAAGATTAATATGGCTAACATGGGATAGTATGATAATTAATAAATCCGATTAAGTAGCTTTACACCACTTTTAACATAACTTTCCATCTAGATACATAAACGTCTATTGATTTTGAAATTCTTTCTTCGAATTTAGCCCTCTCGCTGCAGATTGTAATGTCGGCCCGAGATATAAAGTTGGTAATGGTTCTTTGTGATATTTTTGTTCTTTATCCCTTGGACTATCTCTCTTTTTGTTTCAAGTTAAATTGGATTATTATTTGTTCCCATTTAGTTAATTTTCGCATATGATATTCTTTTATTTGAAATCGCTATGAGAATGTATTCAATTTTTAAATAAAAATATATATCATAGAAGCAAGTATATTATTAAAAGATTTTTAATTGTACACAGACAAGGAAAAATATCCTTTATAATGAAATTCATAATGAAAATTTTTTTATTTTATTTTCTTGTAATAAAATATCTATTTTGCAGTTTTAGTTAAAAATAGAAAATTAATAAAAAAATCACTATAAGACAAAAAAAAAGGTCCTAACTGTTTAAAGTAAGTGAATGTAGTGCATAAGTGTAGTGCATAAGTCTAAACGGGTACTTACTTCAAATATAAAACAAATCGGTTTCAAATTCACGTATACTTTAAACTCACTTTATTAATAGCACTAATTTTATACCAGAAATGAAAATTTACTTAACAATTCATTGAACAATTTCAAATTGAATTAATGTTTTAGTGTAAGTATTTATTCTTAGAAACTGAATATATTGTGGTTAATTTCGATGCACAATGTTTTAAAAGTTCACTTTGGAACTTTTAAATTTAAAACTAATAAAAAATAAGCTATTTTAAGTAAGTAGTTTTCATGATTAAAAGATGGAATAACCTTTTGCTACTTTCATTTTTACAATGATGATGTATCGGTGTTTTTAATAGAATGTAATAAAGTTTATAAAGAATGTAGTAACATGCAACCGAAAAATTTTCGCAATTATCTATTTCTATTTTATCCATATTAACGTTAACATACTATTTTTTTTATAGATTTCCCAAAACTGTATCATTCCTTTAGAATATATTAAACAGTTTTTAACAACGACACATCAGAAACAAATTTAACTTATCTTACGAAAAAAAATATCCCCAAACATGAAGGATCAAACCCTCCACAATCGCAATCTCATAAGTCTTCTGTTTCCAGATAAATGCCAAATAAAAGTCAGAAAGCAAAACACTTCTTCCTTTAATGAAAATAATAACATTCCACCCTGAGGACGAAGAAAAATGTCAAGGGGGCCAAGGCTATACTGGAAATATTTATCTAATTCAATGAAAGCGGTGTAGCTTTGGTATTAAATCCTCCAAAGAATAATAACATAGACGACATTATATCTTTACTCAAACCTGTAGTGATTGTTAGCTACGGTTTCGGGGTATAATTTTTTTTGTCTAATGGGAGCTAAGTTCGCTGCCGTGATAAAATAGTAACTTGCACTGCATGTTTTCGCTAAATGTATCTTATAAACACGTGACGGTATAATTTATTATAGTACGATTGTGTCCGTATTAACTTATTGAGATTACAAATTGAACTAAAAGTAATTATTTTGTTCACAAATGTTAAAATGTCAAGAGGTGTGTAAGTAGTGCTGTTCATTCTATGATTGTTCAACTAAAAATATTGTAAAATAATTATTAAAACATCCCAATAACTTATAAATAAAGTGTTCAATAATAGTATATTTGATTGTTTGTTATTATTATATATTCGAAAACTTTTTAGTATCTTAAATGTAATTTTATTTCCCTTTCTATTAAATAAAGTTATCAAAAGATAAACGTAGTCCATAAATTGTAAATTTTAAAGTACGACCTCAAGAAAAATATCATCTTCTACTTCCGAAGAAAATACTGTACAAAATACCAAACCGGAAAAGTGATAAAGCAAACAGACAAATCTAAACATAGGGTCGGGAACAAAAGCATGAACTATTGCGATTTTCGAAAATTTGCCACTTTTTTCACGCATTCTCTTCAATGCATAATCTCCCACGTTCTTTATTATTTTTGCAAACATCCGTAAGAGATTATGGAAGACTTAGTAGCAAATCCTGCTATCCATAAGGGAAATTATTATTTTTTACGTTTTCTCCTTCACCCCATTGCGTTTGAAGATGTCAAAAATGGGGGGACACACAGTTAAAGTATATCTTAGAAGGAAGCTTCAGCTAGGTACTTGTAGGGAAAAACCAATATCTTCAACGGTTTTTTTTTATGAAAATGCGAAATATATTCTTGTAACTTGTTATGTAAGAAGATATTGCAGATATGCAAGAGAATTTGCTTTCTTCGAATTCAGATTCTCTTGTATATGCAATGACGTTTTTTGTACGCACGATGAAAATATTTATTGTTGCACTAAATTTATCAAACCCGGTGTTCTCATCTCTTTGACCGTCAAAAGTCACAAAACAGTTTGAGAAGTTTTAAATATTTGTGATCATCAATATTTCATCATAATAGTGGAACAGCTTTTAAATACAAAATAAGTTAACATCCCATATTTTCTTGGCTGCATTATATGAACTTTAGACAAAATCAATAAGTTTTGAGTTAGAATTCAAAACGGCATCTTTGATATTAAAAAATAACATCGTCAACTTATCGATGTCATGCCGCAGAAAAGGGGTTATTTGAAAAGTTTTTAAGAAATAACAAGGTTTTTTAAACTTTTTTTACGTCTTTATAGTCCGGCCGTGACTGGTTTATACAACTCCACAACAAACCCATCAATACCATTGTGGGTTCGAATCGTAAGCATCCAGATAGGCTGACCCGGTTGTAAATTGCCAAATGAAAAAAGCAAAATGCTCGGGGATCATCTATCTTGTGAATTTGTGCTCAGTTTAGCGGAGAAAGCAAACGGCCGCCCGAAACTATAGAAGGTCCCCTAAGTATAAAGATGCCAGCTTAGATCCTGATCCCATTCCCACGCTTTCAAATAAAACAATGTAGCGTTATTCATTAGGGTGTGGGATTCAAATAAACAAAAGGGATTTTTGTGTTGTGTTTTGGTGTTAAGATTTATTGTGTAGAGGTTTTAGGAAGGGAGCTAGTTTGCATATGTGTAGCGAAATAAGTTGTATTGGAATTTCGCAAAATGAGATTTTAGTATTATTAGCTACTTTATCACTTTGGACTTTGAATTTTTTTTCTCGTTACAATGTAAGTAAATCTATAAAAAGTGACTGCTTTTCGGGAAGTTCAAAATTATCGTTTTTGCTTATAATTTCAATTTTAAGCTAAAACTGTTAAACATTTTTCTTGTTTTAATGTTTTTCTTCATTCTAGAAAAAAAATTACATTTTAGTTTCCCTAAATTAGCTTAGTTTCAAAAAAAAGTTCTTACTTAACAATCTGTTAAAACAGAATAAGATCATTTTCCTAATTATATTAATTCATTAAATTTTTAAGAATTATTATGTATAGGGGTAAGTGGTGTACCTTGGACGTATGTGTACCTCGAACCTATGCTGATTCTAGCTCGATTAGCTTAGATATTGAAACAACACCACATGCAGTTAAAGTATTTGCTACCAGGGATCTCAGTGAAGTTCTATCTGTTTGTTTAGAAGGTCAATTTATTAAAGAGGTTTCGAAAAACTAAATTCACAGTTCAAAAGTAAATTTTTGTCCGATTCTTTAGTGTATTTTTTTACTCAAACATGTAGTGTTTATTCAGAAACGATGGTTATGCAATATAAAGCAAAGTTTTAGCTATAAAACAGTGTGCTTGAAATTAAGTCTAACCTTAACTTGGTGATTAACTATTTAGTTTTTAGTATCCAAATGGTGTACCTCGAACCTAACGCAAGTGGTGTACCTTGGACTGGTCCAAGGTACACTACTATAGGTGTTATGTGCTTCAGATTGTTAAAAACCCCTTTTAAAATTCAAGTAAATTTTTTCCTTTGAAAAATTAAGTATTTTAAGCTATTAATATGCAACCCCGATTTATAAAATCTAGAAGAATGGAAATTTGTTAGAAATTTTTATTTGGTGTGATAAAGAAATTTTTTTTGTTGTTAATTATTTAGGTTTATGGAAGCCGATAAAATTTTAACCATATTTATATAATATAGAAAATAATTATTACATGCTCATCTAAAAAGATATTTTTTATAATAAATATCTAAGCATAACATTCTTTTTACGTTTAGGCCTAGTTGTATAAACATCGGGGGGAATATTTGAGTTGTTTTTTCGAATTTAAGACAGAAAGATAGCCAAATGTTTTTCTATGGCAAGAAATAACAGTTTAATTTTATGCTGCATTTTAACGGATACACCTGAGAAAGATTGCATTGCAGCTGAAGAAGCCAAAAGGGCACTAAAAAAATCTAAGGCAATAATACCCCTTATTAAGCCAATTGACCTAACATAACCAATTACTACAATCTAGGCTAGAAATAAGAGTAGGTTGTAAAATGTATTTTTGAATTTTATGTAGCAAATAAATATTGGTTTTCGGACTGTAAATCGAGTCTCTCTACCTGTTAATAGTTGGTTCAAGGTACACTACCGGTTGGACCAAGGTACACCGCCGGTGGAGTACCTTGGTCCTAATTACAATTTTCTGTATTTATTTTTGTAATAGTTGAAATCATTTAAATAACATGTTAAAATAAATATACGTTGTGTATAACAACATAAAGTATTTAGTAAAAATATTTTTATTCACTTTTTGCAAGTAATTAAGAAATTTAAAATTGAAAAGTAAAAATAGGTCCAAGGTAACCCACCTTCCCCTACGCTTTAATGCTTAATTACATCATTGCATTTAAAATAAGTCTCGAAATCGCTTTTTGAAAGCAAAAAAAAATAGAATACCGCATATTTTATCCGAAATACTAAATAAAAAATATTACGTATTTGAATTCCACTTTACGTTAGAGTTTTAAAGATCACAAAATCTACAAGTGTAACTTTACTTTTACGAGTTATTTTTTTACCCATACTTTGGTCATTAGAGAAACCATTAGTATCCAACCACTTTCATTATATATATATTAATGTTTTAAATTAGTAGACACTTAATTTTGAACGGACGCCATTTCTCGAAATTATACGCTACGAACATAGAAAAAAAAAGTTAAACATTCATTCGCTAATGCATACAAGTCATTTGTTTTCTCTGACAGTCATTATTATATTTTTTTTTATCAACGTTGTACTCATTTGTATAACTGTATATAGAAGTTATAAATGGATATTAATATCTTTTAACGATTAAAGCCTTAGCTTTTGTTATATCATCATAGCTAACTACTACATTAACAAAATTTTGACTGAGGTATAATTGTTGTGTAATTAGAAATGAACTAAATTTTATATTCTGTTGGGAATAGTGACTTTAAAACATAAAACTGAATTTTAAATAAAATATTTTGCATTTTGTTTTAGTGAATGATTTATAGACTTAAAAAATCTCCAAAAACTGTAGATTTTGATTTATTTCATTTTTAAAAATACATAGGACCTTTTCAAATATTTTTTATAGGACACTTTCATTAAAATTATCATTATTAAATTTTATTATTTTTTATTTAATATTGTACATTTTTGAAAAAATAAAGCTCTAAGAGAACCAACGAAAACCATAAAAAAAACTTATATTTCTCAGACCAATAAATCACATTTTATGAGAACTATCAATAAAATATCACGAAATTTACGATTAATAAATGGGCCCTAAGTATTACTATAAAAGTACGAAAGCAAAGCGAAGTTATGGCGTACGAAGCAATAATTTTTGGAAAAGTTTGTTTCTTATGCCATAAAAAGGATAAAACCACCTTTTACATTAAAATGAAGCAGACATGGGCTAGATACTCATATAGAGAAATAAATGAAATGTAGGGAAAAAAATTATATTGCAGCCTGTTTGTATATATATCTTTAAAAATTAATATGGCCGAGTTTGTCTGAGTTTCTTGGTAAGACTGGTAATATAGATAAAGAAAATAATTAAGAAAACATTCGTAACTTTTAAAAACAGATAATACGAGAAAGTTAAGATTTAAGGGGGAAGGGAATAGGTGCTAGATCTTCAAACAAAAAGCCAATGTACTATTGTTCCATCGACTATTTTAATAAACGGTTTTTATACGATTAATGTAGCATACTTAAACGTACCTGTTACCCCACATTAAGGTTCATAACTTTCCCACCACAAAACGCACTGGAAATGCAAAATTTCTGACCAGTCTTTTAAAAATCCAATTTTTGCTTATCTACACCGTACAGTGTCATGCTATAGTAACAAAAAAATCCTTTTACACAAATTTCGTGAAAAGTCGTTTTTAATTGTACTTAAACTATCAAAATTATAAATCAACAAGAACAAAAAAATTCATTCAGATATCATTTTAATTATGTTTATCAAAAAGAATACAATCAAATAAAAGTTCGTACATTCCCTCCCACCGCTTTTTATGTTATCCTTCATTAATCTACACCTATCGGTATCATAATATACGATAATTCATCCCACAAAAAACACCCCAAACCATCATTTTTAAGCGATACAAAATGGAAGTGTCATCCTCCCAAAATCCTCATCTTCATTTTCCCATCTGTAAACAAGGAATTCGCACAGAGCCCTGAGTAACAGGGATGTATAAGAAAATATCACTTAGTGCATTTTAACAAGCTCTTCGGAGAGAAACTAAAGCAGTCAAGCATATGGAAAAGTTTGTCGCTTTATACACTTAAAAGTAACTATCATCACTAAAATCCAACCTGTTTAGGTATTGTAATTTTGATATTTAATAAAAAACGGAGGTAATTTCTTGAAGGACTACCCATCGCAACATGAAATTACGACAGATCTTTTAACTAATAGTATATTTACCTTACGCTAGCTATCTAAAAATGGTATGGGTGTATATCATGTCGGTTTCAATAGGATATATCAATTCACGACGATTTTTAAACACCATTAACACCTTCATTTCCATATCATAAAAAGTTGACAATGGTATTTGCCTCATATTTTGTTAACTTAGATAAACTTAAGCAGAAAGTTCATTTTCGCGAGGCATTTTTTGCCACGAACCTTCGTTGACCCTTTCGGTCCCAGTGATGTCATTTGGCATCATTATGCTTCCGATCATAGTTAATAAAAAGTTATAGGGCTGACATCTATTGGGAATAATAAAAAATATGTTCCAATAGAAAAAAGTTTGAAGCATGGAATTATGTGCTTTTTGATATCATAGATGACAATAAACGATCAGAATTCTTTTAATGTTGCCAAATTGTCCTTGGGACTGAAAGGGTTAACGAGTTAAGAAAAGTACAATTCATATCCATAATTCTGCAATCGACCATGAACAGACATATCAGTGGGTACATCCATACCCTTACATACGCAAAAGGGCAAAAATATGCACCCATTATGCCCTGGATGCTTCACACACAAATTTACTCCAGACCACCTGCCATCATGTACAACTGGGGGAAAAAATTAATCTTGAAAAAAAAAAACATCTGCGTTTGTCCGTGACTATTTGTGGTTCAACGGTCTACTAGACATGATTAGAAAGATTTGGATCAGGTAAACAACTACTGCGCCTCAAAAATAGCTGGTACCCCACACACCCTCGGAAATAAATAAAAGTCCGCGACATGCAGAGAAGACGCAAAAGACGCTCGCGAACCCAAACAAAAGACGCAACGTGAAAGAAAAGAGAAATTGCTGACGGAAAAATCCAGGCCCTTTGTGGCGCTAATGGAAGAACGTGTAGGCCACCCATTGTTAGGCCTTCCGGGCAATATCTCAGAGAGGCAGGCTCTTTTGTCACTTAGGCTTTGTTCCGTGGACTTCAACAAGTGTTGGTGCGTGTCCACTGAGTATCTCGGGGAACTGACCTTAGCCAGGACAACATGTAAATGCAGTGGGATTAAGGCTGTGCATGGTGATTAAGGGTTGGAAGGTAATGAAAAATGGGATTTGTTAGCCCCCAAGTTCTAGTTTTTGTTTCTAGTAGATTTTTATATATAGCTTTATTATCTAGAAATAATGGTTAAGAAAATGCGTGTTGTAACACATGTTGCATGAAACACATAACAAATACATAATTTTCTTTATTGTTTTCCTAGAAGCCGAAATTGTATTAAAAAATTTAACCCAAAGATGTTTTGCAAAGATTTACAATATACAACAGTTATTATACCCACAATTAGTATAAATTTAAAAAATGATTTTAAAAAAGTAACATTCATAAAATCGTAATCCTCAGTGGCTTATGAGTTTCTGTTGCAAAAAAAAATTAGAATTTTGGTACCAATTTGTTAAACTGTGATCGATATTTCATAAATGAATTCAGTTTAACAACTGGAAAGGCAAAGGGCACAATGAAATAGCTTGATTGTTGTTACATCGTTACAAACACGAGACACTTTATTTGAAATAGAAACAAAACTTGAAGCAAGATTTATTTTTTGATAAAAATCAGTTTGGAATGACGTCATAGTATATATTGGTATAAATCACAATAGAGTTCTTTTGATGATTCATCACATCTATATTAAAAAAATGCAAAGAGAACTTTTTTTATAAATAATCAGGTCTTTTTAAACTACACCTCAACATTTATTCTGAAAATAGTTTGGTCTAATTTTTTTAATTAAAAAAAACAATAGATTTGCTAAATAATATTGAACAGTATGTTTTCATAGTAATTTATTTTGATTTCATGTTCTTGTTGTTAGTTTCTTTGTCTTATTTTACTTTTTGCGTTGCGTAAGTTATTGTGCTGTTATCTGTAGAATATTTTATCTTATTTATGAAAAATTATAAATATAAAATGTCTGCAAAATATAATATATCCTAAATACTGAATATCCACGGCATTAACTGCGTATCGAAAGAAAAACTGAAACAACTATTCAAATCGCGGAAATGCACGAATGAAAACTGGAATCTTACGTCATCTTAAACAAATCAATTTAACTTCGAGAAAATGCATATTAAAGATGGTTTGTTTGAAAATTGTAAATCCTTATTCAAAGAGATATAAGAAAAATGATCTTGTGATAAGGGTTTATCGCTTTTATTTTTATGGCAAATAATATTACAAAAAAAATTCATTGAACTTCAAATTAGTTTAAGTTTGGCTAACGATGAAGAATTGTGACAATAAAAGTTTAAATAAGAACTTAATTCTACGTTTGGCGATTTTGTTTCATAGGTTTAGAAATCGTGTGCGAAAGTTATTCTAGGAAATAGTTACTGTTGTAAATCCAGTTGTTTGCTATTATTTAGAAACAAATATTAAACAATTTGTTGCACTAAACATGAGTTACAGCTTTATCAACTCAACCCAGGAACCCTTAAACCATTATTTGGGGAAATATTTCAATAAATCCCCCAAATAGCATCAAATACTTTTCTTCTAAGAAAATATTTGTAAAGAGAAAACTAGTGACCAATTTTGAAGCCATCTTTATGTCCTTTAGGTTATATTTTTCATTTGTTCCATTATTATTTACTCTATTGCATTTCTTTGCTTTTCCTATTCCTTTTCGGTTCCAGCAATCGCGAAACCTATTCGCATGGCATTGTTCTCGAGCAGGTAAGGGAAACAGAAGTAGAAATTTTACTGATGTTGTTTGTTCTAACATTTGTAGAATCAAATTACTTTCACAGTGGAATTCTGTTTGTCAAAGTAAACAGAAATTGCCGTAAAAGGAGTGAGCGCGTTCACGTAATTCCTGTTTACATTTATTTCAGAAAAATAATTTCAAATTTTTGAAACTTCAAAGCCAGTTTCAATAGTAATAAAAGTTAATGCTATCCTGCTAGTCCAGAAGTTAATACTATCATATTCCTAAATTTGTATTGTACACTGTGAGCATTTAATCTGGTGCATGCTATAAAATTAATAACTGGATTAATACACAAAATGGTTCATAATTATGAAGAAACAAGTAAAAACATTGAAAAAATTCTAAGCGTATTTAAAATACAAGAGGATATATATTTTTGTATGATGGTTGGTTCAAAGTGATAATTAAAAGAAAGCTCATGGCAGCTATCTACACTTCCGCAAGGGCATAGAATCTGTTAATGAAAGATTTCCTCCTATGTAAAGCAATTTACAGCTGTAACAAGATGTTGATACCTGTCGAGATACTGTAGTGTTAAATAAGGAATAATAAAAACTAAGGGTTCAAACCCACATGAGAACGTAAGCTTGCCTTATAACCATCTAACTGCACTGGTTTGATTTTTTACAGTCAAACCAAACTTCCAGTCAAACTACAGCCATTAAATGAGCACAATGCGCAGTTTAAATTTTTGAGTGTATCTTCTTAACAGCTTGAACATTATACAATTTCACCGAAATTGAATGTATTTCTTTAAAAGTTGGCAAACAATTTTCTCCGTTATTAGTTCTTTGAAATCGAACCATTGTTAAAATAATCCAGATGTCCCCTGCATATTTTTTCTTTCCAGAAAGACGTATCTCTACTACTCTATCTACAACTCACACTGTCAGAACAGCCAAACTAATTCGAAAGTGGCCGACTAATCTTCTACAACATAACTCTTAACTCTATTATCACATGAAAACACTAAATGGAATTATCTACATATTCTTCTCCAAGCCATAGATATCACAACAGCTGCAGGGGAAAACTACGTGCTCCCTGAAAAAACTGGAGCCATCCTGTTTGACTCGATGCTATTAGTTACCGCCGAGAAACACGCAAGCTATCCAACAATAGCTCTGTTTTAGGTTTTTATTGTAGGCTTGTTTGACGGTTTCTATAACCCCATGCATACATCTTGCATTGATGGTTTGACAAAACAATGAACGAAGTTTGGTGATAAGTTTTTTTGCTGTTGGACTTCTATGTGCAGTTCTGAATTCCTAATTGTAGCACCGTGATGGTAATATTTTTCTGTACATATATGTATGAAATTGGTAGCTTATTTCAGCGACACTTTTAAGATTGCCATGCTAATATAAACAAGCTCGTTTCTTTTGAAAAGATAATACATTTATTACATTTCATGTCATATAAAAAAATCAGCTAAATTTATATTTTAATTGAATTTTTTTTCATACTAGTCATTTTAAGATTGTCTATAAGCATTTACACTTTTACCGCAAATAAAATCTTTTTTAAACAGCACATTTACAATATTCTCCTTAAATATGTGTTTGCCAATACGTTATTTTTTCTGCGTATGACGATACTAAATTCAAAAATCAATCAAGCATCAGTTACAACTTTGTTTTACCAAATCCGCCATCTGCGATGCTATGCGAAGCCCAAATTGCAGTCCTTTGTAGATTAGGCGAATGAGAAAAGCATTCTACGTAATTTGTGGGTAGATTTTCTTTTTTTCATCTTTGTTTGTGCGAGCTATCTATCTATTACTTCTGACAGACGTAAGAAGATAGTTTTATTTAATATCTTCTGTTTGGATTATTCCGAGAACAACGAGAATCGTATCGATAAAGATGTTTGATATACATTGCGGTAACGTATTAAAAGTAGCTTGTAAACTATCAAGGGGATTAATTAATGATCGTTAAACATATTTACTTAATGTATCTGATAGTGATTATGGTAAATTATTATTACCCAATGACACGTAGAGGGCTAATTTGTTAATATGCAAAGTTTACAATATTTTTTTAACGTTTTAAAGGTAAAATAAAAAAAAATAAAGATAAAAGAAAATTTTAAAATATTCACCGACAAATTTTAATTCTTTTACTAATAGTAAAGCGTAAAAAAACTATTTTATATACATGCAAATCAACAATATAACCCCTCGCAAGTGTACCCAATCATCGAAAGCAGTGTCTACGATAGGTTAATGTAAAAGGTTATTTAAAAAAATTAATTAACGTATTTCATTACAGAATTCGGCTTATTTTGAGATTCAATCCTTAATAGTACTACAAATTGCAATCAACTTTAATAATTGAAAAAAAAAGTTATTTATTCTTCTAAAGGAAAGAAAAAGTTTCCGATCATCATATTAGTGGAGAAAAAGTATTCGATTAACTGGGTTAAATATTTTGTCCTCGTTTTGATTTAACTTCGTCATTTAAACGCAGAGGCTTGGATTCGATGAACTCGTGGCATAAATTTCATTACCTAGAAACACTTAACACACACTTCCTTTCCTAATTTCACTTTTATACTATTAGATTGACTGACTAATATGTTTTAGGCGTTTTGAAAAACTCGCCAAATAGCTGTAACCATGTGACTTGGGAAAGTCATGTGACTATGCCGGGGACATTTTAGAATTGCCAATGCGCAGTCCATTCAATTTAATGTGTATGTCTCTACTTTAGAATATTTTTAAGGAAAAGGCCGCTTATGAAGTTGAAATAAGAAATAAGTATTAAAATTGTTATTCATAATATAGCTCGAGCTAACTAAAAAAATAGAAGATATTATAATAACTTTCTTTAATTTTTGTTTCACTGGTAGCTTGTGATAAAATTTTTGCTTGATTTTGCGACAGTAAGAAGCACAACTGATATTTACCGAAATAGTTCCAAATAATAATGAAATTCGAACTTGTTATAGAATAATGCTGTGAAATTCAAGCGGGTTGCTTTTAATCGGGCAAACATATGTTAATTACTTTCACGGGAAACAGTGTTTACGCAGTCTTATTATTACAATAATAAAAAGTATTATCGTTGCCTCGATATTCCATGTTAAAAGATAGTTAACGCAATGTTTAAGTGTATATAGAATGTATCACAAAGTGTGTTATAGCATGGGAATTAGAGCTAGTGAAAACAAATTATTGTTGGAAAACAATGGTATTACTTTGTTTAAAATTTTAATAAAGGTAAATGTACACTCTTAAAACAAGCACTCCTAACTTAACTCAGTCTGAGTGGATTTCACTCCTCCAGACTGGAAAATGCACTTCTCTTTTTGGAGTGGATCCTTTGTGTGTTAAACCTCCGACACGATCACTCCAAACGAGTGATTTTAAATCAGTCTGAGTAAATATGCATGCCTTTAGGGTGTCGAAAATGCACTTCTCCAACTGGAGTGGATTTCACTCTTTTGTTTTAAGAGTGTAAGACTGCGAAAACACAGTTAAGCGCAGTTGTAAGCTTTCATACTTTTTTGTGTGTTTAAAATAAAAATGTATTTTTAAAATGATTTGTTTTCATTCAGTTAACCATAAATTAGCTGAATGAAATCACAGCTGAAATTTTTGTGAAATCATAGATGTAGTTATTGCTTATTAAAAAAAGAAAAACAATCGCGCGGAAAATTTTATAATCTATTTATTTATAGTTAGAAATAATTTTAACCATGCTTAACATAGCCATGCGTCTTTAAAAAAACAAAATGTAATTAGTACACTCTTAAAACAAACACTCCCAATTTACCTCAGTCTGAGTGGATTTCACTCCTCCAGACTGGAAAATGCACTTCTCCTTTTGGAGTGGATCCTTTGTGTGTTAAACCTCCGACAGGATCACTCCAAACGAGTGATTTTAACTCAGCCTGAGAAAATATGCATGCCTTTAGGGTGTCGAAAATGCACTCCAACTGGAGTGGATTTCACTCTTTTGTTTTAAGAGTGTAAACATTCTTACATTACCTCTTTAGCTGAATATTATCTAACTTTTTTTAGGCTGTATCTGGAAAAGCTGCGGATGATCCACAATTATTTACAATATTTACGTAATTTAGGATATTTAAAAATGATTAAAAATTGGTTCTTATTGTCAAGATTCTTGTGCAGCTTGAAAATAGTGTAGCATGGCCAAAAAAAATCATTTTGTAAAGTCTAAAAAATTTTTTTCCAGCAAAAATATTTCGGCTTTTTTTACTAAATCTAAAGTATTAAGTTCCATAAAAAATACTTCAGTTCTAATAAAGTTCAGAAAACCTTTTTTTTTAATACCTACCCCATTAAGCAAAAAAAGGGGGAAAATCGTAAGTTAAAAGCAGACCTAAAAAATTATGTTTTCCGTGTTATAGAAAATACTTGCTCATTTGTACTATTTTCAATAAATAATTTAATATATTAAATTAATTAGACTGAAGCTGAGCTGGGATAGCATCGTTTTTTATGTCACAGAGTCCAAGATTAGTTGAGTACTTCGTTTATTTTTTTTTCTGCACATACTGCTAGAAATGAAACTCTTAAAAATGAATACTAGGATGTTCCCTTTATATTATAAAAACAAATATTCTAAAAATTGAATGCGTTAAAATCTCAAATTTGATTACTGTTAAAAATACATCTCCCAAGAGTGAGTACTGAATGTTCTTATTTTATTTTGAAAACTACATTCTCAAAAGCAAGCATTGAATATATCAACGATTTCTAAATCACTCAAAATCAAAACATGCATGTTCTGAAATTTGAAAACAATGTATTCGGAGGTTATTCTGGACCGATTGAAGACCTTATTGAAAAACGTCCAAAATGGCAAAATGTTAAGAACGATGGAACTGAACTTTAAAGGTTATGGTTTCACTTAGATCCGTTGAAAGCAGTAATTGTAAAGGGTAAAAAATATACTTTACTTATATTTTATGAACAAGGGTAAACTTTTTAGCTGTAAAGGAGGAAATAACATGTTCATTGACAATAATATCCATTTTTTTCAAAAATATCACTCAGCACGTTCTTCTACTAAACTTTTCAATTATAAACACCCACCTTCAACATTTCATGCAGCCCAATTAGTCAATAATATAAAACTTTGTACAATATCTTATTTCAATTGACTGCATTACCGATAAAAACACTCCCTCGCTTAAAAAAATTGACGTTTTTATAATTTTTGTCTCACTTCCCCCCCGTCGCCGAATCTCTCCGAATCCAATTTGCTTACAGCGGTGTTTGACTCCAAGCAACAATTCCATTTTACTCCACCGAATAAAAATTGAAAGTGTCACGTGTAGCTTTGCAGTCCCTCAGGAGCCACCGTGTAAACTACGAAGTACAATAGAAGGAATCGTTTCTGCAATCTGCGAGTCCCATGAAAGTAAAAATAGATTTTTATGCATTGTCTGATAAAGTCGCTTTATTTCCCCCCGACATAAGAGGATTAAAACAACATTTTTAAGGAGATTTTGTTAAATTGTTTGGTGGAAAATTTTACGAAAGTGATATCTTCTTAAAACGATTAAATGAGTGTTTCTGTTCATTTTTTTTGTTTAAACTTTCAAAAAGTATTCCATGTTTTTGAAATTTTTATGATAGTGAGTAATGCTTTCAAGGGACATTTTTTATGTTTCGTAACCGTACATAATTGTTTTCATTTTACAAAAACATTAACTGTTCCTTATGATTTTTCAACCTGTCATTGCATCTTTAGTCTTTTTCTTCATCGAGTTCTTTCACATTTGTGTTTACAGAAGATCAAAATAGATTTCAACTTCGAATGGCTCGATCGATTCAGTTTGATGATTGGAGAGTAAAGTTGCCTTACATGTGAACGTTCGTCAAAGAAGCATCATTGTACAGATAATTTCCGCAGCAAAGAGTTTAACGAAAAATACACACAAATCTAGTTAACACATATTCATAAACATCTTTTATTTATAAAATTATTATTGTATTTTCAAATACAATAAAAACTTACAACGTTGAATTCCTTACCAGTTAAAGAATATAAACAATTTTTCAGCTTAAAATATTTGACAAAAAGATGCATTGCATTTAAAAATATGATATGATTTAGCATAAAAAAATTACAAAAAACTTTTAATTTAATTCATGCTTATCATAGACTATAACAAATTAAATTAACAGATAACTATTTTTTCAATGCAAATCATAATAGTTTATTAATTTTATTACACCAAATAGAAGACTCCGTTAATTAGTTTTGTAACATATCCATAAAGAAAACAATTAAATTGTAACTTTTAATAATAGATGACAAAACAATTTATAAAGAAATTGATACAAACAAAATGTTTATTCCAGTGGGAACAACAAGAACCAACCTTTTATGCTATAGATAAGTGAATAAAGTATTTCTATTCATAATAGGAATATTAACGTATAACTGAATTATGCATTAAATAAAACAATTGGTCTCTTATTTGAAAGTTTCATTAATAGTAGTGCATTGGTATTTGAAATGCGTAACTAACATTTAAATAATGGTAAATTTCGTATTTGAACCAATCTTGTTGTCCATGTTAAATTTTTAAAAAATAACCAATAATCACGTGTTATACAAGGGAAATTGAAATGTATACAATGTGTCCATACACTTAGGTTTTCGTTGTAATTTATATATTTAAAGCTCCCCATACTTAAAATAAAGGTATTGACAGTTATAACTCTTTTAAACGGAAGCTGACTACTGTCTAGGGATTTCACAAATGAATGGAAATGGCTAATGACATTTTCATTTTGTATTTAAAGCAACAAATGACTGAATTATGTATAATTAAGAATAAACTTAGCATGGTCGACTACTCCATGCTGAGTTTTAAATATGTAGGTAATGCATATCATATTTTCATTTTTTAAATAAGGGATCTAAAATTCAATAAACACATTAAATAATGATTTATGCACATTAAAGTACAGATCCTGGTTGAGATTTTATAGGCATGTATAGGATACATATTTAATGCTTTTAGTGTTCATGAATAATTAAATCAAGTTTTTGAAAATAAATTCAAATTGGGTTTTATTGTGTGCGTATGTTTTGACAATTGTACAAACAAATATTTTTTATATATAATATATTATAATATAAAACCGATAGCAGCTTTATGTGAAAATTACAAAAGTTTTGTGATTGCAAATAGTATTGCCGTATATGCGTTTTAACGATTATCGATAACTACTTGTAAGCAAAATATCAGAGATATCTTTTGAACATCTCGATAAACGACGAAGAACTTTTAAAATACAAAACCCAACTGATCATTTTCAAATGAATTTCCAAGAAATATCATTAAATTACACCAAACAAATCAAATATTTCAAAGAAATAAACATTTCATTTCCTTACAAATATCGATTTTCTCAATACACTCGACAACTTTAAATCTGAATCGACAAACTTGTAACTGATTATTTTTGTCTAAATTAATTTCAAAACCATTTTATAATACCTGCAATGTACTATTTATTTTAACCACAAATACTTTATAGTTGTTAGTATTTAGTTGTAGGTAACAGCATTGAGTCAAATATTTTTATCTTCGTAGACTATTGATTTGGTGTTTCAAATTAGTTTCATAAAAAAATATCATAGACACAGTTACGACTTTGTCAAAAGTAGAACCAAGACGAATCTACTAACACCTAAATGCATCGTTATCGCTTCAATACAGAAAAGAGAACCCACAGTTAAGAGAAGCGTTATTTATTGTGCAAAATGAGAGAATACATGTGTTTTATAGAAAAAAATCCCAACTTTGGGAATACAGCGCTGTAACTTTTAGTTTCGTCATAAAAAAATTACATTGGCATTAGCACTCTTAAAACTGCATTTAGATATACACAAACCTTGGTAGCTTAATTTCTAGCAAAATAAACCCGTAACAAATAATTACACATTCCATTATCAATAGCTGCACATTAAAATTTTCGCATTTTACATAATATAATTCAACTGTTGCTTACAGTTTTACAAAATCAACACAATAAAATATCCAGAAAAGGTTTCGAAAATAAGTAGTTTCACTATGATGGCCGGTTTGAGACTGTTTATGTCAGCCAGTTGTCTATTTTACTTCCAAACAACAGGTCGAAATACAAAAATTGTTTACATTACACCCCGTCATACAAATTCGCGTAATACTCAAGGGAGATGTTCTCAACAGTACTCCCATTTTCCTGTTGGTTTTTATGTCTCACGGGTACTGTAGATGTAGAGGAGTATCATTTGCTTTAGCCGATTTGGTATATAGTCTTTCAGATTTTTAGAAATGGTTCTTGTTTAATGATGTGTTGAAGTTTGGGAAATATATCATATACGGTCGATGGAAATAGTTTTTGGGGTCTAGAATCGGAGCCCCGTTAGAACTTCCTAGGATTTTTTGTTATAGAAGTTTTGAACTTTTCTTAAAAAGTTATTCATAAATCAATTCATGTAACCAACATATTGACAATAATTTCATCATATGAATTTATAAATAATAATACAGTTCATTTGCTTTTTAAAGAAATGATATAGGTATTGTGGTTATTTTTTGTTCTTGATACAAAGTTTTATTTAACAAAAATGACGCTTCGTAACTAAATAACAGTACCGAATAAACTTTTAGGTGTTCTTAACGAAATCGGTAAGATTTTTTGTAGCGTTTAAGATCTTGTTTATAATTTTATCTACCTCAAGGTGATTTGAATGGAGATATTTAAAAAATTACCATATTTAACTAATAAATATATTCTATTAAAAAAAGTTAGCAAACTGATCTATGAAAGATTTTAAAGAGTGTAGTTCATTAACAAGTGTAATTATAAAAGTAAAAATATCCTGAATTAATGTAAATTATTAAAAATTCTTCATTGTAAACATTTTTTTAAAGGCTAAACAACATTAAATCAATTTTAAAGTAATAAAATCAAAAATTTACATTTACTTGTTGTTGTCGAAAGCTTTAATTTTCTTTATAAAGCTTTATTTCTAGAACAAATGACTTGGAATTTCCATTACGTGTAAATAGCTTACTTTTCCAATGTCACCAATTCTTCAAAGTCTATATTCATTGCACATCATCTTGGTTTTAAATTCACCAACTAAAAACCAAGAAAAACTATATTAGCATTTCACAAAACATGCATTGGACAATATTTAATTTAACTCTAGTTTTTCATTAAGTTAAATCGAAAAGAAAATCTTTATATCTTGCTTTTAACAGATTATTATAAAAGTATTGTTACAAAATGACGCGTCAATTTTAAATAACTTAACACTTTTGCCAAGCATGTGTTGATTAATGCACAAAATACAAAAAACTGACCTTTTGTTGGTTACCCACTATGATAAAATAGAATTTCAAATTATAATTATATGTAATTATTCAAAAATACTAGACTCGAAATATATTCACACCAAATTATGTACTTTAAAATGAGTCCTTCTTGTGCAACGACTTAAATAAGTTTGATAATACATTGAAAATATACTCACAAAATTTCATGCAAATAAAACAAGTGTACTCACAGTACGATCTGTATATATAACAGGCTATACATAAACATTTCATAACAAATAAGACATTAGCCCCTTTTGAATTATTAATTTATTTTACATTATCTCTGAATGTTTTCTTACTTACCTTTATAAAATATAAAGCTACTTGAAATTTACACAAATCTACAATTTTGAGATAACATTTTCTTTTTAAAAGTTAATTAGCACTACAACGCAAGAACGCTTATGCAAGGAACTAAGACTACGGAAGGGTGGCGCATGTTCTATACTTTTCCTAAATTAAATATTCTAAAGTATTGTTCTAAAAACGAATGTGGGTGGACTTATTTTAATTAAATATACGAAAACAAGATTTTAATTCTCACCTTTTATTTTGTCCTCTTCTTGCATCCGAAAACTTTCTTTTTCTTCACCTTTTATCTTTGAACGCTTACCATTCTTACTCCTTCGATGAATTTAAAGTCTAATTAAGAACTAATGAAATTTTAATCTAAAATGATATGTTATTTTACATGAAACAGATTGATTTATCATTAATTAGAATAAATTTTTCTAACAAGATCATATTAGTAATTATTTAATTCATTTTCACACCTTCTGTTGCATAAAGTAATATTTTGTGTGCTATTAGATTCTACTCGAAAAACTACTATTTGTAAAAAATATTTTACATATTTTGTCACCCAATTCGCAATTTATGTCTAAAAGTGATGCTTTTGTTATTATAATTCAATGACAGACGCCACTATTCCATGAACGAAAGTTCGATATTGAGAAAATGTAAAACAAACCCTTAGAATATTAAAAAAATTAAATTAGGGATATTATTACTAACGAGAGAAAATATATGTACATTTTTTGTCTATGGAAGCACAATAACCCCAGTTACCTGCAAAGCCTCGTATTGTTATAACAATTCGACACGTTTTTAGATTCCATTTTAAACACAATCATTTGATAGCAAATTAAAAATTATAAAAGTAAATCGATTAAACTACAAAATAAATGCAAATATTAATTGGACCACATCATTGATTAAAAACAAAACTTTTTTTAATTATTAAACAAGAGAACCGCGAAAATAAAACTATACGAAAACCCAACCCTCTCATGTATAATGGAAACCCGTAAAGAATTCCGAATGAACAAACACTCCACAAAGGAATATCTACCACAACTAGAATCAAATAACTCAATTAATTAGTCGGGATATTTAGCAGTCCAAAAAAACAATCCTCCACTTCACCATAGTTACCCAATATAATCTACTTCTCACCAATCCAGGAAAAGAGTTCAGCTAAACCAGGCAGCTTGAGTCGGCTACAGGGATGTTAATAACAAGAATGAAATGTAGCCTTACCAGTTCTGTTTTTTTAATAGTCAGTTTTTTAATAGTTTTTATATTTAGAAAGTACGAGGCAGTTTAATACCATAATATTTTATTAAAATGTGTCTATTTTTTGTTAATTTCTAACGTTTAGAAAGTAATAAGATATTTTTCTAAAGATCTCGACCAAACCCTCTAAACACGTTAAACTATGCCTGAACATTTCCCTTTACCATTTTTTTTCTTAAAGCGAGTCGTTAAATATTTAAAAACATAATTTTATAATAAAATCTTAAAAGCATGATGTGTCCCTTTTATTTGAAGGGATTTTTAAAAAAGATATTCTTAAACGTAGTTAAATGACTTTTTTTATAGTTTATTTATGGTTTTATTTTAGTGTTTTATATTTGTCTGTGTTTTTTTCTTTGCGCCACTGCAATTGGATTTGTATCAAATAAATAAACAAATGATATAGTTTAATAATCAACTGTAATCCATTTTAATTTATAAAATATTTAAAAATATACAATTCTTGAATCTAGATACACAAATTCTAGTTATTTATTACAAAGGTAAATCCAAACAAAATAATAAACATATTATTAGAGTTTTCTTCTTGAATCAAAACTAATTGCAATCATTTGTCTAACTATAGCACTTAAATGCACTGTCCAGTCCTTTCAAAATCAATGCAGACAAATTCTATTTGATCCTACTAATTATTTGAATTTTTTCAGTTTTCATTGTAACTATTAGCATGCTTTACATGTAATGAAGTTGGCTCTGTGATTAAACTTTAACAATTAAATAGCAATACCTTCCAGATAAATAAATAAGATTTAATAAACAAGGTTTAAACCAAAATATAACGTTTAGGGACATAGCGATGGACAACATGTATATGACTACATATGTAAAGTTTTGTTTCATACATGTTCAAAGTTCATTACGTATGTTTTGTTATATCACGTATTTTTCATTACATGTGTAACGGATGTAAGAAATTAAGTAGAAAAAAGCCGCGTAACTAAACAAATTTAGAAACACGAGAACAGAGTAGAGCAAGCATCTAAAAAGAACCCGTCCCGTAGCCGGTTCCGCAAGAAGTCAGAAGCCATTGCCGTAAAAAACGACTGAACACTGCGGGATAATTGAATTGTCTCGCTGCAACCAGATAAAGAATTTAGCCCGGGATTGTTGCTCAGAGAGCCTTTATTTCTTCACAAGGAATGTTTTAATAAGCGACCCATTATTTCGGTTGTATTCATCCAGGTGTTCACGGAGTACCATCGTTTACCCGGAGGCTGGAGTAATTTGGATCCAGTATTTTGCTATTGCCGGATGAATATCCAAGTTGAATCTTTTATTAGGATATGGCCAGAGAATAAACATGGCATTTCTGGGAGTCATCTGGGTAGTGTAATAGGGCAGAGCTGTGTAGGGAATTAATAATTTTGGTTTGTGTGTGGGAGTAAGAGTAGTAATAGATGGTCATGTGAGGTTTCGAATAATGTATGTTTTTTATGTTAAATGAAGTGATAAAACGAGGCGTAATTTTACTTGGATAAAATTGTTAAATGAGTTATGCATTGTTAAAAATATAAAAGATTTCCCGAAACTAGATGACTAATATTTTTATTTTAAAAAAAAGGAATTGCAAGATATTGAACTATACTTTAAGTTATTATTAATGTAGGAAAACTGTTTTCAACCCTTCTATTTGAAAATTTAAATTATAAGTAGTAAGATTCAGAGAAAGAACGAATGCAAATTGTTGAAGTGGCAACCTGAATCACCGATTTCAAACTAATTGTTCCAAATCGAAACCGAGGTCGTTTCCTCACTGATATATTTCCGGAAAAAACTGCAATGGAGTTGTTATCAAAGTTATTCATAACAGATATTGCAATGGAAAGGCCCCTCCAACTTTGGATTTTGTTTGGAAGCACACTTGCTATATCTAGAATGACCATCCTTAATATAAAATTAAAATTTTAAAGTAATAAAAAATTATTGTAAGTCACCATATCAATTTCTTCAAGTTGATGCCATATAAAATTCATTTGTGAAACTATAGTTTAAATTTAAAATTTCAAAAACACAAGAAAACTTTGCAGCACTGTAAAAACAAGGGAGTATTATTACCCCTGTTTTGGGTTTATGAAATGCTAAATAAGGTGTAAATATACACGACTTGTGGGGTCAGCACCACAATAGGTGTTATCATTCACTCAAAATAGTTTTTATTTAAACTTAAACAAAAATTGGTGTTAACATACACCAAGAATTGATTAACTGTAGACTTTCGACGACATTTTGAAAACGAAGCACCAGATTCGGGGTTGCAGATCGAGCCAATCTAGCAATTCTATGGTTGTAACGGGAAAATTAGAGCTGTGTTTTGATAATTTATTCGTGTTGTGCATGGTTTTGAGTCTTAGTTTTAAAATAGCTAGATAGAAAACTTATTTCAGCGTGCATTTATTACTTTTAAATGATTGTCTGTATGTGTTTACACTCAATTAGCCCTAAATAAGAGCATGAGTTTGATTTTGATGAGGATAAATCGTGTTTGTATTTGCTGAAAATTCAAAGTAAGTGGAACAATTATATATTTATTCTTTATAAAGATAAATGAAATACTACTAAATAATTTAATTAAAACTTCAATATTAGCAATTCTGGTTGGGACGAGTAAATTAGGGTTGTGTTTATATCTTTGAGAGAGTATATACGATTAAAAGATATTGAAATGATAAGTATAATTACAGTATTTACCCATAAGTCATTAGCTCATTGATATCGGAATTGTTTCAGTGATTAACTTTTCGATTATGAAATCCTCATTACACTTTCATAAATGATATTTTATTTTCGTTTTGTTTGGAAAAACTATTAAATATTTAAACTGAGGTTAATTGCACAATTTTATTGCTCTATAGATAGTTGAGTAACAAATTAAACTATGTCTGACCACCCTATTGATGTCTTTCATTCACGTTAAATATTCCTAAACATTAATTTTGTTTGCGTTATGTTTTTGTATAATATTTGTACAATATTTGTGCATTTTCAATTTATCTTCTGTAGTATGGATAAAGGTATCCTCGTTGAGCTCAACTCAAGTTACAAAATTAGTTATTTTTAACATTACAATGTTTTTTGTTCAGGTTTTGTAAGAAATCATTTTACACCAAAAAGTGTTTTTTAAAAATAACCATTTTATCCTTTTGTTTCTGAAATTAGTTACCAGAACACCCTGTTAGGTTGTTAGGTGTTTAAGTACACAAATAACTAGTGGCGTTTGATTACACCAAAAATGGTGGCAACAGAGTAGCCACCAAATGTGGTGTTTCTACACACAGTCAATTATCGGTGTTTCATCACACCGATTTACTGGTGGTGTTTCCTTACACCACTTTTGGTGGCTACTTTGTTGCCACCATATTTGGTGTGAAGATACACCAAAATTATTTACAGTGAGCCTTAAAAATCTCTAAAGTTAGTGAACCTAACACTAAAATGAAATATGCATCACTTCTTTAAAGTAATATATTACCCACTCATAAATTTAAAACATACATACTTGCAATTAACAATATCAACGCTATACTCCAAACATCAACCCAATCACAAATCTACTAAAGCAAGCACTAGACAATAACTAGCCCAATATCCCCATTGCCAAATTAATATACCACCCAAAACGCTCCTCACTACTGATATGGCATTTGAACACCCTGTAACAGACGTAGTAGCCCCCAGTGGAGAGTTTTACAACCTCAGCTGACAGATTAGGCAACAAGCTGTCAGGGTTGCAATTGGAATTTCAGAAAAATAGCCAAGTTGTTACTCAGAAATAGCCAAATATTTTTATTGCAAATCCCTTTTGGTGTATAGGTGTGTCTAACTTGTCAATTTTTGGTTTGTTCAACATTAAAATGTATATTTTTTCTTTAAAAATATCTTTTCCGGTTTCGAGTTTGTCCTCTACGTCACTTCCGGCAAGGCTAACGATGGAGATTTGTGTCTTCAAAAATACAAGTACACACACGGTCAAAAGTAAAAAAACCCTCTACAATATTCAAATTTGATTTTAAAAAATAACAATCTTGATGCTTGTTCTACATTACACACAACAGTTTTGGTCAATGATTATAATTTTACAAGCCAAGAGCATCAAAATTAGCCAAGTCTGGTAGCCCTGATCTATTGCACCGGGACGGAGTGACCCGAGAAGCTCAACTTAATTAACGGAAATTTTATCCTTCTGGACTAAGCATCTCATCTGCACTATCACGGAATCAATTAATTACCTTATTATTTCAGCCTTGCTACCCGAGGAGCCAATTTTCACCCGGCGTACTAGACCTGACCTTCAGTTTTCCATTTCTATTACAGAGAAGGATGGTGCAGTCTATCGCAAGTCCCCGGAGCTTTATTAAAATGGCTATTTCTATACTGCGCTGAGCTGGGAAGTTGAGAATGTAACTTATACTTGACTAGTATGGAGATAAGTCTGTTTAAAAATGGGTATTTCAATAGAAGATTGCTGATAAATAAGTATGATTCGCTTTACAGCGTAAATGTTCTTATCTAAATAACTCTGATGCAGTTTAATTATTTATCTCTATTTTTAAAAATACCGATTCAAATATAAAACTTATTTTTGACAGTAATACTGAATAAAACTTTTTCAAACCACTACAGCCATAAGTAGATAGAACAGGATTACACGTCAAAAGTTTTAAGAGCTCCGGTGGGAGGAGATTTAAGGACTTAGAAATTAGATTAGAGCATTTTTAATTCAATTTTCGAAAACAAACTTGTTGTTTATATCTTATGCAAAGAAAACTTTTGTAATAAAAAATCAGATACCACGCAATAGCAAAAAAATACGACACAAATAAAAATCATAAATTATTAGCGAATTTTGGGATCTTTGATTGCGTAAGTAATTGCAAACTACTAATACAAAACTAAGTGAAAATCTGATGCAAAACTAAGTAAAAAATAATTTATTTTATAATTATTTAATAATAATTTAATTAATTTATTTTTTATTTTTAAGAATAAAAATGAAGCATTAAATAATGTATACCAAGTAATTTTGAAATTTCTTTCACGTTTGTTACTTGAAAATTAAAAGGAATTAAAAGAAAAGACGTGGAAGTTATTAAAAGGCAATACACACTATTAAATACACTTTGATATTATTTATTACTATGTATGAAGAGTGTAGTTTTCAAAAGTCTCATTATTTAAAGCATAAAGGGTCCGGCCTGTTCATTGGCGACTTCGTCCAATTGCATTTACCTTTTTCACAAGCCGCCAATAAACGAACCGGACTCTATATCGTAGTTATACTTCTGAGAATGTGAGTTTTGTGGTGTGAGTGTAAGTACACCCTTATCACTCGTACAACGTACTCTCTCGTTAGTTGCTAAACTACTTAACATGACAGGTCCGTCACTTTTCGGTGAACTGTTTGATAAGACTACAATGAAAATATTGGATACATTTCTGTCATCTTTTTTCATAAAAGAAGTTTAGGCTACAGTCGAGTCGATCCTTAAGGAACTAAACACTAGTTAAAACTATTAAATATCACATGATAATTCCTAGTAGCAAATCTTCAATTCTCTAGAGGATAACTAAGGTACATGGCCCGGTGCGTTCCTTAGCGTTTTTTGACTATCGTAAATTCAATTAGCCGAACTCGCCGTTGAATAGATCAGACCCTATACCTTAGTTTTACTAAGGAGAACACGAGTTTTGCAACTAGACAATTTATATATACCGATGGTAAAATTACAAAGTAACAAAAACACGTAACAAAAGTAAATCAATTGTCTACTGACAATATACTATTGTATCTCTATGGACAGATAAATTACATTAAGGTTCTGTTAACCCTTATAATCGTACTACTCCTGTCTTAAAGTGTTATGATGGGCAACTCAAATCCGGCTTTGCCCAAATTAGGCTTATGCTTAGCCGCGTACCCAATTGTCCTATTATTCGAGTGTTTGCTTGAATCGGAAACTAACTACAAGCATTTGTCTAACTATAGTACATAAAGTCCCAGTCCCTTACAGCATTGGTTAATTCTAAGCCTAATTTTGCATTGTAAATTATTGTGCCATAGGTATTGTCACTCGAAATAGTCGTACATATGCTATTCGCAGAAGCTTTTATACAGGTAATGAGGTATGCAAATAGTTCCTTGTCATGACGAGAATAATTATTAATATAATGGAATATTTTTCCACAAAGTTTATTATCGTTTTTAATTTACCTTTCGCACATGAAGAGTTTAACACATTTGTACTGATTACTTCTTATTTCAAGTTATGTCTGTACTCTTTATTCCACCCTAGAAAAAATATTGCTGACAAGGTGTATTTTACAGCAAACAATTTAGCTGTGTTTTTTTAAATACTGCATTACACGAACTGAAGTTTGAAACCTGACTTTCTACCAAAAACGTTTATTTAACTGACAGTCTTGAAAATAATATTTGGAAATGTACGAAAACTTCGACAATGTTCGAAAACAAATTAAACGCATTTTTATACCCGAAGAAAATGTTTTCTCTGAAACTATCAACATTGGAAAGTTTAAAAACAAAACTCGCATCGAAATAAATAGTACACGAATCAATCATAGTTTTTTATTGTTATATATTTATTAACCACGCGTTTAAAATTCTAAACCAATATTTCTCACACCATTTAACTAGTAAAATGTTTTAAAATAATCTCAATTAAGACATCAAATACAATAAAGACTTATTTATAACTAAACTGTTACTCCCCAAGTAGATATTACTTAGAATATTAAAAAAAAAACACTTGATGCCACCGTCACTGAAATAATTCTCAACACTGAAATAAGAAAGTAAAATATAAAACTGACCATCTTTAAACGGATAATAACCCTTAGCGATAAAAGGCTAACAAAACGGGGTTTAACAAGCGGCTTACATGCTTTTAGTGCCTTGACCTAACCTTTGCATTTAGAAATACACTTACAAAACTGAAAAAAGAGCAATCGCTTTTAATCCCTCGTGCATACGTCGCATAAAAACCTAAAGATTCCTTGTTTATTTGTATTTATTTCGTCGAACAGAATTCCGAGGAAGGGGGAAGGATATTTTTTCTGTGATCATTTTCGTTTCAACACCGTTTTTGAACAAAACTGTAAGCCTCTATTAGTGTCTTTGTTTGTCTGCTTAGATTGAAAAGTGGCGGGGCCAATTTTTTTATGTCATAGGATTTTCAAGGAGATAGGGAAGCAGGAAGAAAAACGATGTATTTTATCTTGTTGGAGAGGAAGGATAAAATAAGAATTTAATCTTGCTGCAACATCTTGTGTTTGCTATTCTTCCACTTATCTTAGGCTGTTGTATTCGCGAAGGATGCCTCCAGACAAAATCTCATTGATCGTTTTTTAGCATCATTAAAAACTAAATTTTTTTGTAAAAAAAAAGCTTGAAGTATAAAATTGAATTTAAGAGCTTCTAAGTGAAAGGTAAGGGAATTCGAATTTGTTTGGCTCTTAGGAAATTTAGGTAATACACAGATTTATTTTTAAGGCTTCTGATGCGATGCTTTTGGATTTGTAAAAAATATTTCAGCTGTTATACCCTAATAGAAAGATTTGCCGTGAATTGTATAATTATAATTAAACATAGTAGCAAAGGGCAAAAGTGCAAATTTCAACAATAAAAATTGGAACGTTTTACAATTAATTTACAACTTCGGAGGGTATGATTTCTATAGAAAATTAAAGACATTTTTTGTTGTAATCAATTTTTTCCTTATAAAAATATTGATCAAATTAAACTGAATATTTTAAGCAAATATATATTTATTGCAGTTGGCGAGTATGATTAACGTTAAATTTTGTTTAAGTTTTAAACTCTAACAACAGTTTTGCTTAGTTATTATACTAAAAAAAATACTATGAACTTGTTTTTGTGTTTTTGAATATAAAATATAATATTGAGCAGACTATATCTGGAATTTTAGATATGTTTACTTCTATTTTCTCTAAAAATATATGGAAAATGCACACATGTTTTTATTTAAATGCATTTCTCAGCGGATCTAAAAATACCAAAACAGAATATCTTAGAGATAGAACGGCTTAAATCACTTTGAGAAACGAATGAGGTATAAACGCAATAAAGTTCCGACATGTCATATATTAGAATGTTTTGCATGCTGGATTTGTAGTTTCTTTTTGGCATACGCATGTTTCTAAAAAAATATTTGCGATATATGTTATGCATTTCTTTTTCTTGAGTTATAGTGTCACACCTATTTTGTTAGTCCTTTCACTTCAACAGTAAAGAATAACCCTTACTTTTTATTACAACCACGGATAATCCTAATCTTTTAGAAATCTTAGAAAAGAGTATAGCTATTTTATGATACTATTCTTTTAGCAATAACATATTTAAAGTAATACTTTTTCACAATAAAATTTCAGGTAAAAAATTCGTGAGTTTCTAACAATGTTTTCAATATGATATTTCATATAATAAGTTTATTCTGGTAAAAAAAATATACTTCAAACTTAAAAGATCTGAATATTATGGAAATGTGAAATATTTTTAATATCGCACAGGTTTCTAATTATTATCTTATTTTTAAATCTCCCCTTCGCTAAATAATAGTATAATTATCAGTTAACAACATCAGTTAGGATAGTTTGAATTACCGTGTCGGTTAGCAATTGTGTTAAACTCTTTTTTATGACCTTAATAATCAAAAATTTATATCATTCTTAATAATCAATCTTAATAATCAAAAATTACTATCATTTCATTTTAAATCATTTAACTCACGCTATTCAAATTTTCTACCATACAATGAATCACAGTCCAGAGTAAGAAATCAACATGCTGAATATTTTCATAGGTGTGCCATTGAGAATCAACATTCCCCGGATGAAACAGTAGAGTGTGAATACTTAATGACCTCCAGGAGCATTCTCAATTGGAAAAAAGGAGAGAAAAAAGTCATTTTCTAGGTAATCTTTATGCAGAATGACGTATGACACACGAAAATGCCATTTGAATTGACTTTGGAAATGTGCCTCGCGCACTTGAGGCAAGCTATTATTTCTGAAAGTATCAATTTGGTTTCGAAACAGTAACCGCCTCGGAAAGGCATGAGGGGAAACATAATAAAATTGGATTTCCCTTCTAACAGCTCGTTCGTTGATTTTATCGGTTTTTTGCCTCGACGTAAGATCCTTCTATAAAGTATCCACAATGTGATACTTAGGGAGGGATAGCGTCTGAAATCAAGGCAGGGTATTTTTTTACTACTTAGTCGTTGACACTCGGTAACAAGGACCTCAAATGTGAAGAGTCATCTTCAATAAAATTGTCTCGGAAAATGGGGGCTGTCATTTATAATGGAGGGATATGAGCGGGAAGCTTGGTGAATCGGTTCTTAATGCATAAAAATGCAGAGTATGATTTATTATATCTTCTTTGTTTGTTTAATAGTTTTTTATTAAATTACTATAGCAAGTTTAACACTTTCATGTAACAAAATGTATCCTTATACTGAAAGTTAAACTATCAAAATAAGTTTAAAACATAAGCCATACATAATTTTTTTTTAAAACTAAGACATTTCTAGTAAAATCACTGATTATCCTTAATTAACATTGGCAGAGAAATATTTATAATTCTTTAGATTTTAAATTTAAAGTACATAATTCTGTTTAAGCAATTTTTTATTGTGATAAATTATAGATATGAGTTAAAAGGCATTTTTTTAAAAAAAAACGTCGACTTATTGTGCAAATTAGAAAAGCGATATTAAAAAATGCCAATTATATAAGTTAGTTATTGTGTTTATTAAAAAATATCTACTTCCGTATTTCTGTTACAAAAATAATCATAGATCGTAATATTTATAAAATGGCCACCATATTACTATGCTGAATAAAAAACAAAAAAAATACCATAAAAGAAAGTTTTAAAAATAGACGTTTCTGCCAAATTTAATTAAAAGTTTTGGGCAATCAATGCCATAGTCTCCGTTCATTGAAGGTCTCATCTGAAAGAACATGACCCTAAGAGAGTAATTTCACCTTTATTAGCTTTTTTCTTTAAATAAGAAGACAACCAATCATTTTTTAATTATAAAAGATGTATCAACGATCTTTTTCCCTTCTTTCCAAAATAAATTAACAATTTCAACACTATACAGCTTAAACAATATCCATAAAGTAACTTGTAACTTTTTTTTTACTTTAATATACTTTTATTAATGAGAAAATAAACTTTGAATGATTGAACATTAAAAATATTGGGCTAGTTTTGAAATTTACTACACCTAAGAGGTTTAAATAAACACAATAGTTTTAAAATGTAAACTATTGCGTATCACCAAAGAAATAATTAGAAAAGTCAGAACTTGATTGTTTACCTTATGACTCAAAGTAATTACAAAAGAAAACAACCATAGCATTCACAAACCTTTTCACTAAGCATTGTTTAGAATAACAGAGGAGACTTGGGCATTAAAATGACAATTTTTGATGACAAAAGAGCTCTGCAAATTTGTGTGCCTTTGTGGAGTGCAAATCAAATGGAGTAATTGCTGATGCCATGAGTTATTGTGAATTGTGAATAGAGGCAGAAACTGTTTTGTACACTGCATTTGTTTCAGCTCATATACTTGTAGAAAATTGAATTTAAACATAGAAAAGTTATTAAAATTCATTTGTTAGTTGTTATAAGTAGTCGTAACATAAAATGAGGCATTTTGGAGGGCATTTTCTATATAAACTATTTTTGAACTAAAAAGTGAAGTGATATATTGTTTTATTTATTGTAAAAAATAAGACTGCATACATTAATACATGGATGTAAACTAATCATCAAACAGGAAACTGATAAGTTTTAAATTTATGTACCATTTAATCTTTACTAAATCTGAATATAATAAAAAATGCATCATTTCTAAATGATATAAGGTATGTATATATGTATATTACTTATTTGAAATAAACTCTGATCTAAGTACTGTATCATTAGTTACATTCCATTCTTTAAAATTTGTCTGCCATAGTTTGTGTTTTGAAGTCCTTTTTCCCAAATACCCACTGACCCGTCGCTCATAACAAAAGTTGAGTTGAATTTAAATGGACCCCCACCTAAACAATGCTTTAAACAAAAGCCTCTCTTGATGGTCAATCACGGTCCCATTAACATTGATGTCAGTATCAAAACGTTTTCATGTGTTTCGAAAATTTCAACAGCTTTTATTCATTCGAAGGATATTATCAATTTAACTGCAAGCAACGTGGTTTAAAAAGCATTAAATTACACAAACAAAGACAGCACTCACATATTTTTACACGATCTCAATTTAACACGATTTACTGTTTACATTGGTATAATATAGCACATTCACGCTAAACAGCAATTTTCTTTGTCCCATGGCTAAAACGAAACTTTCGTCACACATGCTACTATTTCATCTGCGACAACACTTGATGCATGCACAAACACAACACGTGAATAAAATAACAGAAATAAAAGAAGTGATGATTAAATGGATGTGTGTAACAGTGTTTAAGCGAGGACCCTTTTCAATCACTCCCATACAACAGCCACACTTGGTGATGGCAATGTTGAACCCTTTGCGTGTCAAAATACATTGCCATCAATCTCTTCAGCCCCTGTTGTTCATTAGAAATAAATTCGTTTCAATTTGCATCCCAAAACCTAATGCAAATCCGAAAGTCACGCACCCGAACACTCTGAACACGAATTACGAAAACGAATCAGTGCACGAGTAGCCCATGCCTCAGTTGGATGAAATTCTAAGTGTTTTTATTTACGCGGAGTAACTTCCTTTAACAATGGTTAGGTTAGGTTTGAATTATCGTCGCACTAGAGCTACACGAGGGCTATTGGCGACGTGCGTCGTATTTTAGAACCACAGTCAGGTAACGAGCCAACATCTGAATAGGCACCCAACGCAACCGTTAAGGGCGACATCGTACGCAGCGTTAGGACTTTGAAGGATATTTAACGTGCACTCCCTTACACGGGTATTATTCGTCGGACATTTTTGGCTGCACGGGCCGCTTATAGGTCGACAGCTATTGTGACGATGCCCGGACCCGAACCTGGGACTTTCCGCATGCTAAGCGAGTGCTTAACCGACTGGGCTCCCCACCAATCCCACTTCCCACCTCCTTTAACAATGAAATAGTCTGTGGATATTCAAACACATTACTACTACCAAATGTCTTTATAAAAGAGAAAATGTTTATTACTTCACAGAATGTCCAAAACTTGCGCATGAATATAAGCGCAGAAAACTATTAACCATTTCAGTTTCAGTCACATCAGTTGGCATCATCATTTTTCTGATCATAATTTTAAAAAAATAATAGGTCTGACCTCTATTGGGTTTAATAAAAAATATTTTCTAATATAAAAAGTTTGAAAAATCGAATTATGTGCTTTTTAATATCATATAGGGCTACAGTCGATCAGAAAAAAAAATCTAAAATGAAGATGCTAAATTATCATTGGGACTGAAACGGTTAATAAAACCATTTGCGCCATCGGTTTTTCTTCAATGAAATCTAAATATTTTTTTAATAATTTTGAAGCACATGCAACATATGGCTTTGTAACAGAGCTTTTTTACTTAATACAGCTTCTTCAAAGGTTTTATTCGTTTTAATAAAATCACCATAGTTTAAAATTAAACTTCTACACCCGAAAATCGGCAATATTTTACAAAAAAAATAAGATTGGGTTATTATCAATTTTTCAATTTAAAATTAATTAACCAGATATATGAAAAAATAGACAACAGTAAACAAAATTAAAATGCATACCCTGAAATGAAATTTGACAATGAACAATGCAGTTTTGTTTGAAACTCATTCATTGTGTTTTTAACTAGTACAATCAAATTAAATAAAAAAACTTTAGTATAAGTGATGGATAGCTACAATTTAAATCAACACACTTGATTGTGATGTTGTGTTTAAATACTTCAAAAAATAGTAAGGGGCAGAAGATCAAAAAAGTGAACCAACTTGTTTTACCTCAAATATTTTGTAGAAGCTAAGAAAAACACACAAACCAGAAACATCAGTTACCTCTTTGTCAACCCATGCAGGTGTTATGTATCTAATTTTTAACAGCTCCTTACTCGGAGATGATTCAAAAGGCGGAATTTAAATGAGAATAACTGGGTTGAGTACATACAATGGCAAGTTCTGTTTGACTGGGGTTTGGAAGGTGCAGAAAAATTGAATGTCGGTAATGGTTGGGTGGTTTTGAATGTGACCTGTAAACATTCTCATATATTAGTTTGGGATTGAAGGTGTCTGGTTATGCTGTGGGTTCGATAAAATGAATTTGAAATGAAGCTTTCTCGACAAAGGATTGTATGTTTGGGTATTGGCTTTTGATTTCGTAGTGCTGTGTTTATAATGTAAAATTTTGTATGCGGTTAATACAGTTTACAAAGTAAACTTGCATGTTCTTAATGTAAAGGTGTTTTTTTATTTGGAAGTAAATGGTAATGTATAATTAACATAAACAATATATTCTATTATCCATTTACATTATTAAATTATTTTAATACACCTTTTAGAATATTTTCGTAGTGAAATAATTTGAAGCTACCCCATAAGGTAAGATAACTTACTGTTATGTAAATATTATAGCAAATATTTTTATGTAACGTACTCCAAAGACCAAATACTTATTAAAATTTATAAGGCCTAAATATTAAAAATTATATTAATAAATTATATTCTTATTAAAATATATTATATTCTTGAATATTATGTGTGCACATTAAATAGTTGTCCCCATTTAAACTCGTAAACAATATTGGAATAAAAATTAAATCATTTTATAATTACATCCAATATTTTATTTTGTAAGACAAAAACAAGGATAAATATTTTTAAACTGACTCCAGCAATGTATTAAAGTGCATGAGGAATCACATTTCTTCTGAACAAAAGTTACAAAACTTTTCAATTATATTCAAATGTATTTTCCGCAAATAGTTTAAACATATAACGACCAGCTCTTTTAAAATGCATTAAATGCTTAATGCATCGACTACATTGCTATAAAAAAAATTCATTTTATTAAAATTTGTGTGTCCATAAATTAGAAGTTTTTGATATAAAAAGATTATCTTTAATTAAATTCTTCAAATTAAATTGGCTTTTAATTAAATTAAAAATTCTGGAAAATGTTTTAAAGCCAAATTAACCCAACAAACTGCTAGAGTAAAAAAAAAACATCATTTTGAAATATTCCTAGTAGGAGACAAATTATATTCTGTTTATTAGTCACTTCAAATGTATTTTCTTATTGAACCAATATTTTTAGAAGAAGTCCACGAAAAATAAATTTAGAGAAACTGAAAAAAAAACTTATTTAACAGCATTGGGCTTCTCCCCGAATTGATATATTCGGTTGCTTTCCATGTCACCGCAAATCATTGAATTAACAAAATTTCTTTACAAAATGTGTATCTACGCAGAATGAATCGATTAAAATTGTTTTAAAAAACTCAATTTTGATAAAATTGCGACTTATGGGGTTTCTGAAAAATATTGATTCAACGATTGATTTAGCTGTTTCAAATAGTTTAATCATTTAAAGTTTTCGATATTGGTTAAATGGTTGAATAAAGTTTCATCTGATGTTACAAAATCCGAAAGAACGAACGTTTAGCCAGCTACGGTTATTAATATAGAAAATTACTAATAAACATGTTCAATACAGTTGCAGTAAACATGTTCAATACAGTTGTCTCTATACAGTAACTTAGCCCATATATTTTTTTTCTCCATTGGATTAGTATGGAGAGAAGCCCCTCGAAAACGGGGGATTTTCTTTCGACCCTAAATCTGTTTTACCCCTGCGTGCTGTTTTCTTTGCTACTAGTGTCACACAAAAGTAAAACGGGTTTTACAGAACTACTTTATGTTTATTTTATGGCAAATGAACAGGGCAACATTACCAATGAACTTGAGTTTTTCACGGATCGTATTTTTTAAAATTGTAAGTGATTTCCCATTAAAGTAATGTTTCGAATTAAAAAGTACCATGAAAAAATAAAAATACTTTCTATTTTGAATTTCTACATTAAAAAGTATATCATATTTATGGGGTAACATTGTGTTCGAGGCGCAGGTTAAACATTTTTGGAATTAACATACATTTGACAATCGTGTTTTTTTAAACGAAAAAAAAAAATATAGTAAAAAAATTTCTTGTTACATTAATTATTATTACTTATATATCGAGAAAGATGTTTGTTAAAATAATGAAAACATGTTACCATATAATATCAAGTAAACAAAACAAAGTTATAAGAATATATAAATTTAGCTAATACTGGTTCCTAATTATAAATGTTTTATCAGTAAGGTTTTATTACTTGCATTTTACAAACAGAAATAAATACAATGTACAATCACCTTTGTAGCGCTATATTACATTGACTTGAATTCATTCAAAAAGTGTTAAATTTAAAATTCCTAATGACTTTATTCAGAGTCAACATTTTAACTTTAAAATAAAATTAATTTCAGTCCCGAAAAAAATATTAAGTTATAAGCTAGTTAACATATTCAAGATAATTTCAGTATATTTTTTATAAAACCTTTAACAATTTCTTTGATGTGAATCCAGCATAAAAAACGATGTAATACACATTTTTAAAAAATGTACAGTCAAACCTCTTTTTCCACTTATACTTCTTGTAAACTATTTCTTATAAAAAGTTAATCCTCTTAAAATAAATGCATATATTTAAATAGCACTATCAAAAAACACTTATAAATCCTTTCCATTCAAAAGATTTCCCTAAAGACGGTAGTTAGGAACTGACTCCGAATAACTTTTTATGCTGGTGCTAATGCCCAGTGAAACGTCACTCTCATACCGAATTGATCACTCCAAATTATCCGCGGCTACGATAAGCTAAGCGGGAAAACAGCCCAGAGATATCCACTGACTGGGATATTAAAAGATAATAGGCTTGGAGATCTTTCACCATCGTTCAATAAGCATGTAGTCACTTTCCCGAGTCTTTTAGATCAAGTTGAAGCAATTTTAGTTCCTTTGTGTTTGCACCATCGCTAAATCGCGGCATTTTTTAACATGATTGTAACTAAATTTTTTTTCTGAAAAATCGTTTTAAGTTTATGAGGACTGAATTATTTTTTTATACTATGTTAAATATTTGTGTGTACTATAACACCAACATCCTGGTTTTTTTCAACTGTCATTACTATTTGGAGCCTATATTAACCAATTTTGGATTTCAACCACAGCTTGGATTCACCTAATAAAAGGTCAATGTATGCTTCAAATAGTGGTGACAGATATGCTGCCGTGGGCAGGTAAACTGCAGTATCTTCCATAGTGACTTGGACCTTTGTTGCAAGCACTCAAATACTTTAACCAATAAGAAAACATACTGGAACTTTTCTTTTCTTTTCGAGCAAAAATGGTGCAACTCATTGTGGCGATTACTACAGTTTACCTTATCACGGCAGTATGAAGCTCCAGGATGCGGTGCAATCTCGCATCAATTTTTTTAAACCGTGTAGGCGTAAAAATACATTTTATTGTACAAACTCCAATGTACTCTGTATCATATACTTAATATATCGTCACTTAAGTTCCCATATGTGCTATCTAACTTCGCAAAACGGTAGAAATTAATTGAATGGTAATCCTTGGCGAACTTTCCAAAATCGCGCCAAAAGGCGGCCGAAAACCCAACCGAAACGATAGGATAGGTTTGAATTATCGTTGCATTAGAGCTACGCGAGGGAGAACCGAAAAACGTGTTTGTTCATTTAACACCGGCTGTTCGGAAAACGTCATAGTTTCGAAGTCAAAGAATTCGAATCCTCAGTCGAAGTCAGACGGTTGCCACAAGAAATTATTTATCGCCAAATCCTAAGAATGGCGCAAATGGTTACCCTTACAGTAAATTTTATCCTTTCACAACAATTAGATAGCACAATTGGGAACTTAAGCGACGATATACAATCCTGTTAAACCAATATAGGGATATGTCATCAATCACTCTGCGCCGCAATTAGGCAATGCATGCTTCAATACGCTGTCGACTTTTCGAAAACAGAATTTAATCCAGTTTCAAGTCATTTCAATATACTTTTCACGAAATTAGTAAAATGGTGTTGCCGGGGCAAATGGCAGGTGTAAACTGCGCACTTCCAATCCCAGTTGCAGCGATTTTCAAAAGAAGGTAGCGTTTGTTATTGCGAAGCAGTTAAATAAAAAAGCCCATTTATCTGAGGTCATTTCTCACTGTCAAGGCGGAAAAGAGAGGAGTGAAATGTTTTAAAATAAATGGATTGTAACTTTTTTCTTTCTTATTTCTTTGGGCGGAATGCTTTAAGATTATATGACGCTTTTTGTGGAAATTGTACCATCTATTTAAGGTCCATTTTGAAAAAGAGGGTGATAAAATGAAACTATTTGAACTATAAATAGTTTTCTCGAATATGTGAAACCGAAATTTAAAAATTATTCAGTTGTTATAGCTATTTTATTAATAAATTATGGTACCATCCTGCATGGTAATATGCTTTTTATGGTATATCTGAAAATTATTCTTCATTATAAGGACAATTCATTAGAACGAACCTGTTACGTGGATTTGTAACTAGGAACAATAAAAATTGGGTAGGAACTTAAAATATATCTTGCCTTAAACAAAAGAAATTTGCATAAGTAATAAATTTGAGATCGATAATTATTCATACAAAAACTCAAGCACTAAACATTTTTAACTTACCCAGCCTTTAGTTAACTATTCAAGCCAAATTTTAACGATAAATGCTTATGAAAAATGATCTTCAAAACCTCCGTTTTCAAGAAAATGAAGTGCTGATTAATTAAGATACAATTTTTCAATTATTTGCATACAAACACTGAGCTAAACTATTTAAAATTCAGTACAACGCCGTTTTTGCGTGAAGATAGCAGTAACAATGGAGCCATACATTCCCACACCCTCACCCAACTGCCCATTTACTGATCCCGACTAAGGATAATTTTAACGCATTGGTTGCTAAAAATGGTTCTTAAGCCTTTATTGTGTTTAGTAAGAAGTTAAAAAGATGCGTTAAAATACTAATCATAATTTACAATGTAGTCTGTAGTCACAATTTACCATGTAGCTAATGTAGTTTGAACAACTTTTCACTTTCATTTTTATAAGAGATACACTGTACAGAATTTAATAATTTTAAACTCAATTTTTCGATCCTAACATGTTCCTAAATTGTACACTGTGATGTTAAAGTTTAGATAATGACTTTTTTAGCTGTAAAATGTAGAATTTTGATAGTAGAATTACAAAATCCCCCTAAATATATTTTAAAATATTTTGAAATGCTGTAATTGAAACATAATTATTCGATTTGCTATAACAGTAATTATTTTCAAAAAAAAATTGTATGTTGCAATTGTTTAAATTAGCATAATGTCGTATTTATGTCTAAAGTAGATAATGGCGTAATTTCACATTTCTATTTATGAAATGTATTTTTAATACGATAATTTTTTTATCAGGTGAAGTAAACCCATATTTAATATCAATATTGGATTAACTTTATACCAAAAAAACGACATAGCCCTTTCAAATCTTTATTCAAATCATATTTGCTTCAAATTTATAATTTATCATCTCTAAATACGAACCGAATGCCCATCAGTCCATCAACTTAAATTTTGCCACGAATCCGTGGATTTTGATGATGCATACAATGGCCGATTTTCTTGATAAAACATACAGCGAATCACATATAAAATAACAAAATAGCCACATATTGTTCTTTTTTTTTAACTTTAGTGCAATGCAGAGATAGTCACCTCTTCAAAAACGACAAAAAGTCTGTCTCATCAACGTTAACCATTATAAACGTTATAAGGTACAGTTTAAGTATCAATGGTTTTTAACTTGTTGAAACTCATTAACATTTCATACGAAAGAGTTTTAAGTACACGATCATAGGTTTGAAGCAGTAAGAAAAAAATCACATACGTGCAAAATATAAAGTTAACCAACCCTATATACCCCGAATTATATTGTAGCCTTACGTCTTTATAATACTGAGTTGGAATTGACATACTTCCCACTCGATCGTTTCAATCTGTTTTTGGATTAACTCAGAACCAAGCCTTTTTTTCCCCAAGCAGACTCGATACATCTCCGTGTCTAATTCTTCATAGCCATTCCTCATTATACCGGTGCAATGCGTCCATTAGCGTTCACCGCCCCGAAATGTAATTAACTTAAGTAGACAAAAATTCATAAGACTATAAGATCGATTATTGTAGGATTTTTTTTGTTAGTCTCTTATCTTTTTTTTTATTCGTAGTTCTTGTAAAAGTATTGGCATGCGCAAAGGGGTGGCGATGAAGATGATAAAAAAAGATTTTAAAAGGAGTTTATCGATAATTCCTGGGCGAAAAAGAGAAAAAGAAAACGGGGTTTGGAAAAAATGGGCAATATTTTTCTTAATATGTGTTTTAATGCTTTTATTGTTCGTTGAGGCATTTATGGCTGATCGTTTGTTCGAAATCGTTTGGAGTACGGGGATTGGTTTAAATAAAAGAAAAAAAGGGTATCACCCACCCTCAAAAGAAAAATCCTTATTTAAATGTATTTTTTATTGGACGCTGTCGTTAGGTTTAAACGGTGATGGGAAAGTTTTCCCCTGTGACGGGGTTCGTTAGAAGAAATTTTGAAGTTTTTATTTTTATGCTGGAAATAAAATGATGATAAAATAAAAATCTGATTAAAAATTCCTAATAGAATTAAATGTACTGATATAATATGCACTAATAAAAATATAAGTTCTTTAAGAATATTGCTAAAAATCTTATTTATAATTTTAGTGTATTTTTTTAAATGATTGAAATTTATTTTTTGCTTTAAGTCTATTTGTGCTCGAATTGAAATATATATGTATTTAATATGCAATGTTCGGGAATCTCTGTTGCATTTTATTATCTCAGTAGTAGAATATGATCATGAAAATAAAAGAAACAACTTTATTGAATTGTACAATATATTTACCAATGTACTTTGGGCTCTATATTTCCAAGTACCGTTTCGCTTTGAATCAATAAAATTTAAAAAATATTCGTGCAATGAAATATTTATCTAAAATATTTATTTCGACTTAGAAAAGGCATGTATTGAAAAACACAACAATTGATAAAGAAAGTTAGGAAAACTTTGTAAGGCGTAAATACTTAAAAATAAAATACAAGAAAACCAAACTTTTTTAATCAATATATTCTTAACGAAAACTCTGTACTTTAAATTGTAACAAAACCACTATACAAAACAATCAATTCCCATTATTAACAATTCATAAATTAAAACTAAAAATACAAAAGTTAGCCAAAAAGTCTTTATTGTATCTGCACCGTACAACTTTCGATCATAAAAACGCTTAAGTATCATTCATTAAAAATATTTCGGTGCATTTTAAACTTCTCAAAACAACTAGTAAGTAATTAATAATTTTCTTTCATAATTTTACAATAATAAATGTAACTATAGAATAACATTTTAACAAAGTATAAATCTTTCATGTAGCTGTGCTACACTTTTCTTACATAAAAACCTGTATCTATTGTAATCGCTAGTATCCCGTTGATTAATCAATAACTTCCCCTCATGTTATTGAGTAATTTTCATCATTACTCAAAACATGTGTCAAAGGCAGTTTTCGTAAAAGCCACCAACTGAGCAAGCGACAGTGGCAAAACCTAAGTTATCCAAACCACGGAAAACAAAGTAAATATTTAAACGAGGAACTTTCTTATTTTGTCTCCAATTTTGACTAATTTTTTTCCAAGAAACTGTAAGGAAGTTTTAGCTTCTAATTATAACACTGCTGGTGTGTTGAAGTTTGCTCACAAAGAAAATTCTTAATTACTGTCCATTAAACCGACCTGTTAGTTAAATGTCTGTTTCGCAATTTTTAATGTAATCACCTAATAAAAAAGGATTTTTTAAAAAACTAACGAGGATAAAATAAATAGTAAGGTTTCGAAAAGTGTTACTATGTAATTAGATTTTATATTAAATTGTGCAAAACAGCAAATTGTGCTGGTTTATTTTATTTCGGAAGTTAAGATTTCATTAAAACTAACGCTTTTTTTGCTGTTAAACGTTATCGCGTGTTTGAAGTTTCATTGACTTTTGTATACAGTCATAAAAATTAATCCAAGTATTTTTAATTATATAAAGAAGGAGGGAAACGTATGGAAACATAATGTATCTCAACTGCAGGAATCTTTACCCTAGTACTGAGAGCCGTAAACAATAAATATCGTTATCATTTGTCATGTTGCACAGATTGGAATTAAGTCGGAAGTTATAATAAAATTTGAGATAGTTTGTGTTATGACATTTTTGTTTAAGATTTTGCAGGTAATTTTACGATACATTGAGTCGTACTTATTATAGATATAGGGAAGTATGTATAACAGCATTTGAAAAATTACCATGCGGAAGGTATTGTTGGATTTAAATTCATCATAAGATAACTTTTAAATAACAAGGTTCTTCAATTCCTTTTTAGGTAACAGTACGAGTAACTTGGAAATATGCACATCACGTTTATGTTAAAACATCTACAGCTACAAACATACTATGATATGATGCAAGAATCATAAGACGGTGAGAAGCACATGGAACAACATACAGTGTTTACGGTTCAATATTGTAGAAAAAATTATGTGTTTGTGCACATTCATTTAGTGTCATTTCTGAGTGTTTCCACATTACCCTCATTTTTTCAAAACAAAAAAGTAAACTTGCCGGCTTGTTTTATTTATCAAATATTTTTGTGTTTTTCACTTATGCAGTCCCCTGAACCTGTCCTTATAAGGACTGTTTAAAAGATACCAGGTTAAATAGACAATTCATTGTATTCTAAAAACAAACTGGATTTCTGCATGTACACTTCTACTTAGCAATTTATAAAGAATTTGAAGACTATACAATAAACAAGCCTATTTCTGTAGACAAGCTATTAAATAATTTACTTTACGCAGAATGTAAATTTTAGTAACTATTCTTTTAATATAGTTTCATCTAATAATTTATTCACTCTATTCTTCCTATTCATTAAAAAATCTATAAATAAAAATAATAATTTTGATGCATTACATGTGCACTATTGTTATAGTAAATTGCAACTGTGTAATAAATGTGAAATATGTGCACTTCTATTTTTTATGTAATTTCCTAAAGACATTTATAATCCTTAAAGTAGACATTTATATTTAATTCACAAAAATCAAGCATGACGTTACTTTACATAGTAAAAGCAACCCAAAGAATTCTAATTATATTCCAATAAAACAAACAATCCGTCCTTCAATTTAATTTCACTAAAATCGGAAAGAAATTAAAAGTTAATCAGCGTCCATTTCAACTCTCGTGATTTCTTCTTGATGAGCAAACTCCTCCAATAACACACTGTTTCCTGATCCTCCGAAACTCAATACTAAGAAAAAGCTCAAAAAAGTAAAAGCCAAAGTAGCAGCTTAGCTTGATTAATGGGCTAAAGTTCCCTTACAAAATCCAGAAGTATTTCTTGGCAACATTTCTAACACGACAACGTAGTAGAGTTCCGGCAAGAAATCCATCAAGCATTCCCATCCACAATGGCCGAGAAATATAGAAAAGATCGGATATCTGATCGCCCAGACATCAAAACACTTAACAATAAGTATCCAGCGAATTGGTATTGATTGAAAATGTGGCTTTTGAGAGCGAGTGTGAAAAGGATGATGAAATGCTGAGGCCATTTTTTAACATTCTTTTTTAAAGTGTTGGAAATAATGTATTGTAAAATTTATATGGTGGAAAAGCGAGAGGTATGTCGTGACACCAACTTTAAAAAAGGGTTCATTTTATTATTGTTCATGATTTTAACTTTTTTTTGTTGCTAAAGACCAAATATGTTTCTATAAAACTCAAAATAACTACGTGAAGGGATATTATAAAAAAATTAAGAAAGATTCAAAAGTTTTTTTCTGGATCTAGATTCACTTTCTAAGAAATTAAAAATGTTAAAATATTAATTTTGAACAAAAGTAATTTCTGAAACATAGATTTAGAATTTTCGAAATCTAGATATAGAGTTGATTTCAAAAATGTTTTGTACTTTTTTTCAGCTTTAAAATAACTTAAAATGCTTTTGAGAAAAAAAGCATTTGATTTCATCTAAGCGATTATGAAAGTTTCTCTCTTTGAAATTATTTCTAATGAAATTATCTCTTCATTCTCATGACCGTTTTTTTCTATATTTTGTATTTGTATGTGTGGATCCCACTGAATAAGTATAGTGTCTATTTTACGGAACGGAAGCTTAAATATAATTGATTACAATGATTAAATATTGATTAAATGTTAACCAAATACTAACTTCATTACTATTGGAGGAAATAATTTACTGATTCATGAAGCCATTATGTTATCTAAACATTAGCTTTTTACCAGCCATTCGTTGAAACCAACTCTGCATGTGTGAACCATTCTACAATAAAACTAAAATTCCTCAACTAAAACTGTGTGTTCAGGACAGATGCAACAGGTGTTAATTACAGGTATTGTAAGGTCAAATTATTGAAAATGGTGCAATGTATCAGGGCTATATGTTGCATTTTGTTGCACTGTTGCTTTGACACGGCGTCTAGCAACAGAGGGGACCGATATACGGAATTTTTCCAGACGAACCCCCCTCCCCTCTACCTAATCAGACAACGCGACACCTGTGTTTGACAATAACGGTCATATTCCAGAATTTGCAACTGCTTGTATCATAATTTTGTGTGAAAATTTCCGAGAGGAGGCTCGTTTTAATATTTGACATTTAGAGGTTTTAAAAATATTTTTTAAGACACACACACAAACGTGTAAGAAAACGTTAATTACCACAATGTTCAGCCTGCAAAGTGTTTCGAAACTTTTAAGATACAAAGTTTTTCCGAGAACAACGAGTTCGAAAAATACATGTTTGACAGGAAACTCAAAACAAATATAAGGATTACAAACGACTATAACTATCTAATAGGAAAGAACACATCATGAAGACATCGAAAGAACTAAGGTAGGCGAATACCCAAAATTCTAAAATTTTTACTATTACTTTAATCTTTTCCAAATTTGACATAGTGATTTCAAATATAATAAGCAATGATTTTTACTCATTTTATTTATTTAAACGGTGCTTTTTTTACTAAAATAAGAGATTTACGCTAACAAGTCCACCACATTGAATTTTCCTCCTATAAACATTAATTCTGTGTTAAATTCTCCGTTTTGAGCTGATACGTGCAATGACCCTCTAGAGTTACATACAAATTACAAGAAAATAAGTTATTAAGAAAAATGTCATGAATTTAACTAAAAAAATTTTTTTTTTGATTGACTTACACTTGAACATTTTTTTAAAAAAACTACCATATTTGCACCAGATGTTAAAAGTTTATAGCACAGATATATATTGAAATAGCATCTGTAAAAAAATTCAGGTAAATTAATGTAAAACTTTTATACTAGAAGTCTTGGCGTAAACCCCTTTTTTTAAGTGAAAAGCGCCGTTTAAAAGAAATCAATTATATTTAAATAAAAAAAATTGTCTAAAAAGCATTGCTCATTATATTTTAAATCACTATGTCAAATTTGGAAAGGATTAAAGTAATAATAAAAATTTTAGAATTTTGGGTATTCGCCTACCTAAAAATGTTGTATAAATATTTAACCTTGATCACACAGACACCATCCATCGCATATCCCCTGCTCCACCCTACTGGCCCTATGTTCCCATCTTTCAACATTATCATGAGGCGGAGGAGGGGCAGGGAGACATGTTTTGAAGGTTATCCGTGTAATCAGAGTCACATTGAATATCTACAATCCACATTGGGGAAGCAAAATTATTTTGACCATCCTTTCATATAATAATTCACAATTTTTTCCATTAACCCTACATGAATTCTTATTGGCATAGATTCGATGAGATTGTAGTAGGTCGTATGAGGAATCAGAGCATATTCAACGAACTTTACTCTGTAGCCTGATGCCCCGTTTGACATCAGCCAACAAATTCTCAATTGGGGTGAAATGTGGTGACTATGCAGGCCTACCGAAGCAATAACCCTCTAATGCATACTGTTACCGTTTGGTGACAAGTAACATAATCCACTTTATTAAATTAGAGCTCCTCCTAGACAAATCTGTGTTTTTTTCATTTATTACATTTCATTTTAAAGTTTTAGTTACTGATAATCCTCATAGATGACAGTATTAAAAGTGTATTCAAAATTAAAGAGTGAGATTATTAACTTTTGTGAAATTACGTTTTTGGCAGTATTCAAAGAATAATAATATTAGTACTAAATACTTATAAATTGTTTTGAAAATTAATCATAGTTAAAAAGGGTTATTCTGAAATATATTTAGTATTTTTCTAGTCATTATTATCAAAATTGGAATTTTGCAGTTGGTTTTTGTCATATGGAAAAAAATTTAAAAATTGAAATTATTTAAATTCTAATACAGTTAAATTTTTTTTAGTATTTATCCCATGTGTGAGTACTAAAGATACGTATGTATATTTTTGGGACGAAAATAAAAATTCATGCATTAGAGGGTTAAAGTCTACGTCATGCTTTTTAATCCTCCTGAAGATATTGCGAGCTTTATGACACGGAGTTTCCTACTGCTGAAAGTATTCATCTCAGACAGAGTACCATTAACATATCAGAGTGTGATTGATCTGCGATGATATTTAAATTTTATTTAGACATTCAGGTATTGTTTAACAGGAGTAAAAGAATGCATTCAATGAATAGAAGCTGCCCCTTAACAACGATATAGATTCCACCAGCTTGAAGTGTTATTGATGGCATAAAACTGAGGATTGAAGAGCTTAGTGGAAGAACGTGCTAAGTGATAAAAAGATGAAAACGTGAAAATGAGCTTCAAAGTTTCTCGTTAAAACTCAGATCTGCTGAAAACGGCACTTGTAAAGCGTAAAAAATTTAATAAATTTAAATTTATGAAAGAGGGGAAACTTTTTATCGTTAAAGAAGTTGGTAATATGTCCATTGACACAAAAATCTTTTTTTTTTCAAAAATGACACATAGCACGTTCCTCCACTAAGGTCTTCGATTGTGGTTGCATAAAACTATCAGGTGGTCATAATAAATAAGCCTCTCAGTGCGTAACTAATTTGTACAACATTTTGAAGTTCAGCCTGGCCTCCTTTAAAGCATTTCTCCATTCTACACTGTTTTAATCTCTTATAAATTCTCTTACATTACATAGTGTTAGGCGGTCGTATTCTTTATATATATTTTTTAACTTACTCTGCATAAACGTAAGTAGTAAATACTTAAAATATTTATCCAATATATACTTGCAGAGATTGGACATAATAGAAACTCTTGAATTTAATAACTCCGGCTCAATATTTTTATAGACTAGTTGGAAGCTTGAGGCCCAGTGGCTAAGTGGTAGTGCTTTGCATTGCCGTGCCACAGGGATGGGGATCGAATCCCGGATTCGGCAAGGTTGATCCATCCTTTCATTCCTTAAGTGGGTCGATAAAATGGGGACCAAGCATGCTTGGGAACTAAACACTGGGGGTTCCGCGTGAGGCTGTCCACCGCACAGATCCATATGCCTAGCACCAGTCCTAGGTCACGAAAGCTGAAATGGGCACGGTGGGCCTTGGCCCTCTAATGGGCTGTTGTGCCGAGTTTAGTTAGAAGCTTGCAAATGTAACCTTATAAAGTTAGACAGCATTAAAAAAATAGTAAATACAAAAATTTTAATCATGAACGATTATTCAACGTGCTGCGTCCTTAATGTGAATGGACCCTTTTAATACTCAAAGAATCCTTTGATGCAGATTACGATTCATAATACATACGAATGCTAATTATCACAAAGAAAAATCAAATTGCTCATTTTAGAATTTTATTATCAAAAAGAAAATAATTTGAGACGGGTTATTCTTGAATTTCATTAAGTGCTATTAAGGGATCTTTTTTCCCTAATTATCTTCGCATTTTTAAGCAACGAGCTTGTTAGAAATAAGAAATGTAATTGCATTATATTAATTTTACTTTTACGAATTAAAACATTTGTTTCCCATTACTTATATTTGCAAAAATAAGATAACATATTTAAAGTAGTTCAAATAATTTGGAAATAAATTAGTTTTACTTTGTTAATTTATAATATTTCGTGACTTCAAAGACTTCCTTTACTTATGTTTAAACGGAAATGCTTAAATGAATATTCATAGAGGGAATTGGCTTTCTGGTAACTTTATAATAAAATTAAAACTTGTTTGCAGTTAAGTGAAATTAATTTGATAAACATAGGGAAAATATTCATATTAGTTCGCAATAATTCCGTTTGAAACTTACAAATGATTCGTGTGATAGTGATCTTTGACTACATTTAACCCTCCAATGCATGAATTTTTTTGTTTCGTCCCGAAAAAATATATTTGTATCTCTTATGCTCATTCATTACGGGGAAAATACGGAAAAAAATTAAATGCATCGGAATTTAAATAATTTCTTTTTTAAAAATTGTTACCAAACGGTAACACCATGCATTAAGCACTGGATAGATGCTTAAAGTTTGGGGTACTAATATTTATTTTTATTCAAATTATTACCTTTTTTACTTAAGCTAATAAACTTTTTTTTTATATTTCTAATAAATTATACTTAAAAATAAAGCTTATTGATAATTTTATTATTATATAAGAAGTTGCAAAGGCACACAGACATATAGTTTTAGGTATAAAATCTTTAATGAAAACGTGTATAACAAACAAAAAAAAAGAGTATTAATATTTAGTACAATTAGATTTTGTTAATCAAGAAAAATTAGTTATAAAAAAAATTATGAATAGTAGTTACTTTTGAAACAAAATTAATGTGCAAATAGTAGGCAATAGCAGGTTTAGTACAAATAGTAGGTATTTAAGAATAAAAATATACAAAAAATCATTTTTAAACATAATTTTTTTAAATGGATAAATGATACGACATAAAACAGTTATTTTTACTTTTAAAACAAAGTGGTACCAAACATTTTAAACACTGAAGTCTTGTGAATCCTTTGCAGAGATTCACACACATATGCAAACAAAAGTTGTGCTTAAATGCATGATGTTACCAAACGGTAACATGTAAAAACCAACTACAAACTACCAATTTTGAAAAGAATGATTAGAAAACTGCTAAATATAGTTTAAAATAACCCTCTTGAACTATAATACTTTTTAAAGCAATTTATTTGTATTTAGTACTAATATTATTTCTTTGAATACTGCCAAACGCGTAAATTCACAACAGTTAGAAACTTCACTTTTTAATTTTGAATACACTTTTACTACTGTTATTTATGAGGGTTATTATTAACTAAAACTTCAAAATGGAATGTAATAGACGAAAAAACGCAAATTTGTCGAGAGGGAGGTCTACTTTAATAGAATAAAATGGGTTATGTAACTTGTTACCAAAAGGTAACAGTATGCATTAGAGGGTTAATATAGAAAGGAATCTATTGTATTATGTTCAATGAACTGCAATAAAATATAAGGTAATGAGAGCATTGCGATGGGATCAAAAATCCTAAATGGGGATTTTGTGTTTTCTACACATTTTGAAGGGTGCTGATTTTAAAAAAGTGGTCTTTCAATGTTTTAAAATGACTGTCTGAAACTTCTCTACATTTCGAAATAAAAGAGCTACGGACTTCAAATTTGGTACACCTAAGTACCTGTCGGAAGTCATGATAAGGTTTTTGAGAAAAGTGCGTATAGGAATTGGTAATGCCATATAATTTTTTCGGTTTAAAGGAAGGGGTAATGCCATATAATTTTTTCGGTTTAAAGGAAGGGGTAATGCCATATAATTTTTTCGGTTTAAAGTTTACTGAAATTATCTTTAAATTAGTGTACTGATTTATTAAGCGGTACTTTAAAGCCGTGTAGTATTACACACCCCTAATTTTGTTGTAGCGTTCACAACTATTCAGAACATTTATCTTTCTGTTCTTTATAAAAAGTAAAGCAATTAAAAGTAAAAAATAGGTACTTTTAAAAAAGTACTATAAAAACCTTATCACACTGACATCCGTAATATAATACATTGAATTAACACATATGGTAATATGAGTTATAATGAGTAATTGGAGTATTTATGCGTTCGTTTTTCTTTATAGAAACTAATAAGTTTTGAGCGTCTGACAATTTCAATAACTTTTTTGCAATTACATTTTGAAATTTTTTTTAAAAAAATGATTTTTTTATAAATAACACATTATATGCGATTCAGATATTTGAATTATGTTAATAGTCGACTCTCAACTAAGCGTAACATGAAGACCTTACTTGTCTACCTAACACAAAACATCCTTTTTATATTTACTCTAGTAGATCATACTTCAGAGCTATTCGCAATCTAAATATTTCATATTTTCATTAAATATTTTTTGATAAAATATTAAGTTACTGCTACGTCAAGCAGAAAATTTAAACTCGCATTAAATATCCCTAAGGTGTCTTCATTTGATTTTATTAAAAGTGGATGAGATTAAAATTTAAAGCGTCGATGAACAATTTTACTGCAGCTCTTAGTTATCTAAACCACTTCAGTATCTAAATATAATGTTTGACAATTTTAGCTATTTCAGTTTTAAAACTAATATCATTTAAAATCATGAATTAAAAATTTATAACAAGTGTAATTCATAAAACTTATATGAAGAATAAAGTGTTTTCTAAAGAAATGAATGAAGAATTTATAAAAAAACCTGCTTTTTTCATACAATATTTAAAGAACTGAAAACATGAAATTGCATCATGGTAAAAAAAATATTAGTCGGCAGTTTTTCTATTAGATAGGATATTAGCAGTTTTTCTATTAGATAGGAAAATAAACTGCTCTTTCAAGAGACTAAACGTTTGACAACTTACAAAATTGCATAGTGTCAGATATTTATTTATAATAAATCAAGTTATGAACAGAGCTAGTTAGGAATCAATTTTTATAAATCGTTTAAATTAAATTTCATTGACAACTGTTCATTAATAAAAAAAATTCATTTATCCCTCATAATAGAAAGTGTAAAGATGTTTTTTAAAACTTACTAGTTTTAAAGATAAAAAAAATTTAACTCACTTAAATCATTGATCCCAAGCGGCCTTTTTAAATTAAAATTTAGCCGCGTAACAAAGATAAATAAAATTTTTACTTATGCTTTATTACTCGGGAATTAAAAGTCGTATTTTAGAACCACAGTCAAAAACACAAGGAAATCACACTTTGTCTTTACGAAATGTTTGCTTTTTTTATCGAACAGTATGATATTTAATGAAAAAAAATGCAAAAATAGTATAATAGTGATTTCTATATTTATTTTAATATCAGAATTATATCCATGATACTTGTGTAATATTTTTATACTTATTTAATGGCAAATAAATGCAGAATTCTTTCAAATGCATAATTATGCTATAGTATTTACACTTTAACTATAGTAAGTGTAATTTAGTATCTTTACAGTAGCAATAAAATTTTTAATCAACACGGTACAATTTAAGGATGGTTGGCATTATTTTCACGTAGTTTTTTTTCGATCCAAAACGAAAGCCCTGTCACACTGATTCAAACCATAAAATCGTGATATTAAAATACTTATAGTGAAGGCTAATTAACAGAAAAATTAGTATACTCTTATATTGTATTCAATACTATTGAATATTTTGAGTTCGTGAATGTAAAATTTGTGTACTCACCCTGTGACTACTGATGTTGAGAGGCCGTAGATACGGATCAAAAAGTATCTGCTCCGGATCCAAGTCAACTGGAGACTGCCTCCTTCCTTTGGTGCACAAGCTCCATTCGGGATTTAGCAAACCCCAAAAGTCTGGTCCTATAAAATAAAAAGTTTTTTTAGGTAAACGTGCTAGGGTTTTAGAGGTTTTTATCATTTTAACATTTGACGATTAGTTTTAATGGACTCAGATGGCATTTTGGCCAATTTTACCCTACTAAAATGGTCAGTAGAGATCAATAGAAAATTTGTATGTAGAAATGGCCTACTACTACCAATAGAAATATCTATTGATATCTGTACAAATTTCTACTGATCTCTATTGATATCCATACAAATCTCTACTAATCTCCATACAAATCTCTACTAATCTCCATAGATATCAGTACTGGCCTATTGATGTCAATTGAGATCAGTAGCTTACTGATATTTTTTTACTGGTGTCGGTAGAGCTCTATTGATATCAATAAGAAATATTATCAGTCGGCTACGAATATCAATAACTTCTACTGATAACAAAAGGGACACCCATAGAAATAAGTACACATCAATAAAGCTGTAATAATGTTTAAAGATTTTTGTATTGATCTCTGTGGATCATTTTTACTAAAGGTATCAAGCTAACAATCAATAGAATAAAAAATTTGTATTTGATAATATAAAAAACTAAGTTTGTAACAGTAACTGTTATCTAGAACCGCTTCTACAGACGATATGCATGAACCTTGGAAACAAAAACACAAAACTCAGCATCCAATATAAACTTTTGTTAGCCATAATTGCCTATTTTCAATTTACTTTCTTTCACAACATCAATTAATATTCTTTATCGTTTGATAAATTAATTTGCAGTTCGCGGAATAAAAATTTAGTATAATTGCTTGCACTAATAATAGAAGAGAAACTTATTATAACATCGTTCTTTAAACTTTTTTTTCAACAAGGATTGACAATTTTCGATCAAGTAAACTTTCTGCCGCTTTCTTAATTCAAACATAAGGAACATCAAAAGAACTATATTGTAATATAAACTATGACTTTATTACAAAGTTATCCCAAAAATAAATATTCCTTAAAATATTTTAATGACTTCATATAAAATTTCTCGCGCGTTTGACCAAGAGGCAACATTACTAAAATATTGACTAAAAATAAAACTTTATTTAAAGATCATTTTTTAATTAGATGTTTATTTAAATTTTTTAAAGTTTTTTTAATGAAATTTGGGATATAGCCTTGCCTAAACGTTTGCTTTATTGTGACTCAAAGTTCCTTGTCTGAAAAACTTGCTTTGTATTTTTGTTTTTGGGGGTGGGAAGAGAGTAGGCGATAGACACACTGAACACTTTATCAACGCAGTGTGGAGGCTAAAAGCGACGAAGAGACATCCAATTATTTTTTTAATACACATCTCGTTGTTGTTGCTTATCTCCTTGGTTTAGCAGAGCTAAACCAGGTCTATTATGTTTGTCACTCGTAAAAAGTATAGGACCATGACTGGATTTTCATACATATCGTGTCTGGAAAGTCCCAGACAGTCCAGGATGTGGTCGGGTGCCGCCTGTTTGATGGAACACTTCGGGCAGATAGGAAAGGTCTTCTTCCCATTCGTGTAACACAGAGATGTAATGTGTCCACCTTTAAGTCTACACATCTCGTATAATCGCAAACTTACTATATTTGGCTGCAACTCGTAGTATTAAAGACTAAAATAAACATTTAAAAATATTAAATAGTCTCTCTCTGCTTTCTTATAAATGACCCCTTTTTATTCCTGCCGAATTTATTATTTAGTTAACCAAAAAAGTGAGCCTCAAATTCATCGTCATTTTGAAGGACCTTTAAAAATACCAAATTTGGACTTGTAAAAAAACGTCATGGTTAGGTATAGAGACCTTTTAGTCGTTTTATTTCAAAACCAGACATGTCCACAAGAAGCCCGAGTCTCTCACCGACAGCAGCGTGTGCATGACGCCGAGTAAAAAATCGTTCTTCCTCGAAACGAGAAAAAGGACAGATTTATGAGGTAATTTGCGAGTCATTCTTTTCCTCACGCTGTTGGAAGTGATTAAATGCCCAACGGAGCACACAGTGAATTACGACTACGAGTATTCATCACCACCTAGTCCCATATTGAGAGCAAAATAAAACATAAACGGCCTTTTTTTAGATTCATTAGCAGCCTTTTGCTACTTGCTGTGTCAGTTCGAGAAAAATCTAACCAACTCGCGGCTGGTTTTTGTGCAGTATTTGCATAAAAATAGGAATTGTAGTTGACAGCTATGGAGATAGCAATTTCTTCTTGTTGGTACCTCATGTACTTTCTTATAAGCATCTGTATAATTTGTGTCTGCAAAAATTGCACATTGAGAAGTGCCAGGTTGAGTATACAATTTATTTTTAACAAAATTTTTAGTTACATTTTTGTCGAACCATTGACGCGTATTTCAGAAAACGAAAAATGTCAGAAATGTCAGAAGGGACCCATTTGGTACATCTGCTTCCAGGTTGCGAATCGCTCCTTAAACTGCTTTGAATTATCAGCGATGGAACCTTGGATATAAATGTGTTGGATGGACTTTATAAAGCGAAAATGGGCCCGGTGAAATAACAAAGTTTAAAATAATATTAATGTGGTGTTGAGCGCAGCGGTTTTAAAGTGTATTTAAGACAAGATTTATTGAAATTGTGGTTTTATTTATCTGCAACAAAAATTGCGAAAAAAGAAGCCATAAAATTAGTACTTTTGTATTTGGCGATGGACAATTATTTCTTATTATTTGGATATAAAAAAACAAATAGTTACTATTTGAAATGTTACCGTTAGGTTGGTCATCGATCTAAATTATCCAATTAAATATAATGTTTATACAGTATAAATAATTAACACTAGAAATACACTGCTGAAAACAATTAGGGGAATTCATGGTTTAATAACCATTTCGCTCCCAATGATTCCATTTGGTATCATCAGCTTCCTATTTTTCCTACTAAGTTGAGCTCGTACTTATTTATCGTTAGTTGGAAGATTCACGCCTTTTGAAGAATTAAATCATGTTTGTTTCAACTGAATGAAAATATGAAAAACGTGGTAAAATAAAATTCACTCCCAAAAACTTTTACGACAAAAATTGACCCTTTTCACGCTTTCATTCTTAGAAGTCTAAAATTTGATTTTACATTTTTTTTAACTAAAGTTTTGAAATTTTTTTTAATTTATTCAAAAGTTATGATTCCATTTTTTTTGCCCCTTAAATCTTAGTTAAAAAAATTACTATTTGTTTCCCTGTTTTTTACCATTTCAATCTGGATGCATAAGGAATCTATTGTTAAAATTTTAGATTTTTATAATAAAAAATAAGAAGTTGGAACTGGACGGGTAAACAAAAGTACGCAAAGTGCTCCCCTAATTGTTTTGAGCAGTGTAGTAAGGATACTTTAATTAATAAACGTAATGTATTTTTATGCGTGGAAAAGCAAGTAGTTTAAATTCTTGAGTGTATTGTTGGACTGAAAAGTTATAAACAAATATAGTAACGTTCAACTTCATTAACTTATTTTATCAGCTACTAAATCCTAAGCATTTCTATCTCTTCCAAGTGCGTTATACTTTAGTGGGTGCTAGCAGTGCTGAGCCACATTACTAGTCTACAGCATACAACTTCACCACCTCTATTTATATATTTCGCGCCATCAAGTCCAAGTTAGGCATTCGAATGCACCCTTTAATGCCTAATCCAGGCCATCTGCAGCGGCATTCCGAAACCATCGCAGCGAAAATTTGTTGCCATGACTTAATGTTGCCCGATGACACTGACTATGATTAAGCCATGGGATAAAGTGATATTCAACAGTCCCGGCATCCCTTTAACTACGGCTTTTAGCTTTAATCCAGCTTGTGGGCTGCTTTTGATTCACGGGGAAGTGGTCAGTTGCCTGAGTTTCAACGGCTATGGGAAGCAAGTAGGCCGCCATATTTGAGGATGCAGGACTGTAACAAGTCATGCGTGGTTTAATGGTGTCCATTAGAAGGGCGTAATACCTTGGTTGATAGCCAAGAGATGAAGAATCTGGTGGATACGGACGTTTGTAAAATTTACTTCAGGAACTTTTTTTAGTTTTTTTACACTAAATTTTAGATTATAAACTAAATGAACGCGCTTTTAAATTAAGCCTTTGATTGTAGGAATGAGTCGTTTATTTGTATGAAAAATCGCGTAGAAGGATGGTGAAGCATGATTTTGAATCTTGCAAAAACTTTTAGTAAAAAGGAGTAAAAAAAGTTTTTAAAAAATAGAACTTGAGTAACAAATTAAAAAAATAAATATTAATTAAAAAAAAAAAAAACGAGATGTTTTTTTTCTTCCATAGCACCGAACTTATATTTTTAGAGCTTAAGAGCTCAAATTTCGTGCGTCTAGGCAGATATTTTTTTTGTTTCAAAATCACTCGAAACATTTACATATTTGTTTAAAAAATATCTAAAAATAGATAGATCGTATTTCATTCAGGAGTGAAGAGGATAATACTATTTTTGAAATGATTTTGAATAATTTTATTGTAAAATTAAGTATTGAAAATAAAAAAAATATTCAAGCCAATTTCAAGAAATAGAAATGTTGAGACATTTAAACAAGATACATTTATCGTTTAAAAACGATTTTAAGCACTTTGACACATTCAATACAGTTGGAGTAATTCAGTTTAAGATTTTAGCAATTTGAATGAAGATTTCAGTTTAAAAAACCCGATTTTCGCCTCTCATTCCCTTTAAATTGCATGAATATATTTTAAACAAGTTTTATTTTTTATATTAATAAGCCCAACAAATCACTGCACTAGAACGAAACATTTTTTTCCTTCAGGCAATCGAGTTTTAAGAATAATGTAACATGCTTTGCTTACTAACAAATCAAAAGTTTTGCTTAAATTAATGAATTAAACATTAAAAAGACATTCATCAAATTAGACTCAATTAAAATAGACAAAAAATATATTTTGCTATAAAGAGAATTTGAATTTACATTCTTTAAAACAATAGTCATTTAATGAACTTCCAAAATACTTAAATTAAACGTAAATTACTTTTAATTGGTTAACATATGCAAAAACTAAATTAAACTGTGAGATAATTAAATACTTTTTGAAAAACTTTTTTTCACGATTATATAAAGTTTAAATTGTTTTTGTTTCAAGATAAAAAACATTAAAATCCTGTTTTGAAATATTCTTAGTTCTGCCAGCCTAAAAATAATATAGTTATGTGTTATTTAAAGTACAAGCTAAAAATTGCGTTACTACACATATAACCACTTCTCATGGTATTTTTTTATAGCTGCTCCACGTTTTCATGTTTTATAATATAAAATTAAGTTTATTACTAAACAAAAGTATTGTGTTACCGATCAAAAAGAATCTTTAACTTTGAAGTTCTCTTTGCAATTTCTTAAATTAAATAAATTCTTGTAAATATATACAGCTTTTATTATTTTTACACTACTAAGAATTCTGCTTTGTCTCTGATAAATAACAAATCCAGTTTAGTAGCACAAAATCTTAATAATAAATGTCATGAAACTGAACACTGTTTACAACAGAGAAATATATACTTCTCGTTTTGCAACAACAATATCCGACACATTTTATGACTGAGCTTTTCTTAAATTATAAATTGATGTTAATTATTGGATCAATATGTATATGAATGTAGTTAATAATTGTATAAATTCGTAGAATTATAAGTAGGTGCATGAAAAATAGAAAATATTTAGAAATAAAAAGTAAAACCAAGTAAAAACTATGTAAATGGAGTAACCAGGGGTTAAATAATTTCGAATAAAAATATTAAATAAGTTCGAAAGCCGCTAATGGCAAAGTAAGATTTCTTCTTAACCGACAATTTTTCTGTAATACCTACAAAATTCATTAATTCGTTCAAAGTTGCACCATGAATATTTTTATTCAATAAGATTAAGTTTGATAGATACAATACAACAAAATTTCTTAAGTCAAAAAAGGTTACTGATATTTCTCAATCGGAATTGGTAAAAAAAAAAAACATTTGTCACAATCAAATCATTAAATGCGATAATGCATTTCAAGAATGTTAAATAGATACATGTTTAATAAATATAACTATGGTAAAATACTTAATAAAAATTAATATGTTTCCAAAAAACTGTACAATAAATTATATATTTTGATGATTTCAAATAGCATCATAATAGGTGACTTGAACGCTAACTCGACACTCTCAATTTAAATTATCCTCATAATTGATTTCCTTAACACTCTGCCGGGTCTAAAACAGGTTTCGGCTGAAAGTTAATCTATAAACAAGAGCAGAAATTTACTAAACCTCACACTTAGGTACATAATGAATGCAAATATAAAATATAGGAAGTAAACCGTCATTTACGACGGTAGAGTAAAATATTTGCAACGCAAAAATAAGTTTTCTGTTTAAGTTTATTAAAGCAAACAAAATATTAGACAAATGAAGGCCATTGTCCTGAACAATTTGTACAGGGCGAATTAAGTAAAATGAAAAACGAATTTTAACCACTTGAAGTTACTGTTTTTATATGAAAATGAATGCGCCAATGGTATTTGCAAAGTCATCGTCAACAGGTTACTGCATCTAAATTTTAAAATTTTGGTGAAAACTCTGGAAGAAGCCTTGATATTTTTAAAACTACAGTCTCTAATTATGGCTAGACCTATCAGTTGACGCACGCAGACCAAACTCCCTGAAAAGGGTTTAAGAAAAATCCGGGAAACGCTGACAGGTCCATTCGGAGTGCAAAGCCATACGAGAGATTTGCAATCGCATCCCAAGCGAATTTTAATGGCAATGGCTCTCGATAAATCCCTAGCAGTAGCATCACCTCTTTGAAGAGCTAATACAACAAACCTGTAACTGGCATTTGTCCCAGTTTAAGCAAATTGGATTTTTAAATTAAATTATTATGGCTTATATTTAATTATATCAAGTTTAATTTTTTTCTATTATGATTGTGGGTCATTTTTGACATTATGATTAGTCTATACTAATATGGTGTTATAGCAATATATATTTGTTGCCTTTATAGTGTAATGGTTATCGCTCCAGCATTCCTGGTTGAACTTTGGGGGAGGGGTTCAAGAAAAACTCTTATTAGCATGTTTTGACAGAGCTGTTTATGAATTCCACATACAATGGTTTTTCTATTCTTCTGACACGTAATAGACAATTTACTAAAAGGTATATATATTTTCATGATGCATCACATTTTTTTGTAAATTGTTTATTTCAAAACTTAGTTATTTAACGATGGTGTAATAAAATCTGGTCCGGATAATTAATATCAGATGTGTATGATTGGTATGAAATGAAGATATGTGTATGAAACGAAAAAATGAGTATTAAATAAGCCAACATCTGCACAATCGAAAAAGAAGTTTCTAAGAGAAGACTAAGATGGACTGTCCATGTACTCAGGATGCCTAGAGCGAAGCTACCGCTCTCCTAGGCTCCTGATGGAAAACGAAAAAAAGAACACACAGAATGAGATGTGGCAGAATCAACTACAAAAAGACCCAAGGAATCAAAGATTATCCTGTTTTTAAGACGCCAGAGCCCACGCGAAAAATTGTAAGGCTTGGATGAGTAGACTGGATGCCTTATACGCCAGTAGGTGCATTTACTTGAGAAATCGAATCCATGGATTGAAGAGCAAACTCAGCAAGTTTTCCCTCTTGGAGATTTTCTCCCAGACAGAACCGGAATTGCAGGGTGCAATGGGGTTTTTCGCAAACCCTCCAATGAAGGAGGGTTTGATGTTTCATACCATGGATTCGGGAACAGACTATCATTTGGGTTAGAAATCCTGCTCGACCTCTTTTTCCCCTAATGGGGATTTTGGCATTCCATGGCTCATGTAAACGCGCCTTATATCGCTACAAGGTTATTTTAAATTTTACTACTGTATAAAACTACGATGGCATTCCATGGATTCGATGGCTCATGTAAACGCGCGTAGTGAGGCGTGAAGAGCTTAAATAAGTAATGGGTGATAAGTGAATGTGTTAGTTACATCCCTGTCAACCCTCTGCAGTGACCTGGAGCATTTGAATACTCGGGCGTAGGATTCGTCCTAATGAAGAGCGGTGGTAAATTCCGGGGAATGGAAAATTAGCATCCCCTCTCCTCTTTTGTCCGCAGTTGATTTCCCCGTTGGTCTGTGAATGTGATGAGGAATTAAGCGTCAGAACCTGATTAAGACCTGGCTTTTGGGCCGCTCACAAGGGGACATTTCACGTTAATTAGCTGCGTCGCGGCCATGCTGATACTGGCCGAGAAAAGAATGTCTGCGTGCGATTGCTAATGTAAATTGGGAGGGGGATCAGAAAATTCTTTATGATTCAATTTAAGATGTGTGAAATTTCGCCGAAGATGTCCATTTGGAATGATTTCATGTGTGTAGTTTGGAAATGTGTTGTCCAGACGTCTTAGAGTTGAATAAATATATAAAAGATGTTGGGCACATTTACAATAATTATAAGTGGCAAAATAGATGATCATGTAGGTTGGGAGGTGCCCAGAGCTTATGGAGGAAGTTTCTGTGTGATTCTATTTCAGTTGGAAGTTATACTGTCCAGTTTGAGCTTTATTTCAGAATTTTTATTAAAGGAAAATTTTTATCCAGATTACTGTGAATAGTTTATTTCTGGGGAAACTAATGGTAATGTGTACATTTACAGTAACTAAAACTGACAAAACAAATGATAATGTATATCGGAAAGGGCTCAGAAAAATTCTTTACGTTTCAATTTAAGGATTGGTTAATGGAATTTGGCCAAAGTTTCCTGTTAGAATATTTTATTGCATAAGTGCACTTAGTTATCTGTACAACAATTCAGCTAAGTGGGTATAGGTTTATCTCGGAGGTAACGAAATATATCGTGTACATTTACAATAATTATAACTGGAAAAACAAAAAGATTAAATGCGATTCCTAATATATATTGAGAATGCTATCAGAGTTAAGCGACATAAGTCTTTCTTATTTGATATAAGGAATTGGATGTAATATATTGATTGGGATGTCCCTTTAAAATGTTTTATTTCATATATGTACTTAGAGAAAATTGTTTTCTGGCTATCTGAGAACTGTTTATCTGTTAGGGATAAATATGATATTATGTAATAAATCATTTTTACTTAATAGCGTTGTTTTTTTCAGAAAGTTTAAGATCGTATAAGTCTTTAAGTTAAGCTGTATAATTCATTACTTATAAAACAATAAAGAACTCCTAATGCGTTCTTTACATTACAAAATATGATTACTAATGTAGATGAGAAAGATTAAACGGAATCTTACAAAAAGGCTACTGATAAAAAACTTCATTGTAAACGACTGATTCAATTTACTTTCAAATTTTCAGGGAAAGAATATATTTATCCATCACCCCTTAAAATAATAATAAAATGTTTAATATTTAACATTATTTTAATCGGTATTTTACAGTATATTTAATATAAATATATAAACGTTATATAGAAAAAGTAAACACTTAAATAATTTGCCTTTTAGTATTGAAACAAACTTCATTTTTAAAATTTGTTCAAATATATTATAGTCTGCAAATAGTAAATACACAAAATATTCATAAAGTTAATATAAAAGTACTAAGTATTACCATATAAAACTGTTGCTTAAACGAAATTCCGTGGTTCAACGAACGGTCACGATTTGTTAAATAACCTATTCAGACAGCTTAAAGTAATTTATTCAATTTAACCTTAGTAACGAAGCAATTAGCATTTATACAGTACTTACAAGTACGATGCTGAACCTAATTAAAATATTTGAGGATCCTTTAGAGCCCTTCGAAATGGTAATAGACCTCATATCGCGCCGTACGTTGAAATGCGGAGCTTCTGCCATGTTAAATTAATGGGATAAACGTCCCTTTTCTGCGTACTGCACGATCATTTCATGCATTACAGGTATGAGATCAGAGTTTAATTAAATGCATATTTTATTATGTTATGTTAATAAGCAGCTATTTTGTATCTTTATTATTCATGAAAAATGAGTAAGTTCTCAACAAAAGTAACATCGGATAAACTGGAAGAGAATTTGAAAATATGTGTCGATTGAAAAGTTTCTTTATTCCAAAAGATTGGTAACTATAAAATTTGAAATTCCTAATTTACTACAAATATTTACCACGGAATTTCTATTGAGTGACTAAAAAACTGCTCAAACCAAAGATGTCTGACATTAATAATTTAATTATTTATTATATATTTATTTATTATTTTACATATTTAATTATTTATTATGTATTTATTTATTATTTTACATATTTATTTATTATATTAATATTCCTTCTTTTTTTTTTGCTATTGTCAAAATATACAAATCATAATAAAAAATATTAATTTTTCTTTAAAACAACAATATCAATAACGTAAGGCAATTAAAATTACATTTAAATAAAAATAATTGAGTTTTTTTTTAATATGCTTGCATAATAATTACAATACAACAAATATTTTTCGAAATTATGTTATGATCAATTAGATTAAAAATGCAGTTGATGAATGTTCATAAACACATTTTCACAGAGTAATAATTAAAAAAAATCAATACTGTAGAATAAGCAAGTAAAAAAATTTAACTTTTTAGAAAAAACATTTAAAAAAAAACATTACGCTAGAAACGTCGAGTCATCCTGGCAGAAATTTGCAGTTAATAGTCTCCAAGTTCTGGAGGGAAAAAAAATTCAACGAGCGGAATAGAAATTTTGCTTTTCTTCTAATCACGCTAAAAAGAGCAAAAAAATATATATAAATATATGACTAGATCAGAGAAAGTAAAAAAAGCACGACCGGTGCTGAGAGGGTCGCGTTGATATTTGTAAGATACTTTGATATATTTTTTTTAACTCTGGAACTACAAACGATGGTTTGACATAGTTGCAAGTTTGATTTATTTAGTTTGAATTGGTTTATTTGGGTTGAAGGATAGTCCTGTGGTCAATTTTTTTATTTCCAAGAATTTGTGAAACAAGAACTTACTGAAAACTATTTTGTTGTAAAATGTGTTTGAAATTTCTCGAATTTTATAGGTGTCTTTTCAAATGAGAATCAATCACAAAGATGGAAAAAAATATTTAAGGAAATACTTTAGATAAAATATGTTCTTAAAAATTTATAAACGTAGTTAAAACGTAGAATTTTCGGTTTCCGGCACTATAATATAATAGTTAATACTGAAATACAAGAAATGTTTTAATAGTTTCATATTTTATCCACATAACTTAAGATGTTGTATGTTAAACGATACAGAACTAATATTTCCTAGATGGAAGCATATTTTCACAAACCTGTTTTGTAGTAATTTGTGGTACAAATGCTAAAATCAATTTCATTAAAAATACCAGTTTCATTATTGTCATACCAACAAATATACTTTTTTAACGGCCCCTAATAAGAAAGAGGAGATCTTGATTTGGAAGCGATGCGTCAAGTGTATCTTTTTGAAATGCAAAATGGGACTGGAAAAGGGGCCACCCAATTAACACCGAGTCTTATTCATTAAAACAAATCGCTCGGCGTTTATGCTTCGTATTTTTTCTCTGAAGATATATAAGTGCAGGTAATTAGCATTGGAAAAATAATGACAGAAAAGAAACGTTGGGAAAAAAATTGCAAAGAAAAGATGGAGTCGTGCGAATAATGACCATGGAAAATTTGTTGGTCATTTCTCGAAAAGAGTTTTGGCATAATTTCAACGAAAGTGACAAAACAAAATGATTTGGTATAAAGAGTAGTTTAAAATGAATCTGTTGATAATGTATTTGTACTGTTGTTATAGAAATTCCACTTAATACGCTTATATAATTGAAAATAAAGAGGCCGTATATTTGAAAAACATTAGCATTTGATTAAAATTTTAAGAACTAATATTAAATAAATAATTTTAGTACGGGTGAAAGCAAAGAACTTTTATAGTTCAATAGTAAAAAAAATTTCAATTTTTCGAAAAAAAAGCACACTCGGAAATAATAAAGCTAATTTATACTCCTGATTTCCATCACATCCATTATATTGTCCAATGAATAAAATTAGGTTATTGGAAACAGCCATATTTACCTAAATATGCATTATTTAAAATAATTACTTTAAGAAAGGTATTAACACGATGTTAGCTATACAAAATAAATTAGCAATATGGCAATACTACAAGTCTCCTATTCTAAATTTAAATTGGAATATGTATTTATACAAAAAGGCAAGCTTTGAACCCGAATCTTAAAAATGTAATGGTAGTTAAAATTTATGAATGGATTTTAGGGCAGATAAAGCAGTTGTTCAACTGAAAATTAATAATTTTCGTATTTTATCCCCAGGGAAGTGTGAAAAAAAATAGAAATGTCCAACAGTTTAAAAAATAAACTCAAACAATTTCTAAGAAATTTGGGATTAAGAAAGATGATAACATGCACATTTTCAAGCAAGATATATTTAGGACAAAATAACATAGTTTCGAGGCTCTACGTGACAATCACGTACTCGCACGTATTTTCTTGTTTTATCAATAACAGCAAAACTTTTTATCTGCACTGCACAAGATCTTTAATTATGATTTCATTAAAGTATGAATATTTAATATACATTGAAAACAATTAATATACTATTTTTGTCAAAAATGGGAAGACGTTTATCTCTAAAATACACTTCTTTATAATTATAACAACTTAACAAATTAGTTCATGACAATGTCAAATTAAAAATTCAAAGTTTTGTATTTTCTTTAAATTATACGATTATGGTAACAAATTTAAAATTTATTGAAATTTTTAATTAAATTATAATATGCACTTAACAAAAAAAATCAACCTTGGGCACACGTATTCTTCTCAAAGATAAGGATAAATCTATACGAAGCAAAATGATTCCTGGATGATAGTTAATAAATAACATTGAAAACATAGTTAAAACTACCTTTAGAACCATTTGGATTTCAGTAAGAAATAGGCTTAATCTTATGTATATCTAACCGCTCTCACTACTGTTTACAAAAAGTTCTATTTCTACTCCAAAACTGAACTGTTGACTGATTCTTAGATATAGACTGATTCTAAGATAAGATAATAGAAATCAAATCTGCCTTACTAAAAGTTTTGACTAAAGCCTTTTGCTTTTAAAGGCATTTGCAACTCTATAACCGGGGCTCGAGTAATCTGGTGGGTTTGATAGCAGCCCTTTACGGCATCAGTCTGAGCCCTGACCCGGGTGCTGGATCGATTCCCGCCTTCGCCCAGGGTGTACTTTCTCTCTTTGTGTAAGTAAAATATCCTGCGTATGCTTTACTTGACGAAGGTTTATAAGCGGGTCTGTGATCAAGCACGCAAACCGAAAAATACATGTACCAACCTACCTAGATTCCAACAAATCAAATTTCAAAAGGAAACAACCACTCTCTCTCAAACAATTACCCACACTTTCAGCACCAAAATTATCAAGTGACCCAAACCGTGTTCCCCATCTGTGACATCATCCCGCGTTAGTTTAATGATTCCATTCCGCATGCAGCGGCCTGCAACCGAATAGCCCTGGCCCAACTACCGTGGCGCGACCCTTAGGAATTGAAGTGTATTGGACTACGGACGTGCTGTTAACAGTGGGCCAAACGTGCGTTTGTACGCTAATGGCCGTTTGCTTGAGATTACAAGGATACTTCACGAGAAGATTCCGCAACCTAACCTTTAGATGGGATTCCGTCTGAAATACGAGAAGCGGGGGCGCATTCTGATGCTACTCGTGATAGAGACTTAGTTGTAGTTGGTTTGTTCCTGGTTTAAATTGTCTAACATGCTTTTGTTTGGTAAATTATTGGATTTATTGTGTAAAATTTTGCGACATGCGTACCTTATATGAATTGTGTAGTTGCAAAATCCACAATGTCTAAATTACACTCCCAGAAATAACACTTTCATTTTTGACGATTCATGAATCCTCAAGCCTCATTTCGTTAATCTTGAGGATTGTTTCGTCAAACTATTACGGGACTTGAGTAAACGCGAATCCTCGCTTTTACGATCGTGATTTGATGATTCTATATCTTGATTTTGAGGAAACTGAATCTCATTGTTGTACTCACATGCTCAAAAAGGACGAAATATTTCTTTAGATTAGACGACATTCAAATCCTCATAAAAATGACGATTCCTCACTTTCAGGAAACGAAAACTCGGAGCATTTGCCAGTAACGGAATCGTCAAAATTAAGGAAATTTTCGCAGTTTTTGAGCATTCATTTTTTAGAGCGTATACATAGATATATGGTCCGGTCTGTTAATTGGCGAGTTTTAACAATAGTAAATCCAGAATGAAGGGGTCGCCATTTTTGTTGCTCTTGTAGACTGAGTTTTCATCTATACCCTTCATATGAAAACTATTCGATACCTTATTTATTATCTTTTTATTTCTTAAGCTTAAAAGCTATTCCAAACAGTTACTGACATCCGTGCGAGAAGCAAAAGTTTAAGCCACGAAAGTTTACAATGAAAAGAGCCTGCGTTTTTACCAATCATCTATTAGTTAATATTTTGAGGAATTAAATTTTATGTATACGTACGTTAATATTACCGTATAATGGATAACTATATGACATTTTGTTGCAAATTGGCATTCTAAAATAAGTATAATAATTAAGTATGTATACTGTAAGTTAGGTATAAATACCTAAAAAATACATTGAAAGGTGCAGTGTGAAAATCTAAAGTTAGAACTAAAAATAAAAAATATATATTCGATAAAAGAAATAAATGCATAAGTTTTATATTTAAAAAATTAAGGCAAGACACAAATAACTTATTTTCATTTAATAAGTATATTAGATGATGCATTATTTTAGTACATCATTAATAATGCATTATTTTTAGTACATCATTAATTAGTATATTATGATGCATTAAAAATGGTACTTTATATTCAGTTTCATAAAAGCTTTATTCTAATCCAACAAATTGTTACTTTGTCGATGAAGATAAGGCATTCATAATAAATTATCATGTCATTAACGAACACTGCTTCCAAAAGTCAATCAAACAATTGAAATGATTAATAACTTACTAAACATCAAAGCACTTAATTACTTTGCAGCGAAATTATTTGACCACCCACTCTCGCCCGGTAGACCTTCCACTTTGAATAATAATTGTCGCGACTACATCGCATCTACTAAATTAAAGATTTAGCGAAGCTGGTCGAAAACAGCGCAAAGGTCAATTTATATTTTAAAACAAGGGAACTACATAGAACTTGATGGTCCTATAGTTAGAGGATGCCTAATTGGACTCTAGTCCGTTCAGTGCGTCTTATCAGTGTGTCATTAAAAGCCATCCACTTATCTTTGTCAAGTATTTTAATCAAGTTAACGCAGGCAGTAGTTCGAATAATGCAAGTTTTAGAAGAACGTAATAGTGTCTCTTTGAAGCCTTAAAGAATAATGGTTTGTAAAGTAGTTCTCCAGTAAACTGGCGAACATAAGTAGACAAGTTAATTATAGGTGGGCTTGCAAGAGGCGGCTGCGTCTTCAAGTTATTTCCAGTTTATGAATCTTCTACTGTTTCGGAGTTAGGGAAAATACTTCTTTAGGATTGTATCCATGATTTCTTTAATGGTTTTAGGATTTTAAGGACTAGGTTAAGTAAATGATTGAGCAAGTGAAACATTCGGTTTGGCTGAATTAACGGGGCAATAGAGTAAAATAAAAGAAACGGATTAAAATATGTCATAGATGGATAAAGCCTGAGTTTCCCAAGCATAGATGCAATGATTATATTTTTAAAGTATAGGCAAACGCATTCTCTTATTTAGGCTGCAATACTTTTACAAATACCTGTTTAAGTTCCGAAAATAAAATTGTTAATTCATGAGACAAGGTCACTTTTTCGCGAACGGTACGTACGACATGATATATTAAGAAAAATGCATTTGAATTCAATATAATGATTCAAATTTAATAGCTATGAAGCATGTGGAGCATTTAAATACACAGCTATCTAACTATAAATAAGGTTTTTGAAAATTGCATTTTTTGAAAAGATATAAGATTCCATTGCAATTATTTCTCCCATAAACCAACACAGATTTTTTTAACCCAAGAAAAATGTGTTCCCATAAATTACATCACACCAGTACTTCTCTTAAGCTGGCCGTTTTTTCACACCACGAGACAAGGAATTTATTTCCAGCATTTATCAATTCACACGTGTACATGCTCGGTACTTGAGCTGTAGACAGAAGCAGACACCTTACCAAGAAAAATTGGGCTGAGGCA